>JAODUP010000032.1:1280000-1455000 GCA_025642065.1 Paralvinella palmiformis
AACCTTAAAATCAATGACAGGAAGTCAAATTGAGACTAAGTACAGTTATATACAAGCAAGACATATTATTGGGTTAGTTCCTCTGATCAACAAACCTGTGAATCCAGGTCTGCAGGCACAACTAAATTCCATCGCAACAGGGCTGTCTACGCAAGTAGCACCATTTAAACACAATGTATGACCTTCAGCTTCACAAGCATCAATGTTTATTTCACAGTCTTTACCAGTATAGCCTGAAAATTATTATTATTATATATATATATATATATATATATATATATATATATATGTAATGTAGTTGCAATGTATTAACTTTTTCAACACACTTGTCCAGACTAGCTTGTGTTGGTGAACCAATTCTATAAAAACTATAACTCAAGTTTCAAAGGAAATATTAGTAAATAAAAAAATTTATAGATGGTTTTAAAATATGAGTTAACTATTATTTAGTATACACAGAAGAGTTTACAACATCAAATGAATCCTAACACAGTTCTGAAACAAGATCTCTCGATGGCAGATTACAGTGAGTGTCCATTTTATGCTAATGCTAAATATTCTAAATACCATACCTATTGGACAGGTACAGTTATAACCAGCAATATCATCAGTACATGTGCCTTGATGACATGGGTTAGACTCACACTCATTGATCTCTATATCACAACTCTGACCTAGACAACAATGAAAATTGAAGAAATTGCATGAAACAGAAGAAAGAAAAAAACACATGGTTTATTTACATAACAGGTCAGTAAAATCACAGTTCATATTGAATAATATCATTACTGAGTAAACCTTTATGCTAATAATAATATAATACTAATTACAAAACTTCTATAGCACCAATATCCTCGAAAAGAATCGAGCTCAGTGGTACACTTAGTACAGAATTGTGGACACCATATAATGACTAATATAGTCAGAACAAAACTGGACACTGCATTAAATCACTTATCTATTAATCCCCAGAATTGACAGAGTTTACTTAACACTATGATTAATTGCAGTCAAAACTTTAAAGAAAACAAAATGCCATTCAGACTCATAATAATATAATCTCAAGCCAATGGTTCAGTGTCTAACTTCTCAGCACATAGTTCACCAGTCAGACTATAACATTTACACATAATAATAAAGGTATACAATGAGCCATGCACATTAACAACATTAGAAAATTGTCACATGTTTTACACTTTTTAAATTAACATTACATTTCAGCAGTGCATATTATATGTTGTCCTATAGGCCCATACTACCAATTATTTTGACCATGCTGTGCACTTGTATTCAATAATGTTTTATATTTATTTACTAAAATACAGAATTGAAGTGATAAACTTCATGATTACTTACCCTGGTATCCAGGTGGACATACACAAAGGAATCTACCAGGGTCATCTGCTGTGCTAGTATCAATACAGACTGTTCCATTTTTACATGGACTGTTCAGGCACATATTTTGTAATGACCGACACATGCTACCTGTCCACCCAGGAGAACACTGACACTGGCCTTGTCCACCAGAGGTCAGTACACAGTAACCTAAATGGAATATTTCTCATATTACCAAACTGAACGAAGTCAGAAAAATAATAAAAGCTAAATATCTATTAAATAGCACATATTTCTTTCAAAGAAAACAATATAATTAAATCTATAAAATTATAAACAATGTAGTGTAAAGGAACATAGCTAAGTTTTTAATTCACCTCCATTCAGACAAGGATTTGGGTCACATAGTGTATCAGACTTTTCAGTGCAGGTATGACCATGGTAACCAAACAAACACACACACTGGAAGCCATCTTTTGTTGAGTAGCAAGAACCACCATTTTTGCAGTTGTTCTCAACACATGGATCCTTGATTATCTCAGCACATAACGGTCCTGTAGCTACTGCAGGACAATCACAATGGAAGCCTTCATCACTGATTGAGCAATTTCCTCCATTTTGACATGGGTCAGAGGAACATGGATCAGATATAAGCTGTTCACAAAACTGACCAATTAAGTGTGTCATGCAAATGCAAGTAAATCCAGCTGTTGAGGTGTTACTCTTCACACATGTGCCGCCATTTAAGCATGGAGATGAATAACATGGATCAAGTGACATCTCACAGTGAATTCCAGAAAACTCCTCCAAACAAATGCAGCTAATCTCTCCCGAAACAGAATAAGTGCAGGTGGCATTGTTAAGACATGGACTAGAAAGGCATGGGTCAACAGTCAATGTGTCACAAAGTTCTCCAGTATACATTTCATCGCAGATGCATTCAAAACGGTTGATGAAATCATGACAAGTGGCATTACCATAGCATGGTAAACTCTGGCATTCATCAATATTCTGATCACAATATGTGCCTAGGAAAATATAAGAAAATTCACAAATAAATAATACTCAATTGGCATTAATTACAAAATAATAGTATTGCATGTCTCTAATTAAATCAAGTCATTGCCTCAACAGGATTATGATTAGAAAGATGAAGAATGCAATTCAGTTGCATTCAAATGCTGCTTATTCTACCTGTAAATCCACGTGAACAATTACAGGTGTAGACATTTTCTGTGTGCTGCTGACAGCTACCCCAGTTTCTACATGTATCTTCATCACATGAACCTTGCACAAAATTACATGTTTCACCTAGAAACCAAACAGATTTTAGATTATATAACAGGTCATGCACATATAAAAGAATATATATAAATTGTGACATAAACACATTTATATCATGATCAGATATGGTAGCTTAAAAAGTAAGAACCTATAAAGAAGCATCAAGCTGGAATATAACTACCACTATTAGATAATTGTACAATGTATGTTTGTCCATAAAAGCCTGATACTACACACACACACACACACACACATATATATATATATATATATACACTAATTACCAAGATATCCATCAGCACAAAGGCATTTATACAGCTGGCCTGTCTCTAGCACACCCTTCCTTGGCAGATTAATACAGGTACCATTGTTATGACAGATTACTCCGAGACAACTGTCAATATCCTCACAGTAATTTCCAACATATCCATCATCACAGAAACAATGATAAGTATCATCTGTCAATCGGATACCACATACACCACGTCCAGAACACATCTCAATGCCTGTTTCTTCAGCAAAACAATCGTGTGACAAGATGCTAATTAGCAGTCTTAAGCCAGATTGACAAATTGAGATTGACCGATTTTCTGATTGAGTAAGAAATATCTCTCCTGGCTGCAGAAATGTTGTGTTAAGCAAGAGTGGAGATGTATGATTGTTACTCTGCAACTTCTTGATCTTGGAAGCATCTGATGCTGTGCAAGACATCCATTCCTCCCTAGATGATAAAAATAAAATTGGGGACTTTTAACATAAAATTATATAACTATAACCAGAGATGGGGTCAATTCCATTTGGTCAATTCCAAATCCAAATCAAATTTATCAATTCCATCTTTTACCAACTCTTTTTAACTACTACTTTTTACCATGAGTAGGTACTCCGAATACCTACTTGGAATACCAACTCCAAGTAGTTTATATTTCAAGTACGACTGTCATGGGAGAAATATTTCTAAATAAAAAATTAAATGCTAAATTAATTTGTGGATTTAATTTTTTTTGTAGGAAAATTAATTTCCAATTCTAAATTTATCAATTCTAATTCCTTTTTTTTATATAATCAATTCCAAAATTGACCATCAAATCCAATTCCAGAACTGAATTGACCCCATGTCTGACTATAAATGAAAGTTAAACAATCCTAGCTAATGTTTTAAAGAAGAATCCAGACTACGGAAAGACAATGAATCATGTCTTATATATAAGTTTCAACACAGAACAACATGTTACAGGATTTGGTAAAACACAGGCATTATATTTAAATAATATAGATGGATTTTATAGATATTTTCAATGTTGATTATTATCCAGATCTTGTACTAGGGGTCTTCCTATTTAGTCAGATTATTTGACAAATAAAAATAAAACATTTAATAATATTACTAAGTCTATAAGTGAAAGGTTTGTTTTTGTTGGTTCTAAAGTTAGCATCAGCAAGACATAATGAACTAATAGTTGTAGCAAAACAGATACTTACTGTGTTACATTAGCAAGAATCATTGGATAAGCACTACCATTGGTTGGTGGCCTAATTAATACTTCATCACCTGACTGGATTCTTAATGGACACAACTGGCTGTAGTTGAACACCATATTACTTACATGGTATCCAAAACATTCAACATCAGAACTGCATATTAACCCTAACTGCCAAACTAGAGTATGAGACATGTGATGCGAATGCCATTCTGTGATACCATCTTTCCCTGGCCATACACATTTATATGACCAGAATCCCGGCAACAGCATCAACAGCAGCAGAATGTGTATAGCAGTCATCATTTAATATTTCCTATTTACGCTTCATTGCCAATGGAGAACAAACTCATCATGGGACGATCTCTGCTTATACAGCAAACGTCACAACTGAAAATAAAATAAATCTAATTGTATGAATTATGGAATATTTATGAAGATAATCTAACACACGTTAGTCACATAAATGACAACTTGTTTGAGCTGAGGTGATGAGTTTTCTCAAATGTCATGTATTATCATCCAATAGCGAAACTATTAATGTATAATGCCAGACTGATGCTGTATGTGGGTAAAATGGCAGTTCTTTAATGAGTAGTATACTCAGAAGATTCATATTTTTTTAATAAAATGTATTATTCACTGTAAAAGGTAAATCTGTGATTGAAGATTAACACTGAGAGAAGTGATTCACGCAAAAATTATACGTCCAATTAAAAGAATAATAAACTACACACAAGTTGCCTGATTAAGAAAAACACTTGAAACCATTGTGTTTACAAAATAACAACAGCAGAGGCCAATAAAAAAGGTTTTCTAGTTTTTTAATCAATTAAACTGCATGCCAGCTAACACACACATACATGTGGGACTTCTCTACCCATATTTCATGCTGTGCGGGAGGCCGGAGATTCGAATCCTGGCCACAACATTATAGTAGGAGGAGTTTTTCATCCAACCAGGCAACTGACAAGGTTTTTCTCCCCAGAACATGACATAATAAACTGAGGTGCCTCCACGTTAAACAACTTCCATCATTATAATAACAGAAATCAACACCAGGTGGCTGTGCCTAACAGACTACAGCCAGGGGTCTCCACCCCAAACCTCAACAAGACAACACACACATACATATATAAGGTGCTCTCTTTGGTAAAGGACAAACTCAGTTCATATTAAGATCGCATACATGTCACTGTTGTCAGGTACGTATCTTTATTCTGTATATGATTACATAGGTAAATATTATATATGGTTACTTAGAGACCATTGCACTTCTGATCTTCCTCAAACTATTGAAGTACATATATATTTATTCTCAGATCTATGAGAGTGGTCAGGAAATAACTGTAATGATGGACCAGTTAGTATAAAATAGTAACAAAATCTAAGAAACATTAATATAACAGTCAGTTCAGTGAGATGGTCACATCAGTGGGGTTTGACTATGACTATATATATATATATATATACATTGTGTGTATGTGGATACATTTAAATTTGTAAACAGGGTTAATACAAATAGTAAACAATAAAATTAAGACATTTTCAATCCTTTTTCAAGACTTGTAGTATTGCTTTAGATACAGTATTTGTTCCTGTTTTTAAAGCAAATTCATTTTAAAAATAAGACAAATTCTATTTCACTAACTTCAGTGCTCACCCTGCTCACATGCAAAAAAACTGTTTCCTGTAGAAAACTATGTGTCCTTGGTGTGGAAGCTTTCATTAGCTTGATATTGTAGTTTGCTCCCTATTACAACCTATGCAGGGTGATGTAGATGGTTTTGTGACTGCTTTTACCAATGGACTATCATAACTTATTGATCAGCATGCACCTCTTCATACTAGAACCATTACAGGGCATCCTGATTGTCCATGGTACACCAATGAATTGCATGAGGCTAAACATCTCCAACGGCTGCTTGAATGACGATGACAAACCGGGGTCACTTCACTGTTATTGTTAACCACCAAATATATAGAGATCAATGTATTGTGGCGAATAAACTCAC
Source organism: Paralvinella palmiformis (assembly GCA_025642065.1). Lineage (NCBI taxonomy): Eukaryota > Metazoa > Annelida > Polychaeta > Terebellida > Alvinellidae > Paralvinella > Paralvinella palmiformis. Next base: position 1,286,116 of record JAODUP010000032.1, read on the forward strand.
AAAACAAACCAGGATAGCTTACTATTCTGAAAAGATCACTGCCTCTGCTCATGACCAGAAGGGGATATACAAAGTGGCCAAACACCTGTGTGGTGACAAAGGATCAACATATCTTCTCCAGACAGGGTCTCCCAGTGAACTAACCGAGATGTTCAGCTCTTTCTTTATTGATAAGATATAAAACATCCGACGTGACTGCCAGACAGATCAGGTGCACAGTATTGACCAGATTGTTGATACATCATGCGTAAATACATCACTGAAGACGTTTACTCATGCCTCAGAAGATGAAGAATCTAATCATGAAGTACCTTAGAAAATCCTTAAGTCTTGATCTAGTGCCGACATGGCTTCTAAAGCTGTGTGTTAGTGAGTTACTCCCTATCATCACCGTGATTGTCAATGTCTCCATGGATAGTGGCTGTGTGCCACCTCCATTTACTGGTAAGTGCACTTAGGTATGACCACTACTTAAAAAAATAACCCTCAATCCAGACATTCTAAGGTGAAGAATACATTGACTCTCAATTTTCGCTCCCCGACTGATCGATCTTGATTCACAGTCCACCTATAACACAACCAACAGCTTGTGGACCACAACATCTATGTTATAGCAGAGCAACACTGGATCTATAATAATTACATTGAACTTAAATATAAAACATTATATTAAACATTCATAATACAATATTAAATGATGACACTTCAGGAGTCTTCTGCAGGTGACAATATAAAGTCAAATCTCATATCATTTATATATATATATATGTGTGTGTGTGTTGTCTAGCTCTGTTATGATACAGTGACAGGTGTTCAGAGGTATATATATATATATATATATATATAACTAGTTATCCACAGAAACCAATGGTTGTCTTCATTTGACGACCTTTCTTTATATGTTTTCTTCCATTTCAGAATATAAGGACAACAGCATAAAATAGTTTATGAAAATCAATTAATCAGGGTTGCTAAAATATCATGTTTTAAATTTTTTTTTAAATCAGATTTAAAAAAAATAATATTTTACAAATTTAAATGGATTTTTTTATTTGTATGTGATAGCTGCTTTTTCACTTGCACTTGTTTGCATGACAAAGTTATCAAGGGTCACTGCATCACATTTCTGCACCATTGCCTGTTGTAAGGGGATTGGAGATGCAACATGCTTGACTTGGTACATGGATAACAGCTGGAGCTGTATGAGTGGTCCTAGTATCAACAGTGTGTGCATCTGTGCAAGAATCATAATGCTGCTTCAGTCTAGCAACAAGTCCCTGCATTTCTTTGGCAAATTTCTTGCATGACTAGCCGGGTATCCTGTTTTTCCAAAAAGTCTTATCAAAGTATAACCACACACAATCCTGTATTCTACCAGACATTGTGAAGTTGATAAGTATGAATATATACTGATAAATTACCGACTCTAAATTGCACAATACTGTAGTCTCAATTTTTCAAGAAAACGTCACACATTTTACAGCATCAAAAAAGTTGCAGGTTTTGCTTTTTGTTTGTATACAGCTTGAGAAAACTATTAATGGTGAACATATGTGAATGCTCGCCTTATATACGCAGCCTGGCTAAACACTAAGTACTTAAATATTAACTTAATAATCCCCTAAATGCATAGAAAAGATATGACCTCACATCAGATCACCTCAAATTCACCACATTGAAGCAATGGCTTCACTTTCTTGTCACTGATATCTATGACTTGTTAAGCCTACATGGTGTTGAGATCTAATTGCAATTCAATTATAAATATAATTATCCAGCAGAAGTAACAAGTGATTTCTTAAAATACTTTTTTGTACTGCAAATTAATTGATAAATCACAAAATAAATAATAAAAATAATTCACTAATCACAAAAATGTAACATAATAAAAATGCATAATTTTTTGTAGGGATTTAAATCAATGATTAAACAACATAAATTAAACAACTCCCAGATATCACAACAACATTAGGCCAACGTTGGCATGGTAGCAGCTAGCTAAACTGCCATTATTAGGCCAATGCAGGTATTATATTACAGCAAGCTACTTCTGGAAAACAATATGATCTTCACCTTATATATCGGCTTTTACTGAGTAAGTATGTCAAATTGCGGATCATATTCTTACAACTGTATCAACTAGAATAAATATCTGAAGCAAAAAATCATGTATAAAGTAACATAACTATGTGCTGCATCTGAAAACATTGAATTTTAAATGCAAGTAGTTTGTTCTAAGAAGATATTCCACACCACATTATAAAAGCTGTCACCACTGGTTAGTGGAAAATAATCGCGGTAAAAATCAGTTGTAAATAAAGTTAACATACAATAGAGAGTTTTCATTCCCATTTATTATTTTAATATAGCCTACATGCAGGTACTTTAATGTCTAAATAATATAAAATTAATGACTTATTAATCTAAAATATATTAAATAGGGTTACAATGTATAGGGTATAAAATGGGCTCATTTGACATAATAATATCTGTCTTGATTGGCTGAGAATAAAATGGCTCATTTATTAGTACATTATATTTGGTAATCCGATTAAGTACTTCTTTTGATACAAATTAAATATATATCTTCAAACTCTCCTGCAAATGCCAAAGCACATTATAGAGCATAGGTATAATGCTAATAAATGGCTCTATCTACAATCTTGCTGAGATTTATGTTATGTACTTTATTATATTCTATAATGTTGCAGAATTGAAAAAGCTGAAGGCTGAAAAACAAAGAAGTGAATATTTCTGTCATATACATGTTCACTTAATAAGATGCAATCTGTGTATCTGTTTTTCGTAAGAAATGTGCTATTCTGTTTGCATACTCTGATTTTACCATTTGGACTTATATTTCAGAGACATTAAGTTAATAATACCATATATTCATTGGCAGTGCTTCACTATGAGTATTTTATCTTGGAGTACTTTGTCTTATTAAATAGGGTGTTATACAAAGATTATATATTATTAGTGGTAAATAATCTTAGTTTTCCAAAATGGCTGCTATTTAGAAAACTAAGTATTTTCACAATATTTTTTTTATTCATTTAAGGATCATAGTTCATGAACCTATTTCCAAATATACCAAAGCATCCAACATGCCACAGAAATGTTATATGTCATCGTTCTCCTGCTCCAGATGTACAAGTCCCAGACTTTAGATCTTCCTGCATATGTTCTTCATCTGATGATAGAAGTACCCCGGTGAAATGAAATTCATGACTTGATGAACTGTTCATGAACATTCTTGAACTATTCATGAACTACTCATGAAATGTTCACATGACTGGTTCATGAACCATAGTTCATGAACAATTCACCATACAAGTTCATGAATGGTTGAAGAATATTTCATGAATATGGAAAGGTTCATGAACCATTCATAAAGTGTTCATGAACCTAGTTCAAGAATTGTTGAAGAACATTCCAAGAACCTCATATACCATTCATAAACATTAGAGTTCAAGAAATTCTGAAAAATACGATTTTTTTACAGAGAGCAAAACATATGAAACAAGTAGTTTTGGCATAATATTATTTAGTTTCTAGGATGAAATACCAACATTTAAGACCATTAATTGTCAGACATAGGGTCAATTTCATTTTGTCAATTTCAATTCCACTCAAATTCTATGTCAAATATTCATAATTAAACTAAGAACAAGTTTTCTATCTCGGATTCTTTGTGTTTGTTTTGTTTTTTGGGGGAATCCCCAGGCTGTCACTTATTTGGCACAGCCTCTATGTTGGAGTGGTTGAGGATCTCCTCTCCCACCACTCAAAGAGGAACAGTATGGAAAGATGGAGCTGAAATACCATGAAGGTCAGGTAATTATTTTACATCCTCGGCTCAGGGGGTCTTTAACGATAACGTCCCCCTTTATTTATAATAATTCAGTGGAGAAGGCAGCGCCATTTAACGTGGTTAGCCACCCATGATGTTGTGAGTCGATAAATTAATTTCTGGAAAAGTTTCGACCTCTTACTGGGATCGAACCTGTCCCCTTACCAAGTGCCCAGTTTAGAAGTAACAACAACTAGGCCTATAAAGCACATGCGTGAACTCTCACACTGATCGTTCGAAACTATGGCATATTTTCCGGTGATGTGATTGGTCAATGAGATAAAAGTGCGACTGTGAGTTTTGTTTTAAACGGTTGAGTGGTTTAAGAGCAGCAGCATACAAGTGTTGTTTATAACAGCTTTAAGAAGTTTTCAAGTGTGACAATCTTAAAGCAGCATGTATATTTTAGTTGATTGGGTGTTGGAGAGCCTGTTGAGTATTGTTAAATACACAGGCATTGTTACACCAAGACAGGATTTTCCGATTATCGTAAAGGAGAGCAGGAGACGGCATTAAGATTAGATTATATCTAGACTCTACTCATAATCATACTGTTAGATCTACATAGATCTAATTCTAATCTAAGTAACGTTCAGATTTTTATTTGACTATTATACTGTATTAGTGTATATTTTTAAACAGATACTGAGATAGCATATACTGATATAGAATAATAGATCTAATCAACGGTTTATGTTTTAACACCTATTGATTATAGAGTATAGTAATAGCATAGACTCTAGTCATGATGATCTACTCATCTAGATCTAGTCACTAGACTAGTCTAGTGGCATCAATTATAAATATAATGTTAGGTAATAGATCTAGAGGTCTACTATTACTGTAAGGCGTAACCATGTACTGATGTAGCCCAGTGTCAGTGACAGTCTTCCCAGAGCAGCGAGAGCTGAGCTCCAAATTTTAGTTGAGTCCGGAAATATTTAAACCAGGTAGCTGAATTATATTTTATTTACATGAGAAATGATTGTTATTTTTATGAATTTATGATAAAATAAATAATTAAACTAATTAGTCTGGAGTTTGTCACTTACTGAAATATGCATATTTTACAGTGAATAGGACCTTGGAAAGTTCATGAATAGGACCATTTCATGTTCAAGAACCATTCATGAACCATGTGCATTGAAATGTTCATAAACAGTTCCTGAACTCTGTGCCTTGAAAAGTTCATGAATAGGACAATTTCATGTTCAAGAACCATTCATGAACTGTTCATGGACCATGTGCATTGAAATGTTCATGAACTTTTCATGAATATGACCATTTCATGTTCAAGAACTATTCATGAACTGTTCATGTGTTGTTCATGAATTATGTGCATGAACTGTTCATGTACGATTCTTGAATAGTTCATGATCTTTTCACCAGGGAAGAAGTAACTTTTGGTGTGATAATGATTGATGTTTTACGGCCATTTTTGTACACAAGGTAGGCTAAATGGGCCGAGCGACTTCCAAAGGTAATGAGACAAAACAACCGTCAGATATGCCCACACTGGGATTCGAACACGGGTGGTATTGACCTGTGGTCCAGCACGCTACCGCTATACCACTGCGCCCAGTAGTAACTTTTGGTGTATGGTATATGAGTAGCTACACTTGAGGCTTCTCAATTACATTTATCCAATCAGTAACTATGATCACACAATTTATAGACATTACTAATTGCAATCAAGTTCTTTCATTATATTATTTTATTATTTAAGGATTTTTCCAGTTACAGTCATCTCTTGAGTGGCTTTAAGGTCAAGCATAAGTGTTTTTTTTTACCATTTGACTATTTATAGCAGGGGGTAATTTTGACTGGAAGGTTTTAATTTTGAATGGAGTGGTGTTGCCCTGAATTCCTCAAAATATATACAAATGTAAAAAACTTATGTTTCAGTGCAAAACTCCATGGACTTGATGGCTGAGCACATGCAAATTGACAGTAATAATAGTTAATGTATCAAATAAGTGATTAAATCTGAAATTTGTGTTCATTTGCATTAAACCGCACTGGCCCAACGTCGGCTAGACATCATTAATTAGTCCAATGTTGGCTGAACGTTGGATTATCATTGACCAAACCAAGAGTAAGACTAAGTCTAAGGTGAAAGCGGGTGATTAAATCTGGCATTGATATAAACTTGAATCTCGACCCCCTGATGATGACTTAATACATTATCATAATGAACATGATACCAGATCTACGGAGCAGTGATGGCACAGCCTGTAGTGTTATTGTTAAAAACTCCGATCAAATCTTGTTTTCTGTTATTGTTAACAACGACTAAACTAGATTAATGAGAGCAACTAACCTCTGTTTACATCAGATATAGAGACTGGTTTACATTCTACTTGTTTTTATAACTATTCTAAATGTATGATGGCACTTCTAATATTACAGACGCGATACAACTTATGACAGTCTCGAAACAGTGAAAAATGCACAGAAGCGATCGATATTCATGCCCTAGCAGAAGCCGCGTTACCGTATGTAGGCTCTTTCCAGTATGAACGACAAACATCTCCGGGGTGATGGTCTCACACAGTATTTCACTTAATTAGTATAATTGCTATATGAATATAACTTATATAGCATCTTCTTGTTGTAATTAAATTTCATAAGAATATCAAATGATTTAAATAAAGTCGCAAAAGGTCTTGGTTATTCTAATTTGACCTACGCCAGAAGCTTAAATAAAGTCTTTGCCTGGGCTATTAAGGGGTGATTTAATAAATTTCATAGACAGGATTTAACTAGTCGCAAAACGTTATTCTAATTTGAACCTACGCGAGAAGCTTAAATAAAGTCTTTGCCTGGGCTATTAAGGGGTGAACCTAAATACCACACGGACACAGCACAGACACTGCACGGACCTCATTAGGGACAATAATAAAGTATTTTGTGATTGCATTTGGATTCGGGACCTTATATATATGCTGTATAATAAAATTTATCAGCAAATTCACTTGAATTATTATCAAATAGTATCTGTTTTCTTTCAGGTTTTGTTCAATTAAATTAAATGTAATGCAAATTTTATATGTACACGTATGATGTATAGTCATATTCCTTTACTCAACAATCATACTGGTATTAATTAAATGTTAGGGGCATGGCATCGGCATTCAGCAGGCATTTAATTACCATCATTTAATTACCTGAGAGCTTCTGCCATGCATCCATCATCAATATTTTATATTTCTGTATTTTTTACAAGTTTCTCCATCTAGTGTGAGTGTGCATTCTAGGTCATGTATACATTTATAATTTATGTTTTTTTGTTTTGTTTTACTATTTGTTGTTGTTCAATATTATTATTTTACATCCTATGAGTGTATGTCAGCTATACCAATACAATTCATACTGAATGTAGATCCTGATTTAATATATTTATCTTTATATCTTTATCTTTTGGTACCGCACGGAGACTGTCATGAATCAAGCAGTTAATGTCCCGTTCGCTAGATGATATTATGATGTCAATTGATCAAGGTAAGCCAGTAATACTTGTTCTTCTGGACCTGTCTGCTGCATTTGATACAGTTGACCATAATGTACTTTTCTCTAGGTTAAAAGACATGTTTGGTCTGTCAGGTAGAGTACTTGAATGGTTTAGATCCTATCTGGAACAACGCTCTCAGAGAGTGTCTGTTCATGGTATTTTATCTGACATTCAGTTTTTGTTATCTGGTGTACCGCAGGGTTCAGTTCTTGGTCCTCTGGTTTTTACAATGTATACCCGTCCTCTTGGGATCATTGCGCAGCGATATGGGATTAAATATCACTTGTATGCTGATGACACACAGCTGTATATATCACTGGATCCTGACAATGAGTTAAATTTCTCCTCTTCCTTGAAGAATTTAGAACTTTGTATTGCTGATATCCGGCTATGGATGACTCAAAATCTTCTAAAACTAAATGATAATAAAAGAAATATTTTATATTTGGCATTACCACATTGTGTTAAATCCCTAAAGACACCAGCATTACAGATGGGTACATCTTCGATTACCCCTAATGGGTCAGTAAAACATCTAGGGGTTATTTTTGACCAATGTATTAACATGCATGAACATGTCACATCAGTATGCCGAGCTGCCTACTACCATCTTAAGAACATCCACTGTTTAAAAGCATTCTTGACACAAGTATCACTTTTAACTGTAGTTCATGCCTTTGTTACATCTCGTATAGACTATTGTAACTCCCTGTTATATGGCATATCTGATTATAACATTAATCACCTTCAGCGAATTCAGAATAGTGCAGCTCGCATTGTAACAAATACTAGAAAGTATGATCATATTACCCCCATTCTTCAAAAACTACATTGGCTACCTGTTAGACAGCGTATCCATTTTAAGATTCTGTTAATAACTTATAAATCTATTAATGATATGGCGCCAGAATACCTGTGTGAACTGGTTTCCATTAGAAAGTCATCCCGAAAACTCAGGTCATCCAGTCAGATACTATTGCAGGTGCCAGTGTCTCGGCTCAAGTCATATGGTGATTGTGCGTTTAGTGTTGCAGCCCCCAATTTGTGGAATAAGTTGCCGGCAAATATTAGAAATGCGTCGTCTCTTGGAAATTTTAAGTCTCTTCTAAAAACACACCTATTTAAGGTCGCTTTCACAGATAAATAATTATTATCTTTTAAATCATTACAGGGTTTTTACAGACATTATTTGGGGTATTATTATATTATATATTATTTGTACAGCGCCTTTGAATGGCTCCTGCTAGTAAGGGCGCTTTATTAAATATACATTATTATTATTATTATTATTATGGCATTACGGTGCCTAGCTGTTTATCACCAGGGGACAGTGCATACATTAATACTATTAAATAAAAGGTTTTATTATTGCATTTGGATTCGGGACCTTACATTTAGGCTGTATGATTAAATTTATCAACAAATTCATATGTTTTATTATCAAATAACATATTAACCCTGAACCATATAAAACACCGAACATACTCTTATTTGCGCACGTGGACGTTATGCTTTAACTTATATCATCTGTCCCTGCGGAGTATACCACTACACGACATAGAAATTGTGCGTCTAAATAGTAAAACACGACATAGAAATTGTTTATTGACAAGAAAAATATATAACGTACCATATTCTCTCTGATTAACAGACAGGTTAACTGGAGTAAAGTCTCTCTTGTACCCCTTAAATACGCACATATTTACGCATGTTTATTTCGTAATGGTCTTGGCATTATTTTGGTCGTTTTCTTTGCATTGGTCTTTTTGCTAATTTCCCTACATTAGGGATAACTAAAGTACCATCGGACAAGGTGATTCGTTTTTAAATGTTTGTTGGTTTGCTGCATGGTTTGGTTTTGTTGTTCGGGGAGAATCCCCAGGCTGTCGCTTAATCAGCACAGCCTCCATGTTGGAGTGGTTGAGAAACCTCCTCCCCCACCACTCACAGGGGACAGACGGAATACCATGAGGGTGGTCACTGCCAGAGTGTTTACGTCCTCAGGGGGTTTTTAACGTCCCCCTTTATTTTAAATAATTCAGTGGAGACGGCAGCGCCATTTAACGTGGTCAGCCACCCACGATGTTGTGAGCCGAGAAATTAATCCCTGGAAAAGTTTCGACATCTTACGGGGTTCGAACCTGCGACCGTTGGCACCAAGTGCCGACTGCTTAACCGCTAGGCCACCGGAGCTCACTGAGGTTTGCTGCATATTTTTTAGTTTTTATTTATCTTGTTTTGTCTCTTCTGAAAACGTGCGCCATTGATGTGGATGCGCGCTAAATCGCCGATAATCGTGGCACAAGCGATATAGTTGCCTATGTCATACAATGCTAATCTAAGGTCATGCATTCGAACTGAGAATATACCAGAAAGTTTTTCTATCTGTTTTTTCCTATTTGATTGCATTGATTGAACTACATTCTGGTTAACTATTTTTTTTGTCCATATTTTATCCATATTAATTAAGCGTTCCAGAAGTACTCCACATTATGGCTAGTGATGGATCCTTATGGATCATTCGGCGATTGTCCATGCATCCGAGAACGAACCGGGTTCGGCACATGCATCGAATGATTCACTGTAATCACGCGAAACGTAATACAACCGACCTAAGTTATCGGTGTATTTCAAACCAGTTTTGGCCATCCCAATAGTTGTTAGCACACGCAATTCGGTATACAAATGTTCGTTGCCAATAATTTCGAAAGATATCGCATTGAACAGCCCAGGTACGAAACCATATATACTGCATTTCTTGAGAATACTCTGCGCAGTAATGCCATCTAGCGAACGAAACATTAACTGCCTGATAATAATGCAAGTGAATTTGGTGATAAATTTTATTAGACAGTATATATATATATATATATCTAAGGTCCCGAATCCAAATGCAATCGCAAAGTACTTTATTATTGTCCCTTAGGGTATCCGTGCGGTGTCTGTGCTGTCCGTGCGGTACGTGTCCGTGCTATATTTAGGCCAACCGCTATTTAAGTTACATATTGATCAAGAGAAACAACACAATCGATTTCTTTTCTTATGACGTGTGATAAATTGAATTCAATCTATTCAAACTATTGAATTAAAACTAAATAGATGAAACTAGCAAATTATTATCAGAAATAGACTTCATGGTTTATTTCGAAGACATTCATGTAAAACGTTACTAATTCACAAACACACACCTTGATACCGGATATACGGAATATAGAGACATTGCCTTATTATTTATTCCGGTCTTGACTGGTACATATATACTTTATTTACATATTAACATAGCGCTCATGGCAAATTGTATCGCTCTAGACGCCAAAATGTATACAACCTGGACTTAAAACTGTTTATTTGCTGGATTTCAATAGCTTCAGCTGACAGCAAGTTCCAATCGTTCACAACTTCTGCCTGAAAACTGACTGCCGACTTCCCAAACCATAGTTTGCTACTGTCTTAGAGACATGGTCATGGAATTTTAGTTCCTCGTCAATATATACTCTCAAGTCCCTCTCATTTCTGGTCTCTTTTAATAACTGTGAGTTCATCTGGTACGTTAGTCTCTGATTTGAGCTGCCTAGATGGAGGCTCTTACACTTGGCTTCGTCGAACCCCAGTTGCCACTTGTTCGAACATTCCACTGGGTTGTCAATGTCCTGCTGCAGGACATCGTGATCTTCTATTGTCCTTAATATCACGGAACAGCTTTGTATCAGCGAATATTTTTGCTGTACTGCTGACTACATCTCGCAGGTCATTTATAAAAATGACGAACCAGATTGGACCTAACACACTTCCTTGAGGTATTCCACTCAGGATATCTGCCCATGATGACAGCTTTCCATTTACAATTACTCTGCCTTCGTCCAAATAAAAAAATCTCGTATCCACTCCGGTAATTTACCGGTTACACGTACCACTTTCAATTGCCTCAATAACCTTTGGTGAGCGACAGTATCAAAAGTATTTTTGAAATTCAAGTAAATCACGTCTATGGGGGCACCACTGTCCAGCAACTCAGTCCATAATTCCAGAGTGACTAATAATTGTGTCATGCAGGAGCGTCCCGGGATAACACCATGCTGCTTGTTGATTGCATGTAATGTAAATAAACAAATCATGCCACCAATCTAGTTGGATTCGATGTAACACCCTGTTATTGATTTATTAATTAAATGTGATGTTTAAGGCTTTTAAAATTATTTATTTAAACCAATTTTTTTACAAATATACATTTCGTTGCTGATTATTGGAAGATTGTTCTTATTTCATGATTGTTGTTCTGTAGAGTCTAGAGCATTGACCTGAAATCGTCAGTGGCAAGCCCATCGACATTGTTTTTTTTAGGAATTAGGTCAATGCGCAAGCCCCTAAAGCAAAAAATAAATATTTAAAAATATACTTTATAACATTGTCAGCTGATATTATTAAAACACTTAGATTTTTAGCAGTGTCAAATTCATATAAACCTTCACTATTGGAATAAATATAATTTCGAAATTATTCGAAACTAATTCCTGCACTGGTACGAATTTCCTTTTTAACAATGCAAATTAAAGATGGAGTTAAGTGAGGATCTCCGAGAGGTTCGGAAAAAAGAAGTAAAATCGAAATGTAAAAAGAACAGATTGAGAGAGTTGAAGACAGGAATAATATATCTGAGTAGAATACCTACCTTGATGAATGTGAAGAAAATCCGGGAAATATTCTCTCAGTACGGAGATATAGGTCGTATATTTCTTCAACCAAATGGTGAGCGATAATATCGGTGATAGAGTCTATCTTGTGTTAGGGACGTCGTTACGTCGTGAATACTATTTGACAGTTGCTTTTAAATGGGCGTAAGGAAAATAGGTCAGGAGGGGGGTGTCAGAAAATGCATGGATGTCGCATTTGCATATACCACGTATATGGAATATCAGCTTTAAGATTCCATATAAGCTGCATGCGGATGTGGCAAAAATGGAAACATGTGTAAACAGATGAGACAGCTTCCATATGTCCGGATGCGGTATACGATTTGTCCTGCATCTGTGAATGGCTGCATATGAGGTAAATTAAAATGCTCCATGAAGCTATTACTAGTATTAGTACAGCAAACTTAGTACAAAATTGGAGGGGGAATCCAGAATATGACGTCTTTCCAGAAAGATTTGCCGAGATTTCACAATGAAGTACAACAATCTTCCTCCACGTAATATAACACCTGAACAAACTGTTTTATGGTAAACCTAAATTATTGTTGCAATTTCTCCCCATTGAATTGTAGCTCCTTGACCAGATTATGTACCTATGGTGTTTTCTTTGCTTTCTACTTTTCCATAGTTTTTAGCTGTGATCTCATCATAAATGTGTGGTGTTGTGGAGAAGTTAAGTTTCATGTTGGGTGGTTGGTTAATATTATATATATTTCATCTATCCCCACTTCATCTGACTTATATCATATACAGTATATACTGGCGTATAATTAGCACTCGCATATCAGATGCACCTGTTTCTAGGACCAATAAGCCCCCCTGGAGTCCAAACCGCATATATAGGCTATGAGCCAGACCGCCCCAAATTGACCAAATTTCGGGTGATAACACAGAGATGGCCGAGAGTTATACACTGCTATCACCTTTTTTTTCTATCTAGTGACATATCTTGCTTAAAATCACAACGAGTCTTACTCCATCTGTATGGTACTGTCCAACCCCCTTGGTCTCATAGCCTAACACAAGACACACTAAAATCAGCAAAATATATTGATTCAAAACCCAAAAATTCATCATCACTCTCTTCACTGAACATCTGTTGTATCTGTTCATGTGTCATCATACGTGTTGTCGCCTTCTTCGTCAGAGTCAGATTTGTCGTGCTGTTCCACTCATTATACATCATCTTCGGTGCCATCTAAATCATTGCTGATAGAGCAATTCTTGAATGATTTGGTAATGATGGTGGGGTTGATTTAATCCCAAGCTGTCTTAACCCACTGTGTGATGATAGATAATGGCAGTCGCTTCAGGTTGTCTGCTACTGTGTGTTCATTTCTGTAATGCTTTTTGAAGTAGTTTATTAGTAGTTCCCATGTGCTAGCTTTGAAAGTAATTAACACAATGTTTGCTGTAATCGTTTTCCTTTGATGTGGATTCTATAGTCATTCTTGTGTGGTTTCATTTACTGTTGCATTTAATTACACATGCTCACATATTTCGATAGTAATGACACATCTTTGTGATCACTTCACCAATTAGAGCATCAGATTAAATAATCATGGTGCTTAACACGATTAAGTTTGCCTTTGAAAGACAACAGAGAAAACACACCTGATAATTTAGTTCATATATTTATTATTAAGGTTGAAAAACAATATTATTGTATTTCCCCCTAAATTATGCCAAATATTACTTTTAGTTTTAGTACAACTAGTTGCACTCAATTTTGGTGTCGATTTTGGAGTATAGAAAGTGTGACTTATACACGAGTATATACATACCACTCTGATGTTAACGATGGACTGATTAGTGTGATTGCTTAGCATGACTTGAAAATTCTTGTATGATGTATGAGGGGGATACTTCATCAATAAAAACAGGATTATGCTATGGATCAGTTGTACAAAGCTGCAATTTGGACTGATTAGTCATGTTCTTGGCATGAAAATCTTTTTATTCCCTATCAGATGCACTACTACACTCAAAACAATTCTAACCACCAGCTATCATATTTCCATTAAAATGATCCCCAAATCCTTGATTTCCGAACTTTCATGAGCCATTGTTAGTGTGTACTACATTCATTAGAGGTTATTGTGTGATGTCATCTTTGCCAAACATCACATAATGCCACAACTTGTTTCCAATCATTCTGACCAGTTGACAGACAAAATGTCAGATTCCGACAAAAGTTTTGACATTCTCAGGGATATTAAGCCCCACAGCCTTGAACCACTAGCGAAAAAGGTCACAGACAGTATACATTGTGAGGAATTAGCTACAGCAAATGGATACGTGGACTCTGAGCAGCCACCTGTGCCACTGACACCCGGCCCCAGTCCACAATAAGCATTGGATTGGTATGTATTTGTTTGTGTTGGTACCGTATAAGCGGTATATGCTCGCGTATTACTATAGGTAAATTTTTTTTGTATGGAACAGCACCTCAACTTATACGTGCATCATATTTCCTACCAGCTGAAGAAGAGATGTTTTTGGCTATCCTTTAAACACAACACTATAGGATTCAACCAAATAAGAGTTGGAATAAAATTGTCACGTCACTGTCTACTAATCCTTTATTATTCAATAAATAACATTTAATTTTCACTAAACTGTTATTTGGATCTTACAATCATCCCATATTTTGCTAGATCAGGTCTCTATTTCTTCAAGATAGGAAATGTGTCGCATCATTTGGGATTGGAAGTTGACTGCATATTATTAAAGGGACAGTCCATCCTCAGAAAATATTTTTTAAATATGTAATGCTTAGAATAGTAACCAAAAATTCCACAATAATAATCACGAAATATACCTGATATCATAGATGTAGGGAAATAATTCAAATCACTGGACAGCAGCCATTACGGCTACACCGGAAGCCAGATTCGAAGGCGGGAAGGAGAAAACTGAAATGCTCTGACGTCACATGAGCAATCTCTAGACTGACACAGAGTATAGTTTCTCTTAAGCGTTAACATCTGAGCCATTTTGAATCATCTTCCTCTTGTCAGGTTCCTTCTGGCTCAAACTGATATGGTTGTATGTCATTCATGGTGTAATTTTAACAACACAATTGCGTTATGTTCTGGAATAATTCTTTGCTCACACTTGTTTACATGCTTTTGTATGGGCTCTACAGACTTCAGGTCAACCGGATAAGTTGAAGTGACGTCAGCATTCAGGAGCTTCCGGTCTCTGTCAAGCTTTAAAATGGTAGTGCCCACAGGCCATTAAAAGTCGATTAATCAGCACTTTGAACTGGATTATTTAATATGTGGGTGATCGTTTACACATTTTGACATTATTTATGATATTTGTGAGTATAGCTGTATTAGTCCTCAAAATTTTAAATGAAGGTGGACTATCCCTTTAATGGATTGATGACAACAATTGATGACCATGTACACACACAGGGATGCTTCTATTATCTGATGCAAGCACCTGCAGGAAGATCCAAAGCCTGACTATGCTCTATCTATTGAGGATCTGAGACACTTCTTTGGCATGTTGGATGCCCTGACATTCCTGCCACTCAACGGTGTTCCTGAAGTCATGTTGTATATTGATGACAATATTCCTGAGGGTCATTCCATCACATCCAGCAGCCCCCCAGCAATGATGGCACCATTGTGTCCATCTGCAGCGTCACTTCCCTCCAATGTACAGACTTTCCCTGTGGAATGTACATAATGTGACTGTGAATGGTGGCTCCTGAGCAGACAACATGTGTGAAACATGGAATCAGGGATTCAGTTTCCTTGTGGGACATGCTCATTCCACAGTATGGAGACTTATTGAATCAGTATGCTAGGGCTTTTCTGTTGTAGAAGGAACACTGTGACTCGGTGACATTGGCCATGTCCTGCCACACACAAGAAACAAGTACATTGCTACACCAAACAGCTACAGGAGCCATTGGTCACCATGTGCAACAATTATGATGTTTGTGAGAAGCATAGATCATTGCATCAGGCTCAAGTGAAACTAGTGTATTTTCTCTATTAAAATGTGGAATATGTATTATTGTTGTTTTACATTAAATGGGGCAAATTACCGGCGGGGTGGGTGGGTAGACTGACCACTACCTGTGATGTCTACACAGACCAAGAAGGAAATTTACTTAGGAATTGTTACAAAATAGCATAATATTGTTTTCTGAGATCTCTTATGTTTACACAATTGTCAAGAATGTATTCCCTGATTATGTTTTATTTAAATTGTACAATAATGATTATAATTACATTACATATAATAATTACAATTATGATTATTCAAGACAACAGCTTGTGTTTACCTTAACCTGTCCTCAAACACTAATATGTTATCACTATTAGGTAAATTAGTAATCAGACTCACTTTACTAATTCCGTTCTATGTTATTAAATGACATTTGATGATCAATGGCCAAAATGGCAGCTATTTTAGGTGGCTTAGGTACCTCAAATGAGTGAGATGCTTATGGTCTGTAATGTACTGCTTCACCACAGGGACTAATTCTAATTAAATTTAGAATTTACAATAGATGCAACATAGTCAGCAGAGTAAACCTTGCCAGTTGCCTGGCTGGATGAAAAACTACTCCTACTGCTGTATAGTGCCACAGCCGGAATCAACCCCCTCCCCCCAATCTCCCTCTTTGGAAACTTAGGTGTCTTTCTATAGTGCATTTGGGTATGTACTGTACTGCAGATCTGAATTCCACTGTTAACTGTGTCTGCTGGTTGAATAATCCTTCAGTAGAAGGCTTCAGCCTAAACACCTCAGTTACCTGAGTATTAAATCCTTGGCCGTATGTCCAAACCTTAAACAGGGCTGGGGCTAAACAAAGGAGTCTCTCACTTTTCAGGAATGAAACGACAAATACCATTTTCCAAAGAAATGCGACTGACAACAATATCTCCTAACATTATTGTTCTACAACAGATTTTTAAATCTGATAACCATTGGTTTTGTTGTTCACCAGTTCCTGGACAGTTCATTAAGAAATGTTTAGATGCCCACACACAACCTTTCTATCATTACACGCCTATAGGAAAATTGTGATTGATTTACTCAAATGTTAATTTATTAACTGGATAAAATTCATGCAGGTCTTGTGCATTAAATAGCCTGCATCACCATTTAATGATTTCCATTATATCTGACATACTGGTGTCACTATTGGTAGGCTTCTATGTATTGTTTTCCAATAGTAAATAAAGATTTTTGTGTTAATGACGTTTTGAATAAGGGCTCTTCTAGTTATAACTATATGGGGGTCATGAGTGGCACAAAACAAGCATTGCAATAATTGGCAATAGTATGTATAATGTGCACCCCCAATAAATGACGGGAAAACACTGAAAAGGGTATGCATAATACAAGGAAGATTACAGTAGTTATCATGTTATTGTTTTGTTATCCACATTGAAGCCTGGTGTAAAAAATATCTAGTGTGCCCCAAGATGAATTTTGTTCCCCATATACCAGTATGTCTGAATCTTTGAATGGCATGAAGACCACAGTCTTTTGCCTGTTCAGACACGTAGTCCACTTGGATGCTGTGTACTATGATAATTTATCTGCGAGAGCCTATAATGCCCAATGCTGAAATAGGCAATTCCTCCAGGGGAAAATATATCCTTATACTTCTGTTTGTAGGCATACAACAAATCACTAACTAAAACACTATCTGGGATTAATATTACCACAACTGTATACTTCTAGAAAGCTAACAGATCATTCACATAAAATATATGTATTAGCAAACCTGCATACTTTGAATACTTGTTTTACAAAGCCACCAACCATGGCTTATTATTTTATTGCCAGCCTGCCTGTGTCTAACCTTGGTTTTGTTTTCTTCAAATTGTTTATATTCAAAATACATCATTCTAATGAAAGTAAACACATACAGAATGTTGAAAAGGAAGATGCTTGAATCATTGCTCATACAATGCATCCCCCCTTAACATAACATTAAAAACATTCATGACAAATTTAAAAATAAAAAGGTCTGGAAGTTTAGCACTCAGAATTTTCCCCCAGTAGCTACTAACCTAAAATAATTCGATTAATTTAGGAGAGAATTGGGGAGGTTCGACCACCTTACACTTCAATGGTTTGATCTTAGTATACGCGATACGGCAATCAACAAGAAGTACTTTTCTATTGGTCCCTCAATGTTTAATGTTTCTAATAAGGTGTTGATTTATGGCCCAATTCAATGTCGTAAAGGTTATTTATATAAGCAAAGTGGCGGGAGTGGAAGTTCGACCACAGTGCGGGGCTTGTCTTGTTGAAATTTGCTGTCACCTACTGGGCACAGCCAAACAGACACAGTGTCGGCAGATCGACATCATGTATATATACATAATGTAGACTTTGAAATGTTGACACCTATCGACAAAAATTTGAATTTTGATACGACTATTTTCAGTCAGTAATTGTTTTTGGTGGTTTATTGTTGCAATTTGCTTCAAAGTAAACATAAAACAATTGTTCAGTGATATAATATGTTCCAGCTTAAAACTATTACTGGTAAGTGTAATAAATAATGAATAGGGTTTGAGTGTTGTGGTCGATTCTCCCCATCTGGTCGAACTTCTCCACTTCTCCTGTATCTTTTTGAAACAACAACAAATTGAAATACTACCTATAACTAAGTATTAACACAATGGTTTTGCTTGCAGCATACATGAAAAAACTTTCTTTTTTGCTTGGTGTATGCTTGAAAAGTCGCCTGCAACTCAAGTTTAGCCACAACAAGTCACCCATTTTGTCTTCCTTGACCTGCACTAAACGGCCTCATAAAGTGGAACATTGTTAAGTGGCACCCCGGCATGCTGTATCCATGTGTTTCGGACAACCCTCTCACCTTCTGAGATATTTTTTTTCTGGGAAGCCTGCCTGGATACTCCAATGGGACAGTTGAATCCAGAAGTTTACGACCCAGAGTCATAAACTTCTGGATTCAACAGTCCGATTCACACCAATCGCTACATGGAACAATCTGTTTTGTCACAGATCACACATGTGGAATCACTCTTACATTTAAATATGTGGAATATAGGCTGTAAGCTTATTAAAATACGTGGATTAATTTGTGACCGGGTTAGTGTCAACCAATCAACGACCGCGTAAGAATTCGTTGGAAAGATGGCGACACATGCCGGTTCTGACAGTGACATGTCTAGTGTTTACTTTTCACTCACGATTAATGACAAAAAGAAAATAATAAAGGCTGAAAAACAAAACTACAGGAGAGTTTGTCAAATCCCAACTAATGGAAGTATATGTTGTATAAAACATTGTCGTGTTTCTTTTCTGACCAACCCTTTTTTTCCCCGACCAAGCTAAATTTTAAATTATGGGTGGTTGGGTGTAGTAATTTTTTTCTTTCTGGAATAGCCCTAAGGGAATGGAACGTTCAGAGAAATATTAATTTAAATTTAGTTTAGTCCAAACCCCAGAATATCATAGTATACACGGATTATGTAGGATTTAACCTTACTTGTGTGTATGTTTGATAAGATAGAGGGAGATTAAATAAAACTACACCTTACTTATTATCGGTTTCTCATTTTCAGAGAAAGCAAGTGCAAACAAAAAGAATCGCATATTCACAGAAGGCTGGGTTGAATTCTCAGACAAAAGGCTGGCAAAACGTGTCGCAATCTGCTTGAATAATCAGCAAATTGGAGGCAAGCGACGCAGTCCTTGGCACGAGGAGATCTGGAATATCAAATATCTGCCAAAATTCAAGTGGGCGCATCTGAATGAAAGATTGGCCTATGAACGGGTAGTACACAAGCAGAGATTACGCACCGAGATCAGCCAGGCAAAGAAAGAGACAAACTTCTACATACAGAATGTTGAAAAGAAGCAGCTTCATGAAAAACTAAAAAAGAAGGGCAAAGATCCGAGTTCCACCATTAGGGAATGGTCTTTTAAACAGCGAGAAACTGAGGAGGATATCTTGACGAAGAGAAAACACAGTTTATGTGATGATAATAGTGTGGAGTCTGTGAGTAGGAAGAAGCGAAAAGTAGTACAGAGGCAGAAAGAAGTACCTGAAAGTGATAAAAAACTGGCTAAAGACCATTCATTTTTAAAAAACATTTTTTCTGGGGGACTCAGTATGACTAGAAATAAAGAAACTTGAATGATGTTTATTGGTTTGTATAGTTAGTGGTTATAGCTCATCCAGCTGTGAATGATTTAAGTGTTCAGATATATCGAATGGATATGTCATTCAGAGGATATGAAATCAAATGCATGTGCACGAGTGTATAAAAACACAGATCCACAGGACAGTGAGAAGAGAGAGTAGCTTTGAATATGACATCTATGTTATTTTATTTTGAATAAAGATACAAATATTAGTTTACTAAAATAGATAACCATGTTTGATGATAAATGGAGATGGTGCTTGTAAGTCCTTAATGGATAACTTGTACATGTATATCTTTAAATAATATCAGTCAAAATATAAAGTTATTCGGTAATTATTATGATAAATGTTATATGTTATAAGTATTTAGCTGACATATATTTCAGTACATATGCTCTTACTGTATACAATACAAATAGTTAGTAAATTTTCAAATACATAAAACAAATCTGAAATATTATATACTTTTGAGATACATTTACACATGTATCCCTTTCAAATAAACAAAGTTCTACTGTCTATTGCTATATATCTATTGTATAAAACATATAGTTTTCGACATTTATGTTGGGTTATTGTTTTACTTCAGAAACATAAGTTTCTGGAGGTTTTTATCTGTCAATGAATAGGGCCTTGGCAGCTGACCTAGTCCTTTACACACAATTTTATATATTTACTAGTATTTATATGCAATTATGTAGTTTTCACATATTGTGTTGATCTCCAAAACTTATCCCATTATGGTCTTGGTAAAAGAATTCCAACAGTGTTTTTGGAAGTATGAATAACTTTTTCAAATGCTTTTTGAGCTATTTAAATACGAATAGTGTGCTTTTCAAATACATATACAATTGTATTTAGACGCATTCAATATAAATGTCTGTGATTGTGGCTGTTAATCCAATGCAAAATCAGTCTAAATTTATTGCCTGAAGTAGTACCCTTCACAAATTGGATTGCATGAGTTAAACCCTAACATTTACTTTACATTGCATTTTTGAGAATAATTTTAAATTTGTTGGCATGGTTACAGTTCTGCTGCACATTTGATGGCAGCATGCAGAAGATCTATAAACTTGTAGACGTCTTCGAAGGAATTGTACAGGGGAGTTGCTGCTACACGCAACACACTAGGTTCTCTTTTATCCACCTGTAAGCAAATCCAGAAATGCCAGCACTGATTATTACTTCAATGGTCATTCACTGTTATAGTAGTTTTGTGTAGAAAGTTTTAATTTATATTAATTACAAATATTCCATAATCACTTACCACTATGCCACGTTTCAACAACTCTTGAAACACATTATTCACTGGGATTGAAAATTCTAATGACAGGTGACAACCCCTTTGTTCTGGATCACTTGGTGTGATGATGTTAACATAAACCTCTTTATTAGCACTTCGTGATAGATGGTATTGTAACAATAACTCCATGTAACCAGTCAGAAGGCGAGATTTCGCACGCAGCTCATGCATTGAGGTCATGTTGAAGACCTGAATGTAAAATCATATCTTCAAAAGAATGTCTATATTAAATTAGCATGAATATGTAATTTTTAATAATGAAATTTTCATATTAATATAACTAAACCACATGCAAGATTTGATTAAAATATATCTTTTATTCATAAGAAAATCATCAGGAAAAGTAATAACATTGTTTCACATACAGCGCGATGCAATGTTGTAGATTTAATTAATAAAAGTTTAACAATATCCAGTCATGGATCTGAATATAAAGTTTGCAATTGATATTTTCACATGAATACTTGGAGTTTTAATTACCATATCCCAGTACTGTAATCCGTATTGTAAGTTATTTGTTTTTCCCACTGACCTCATAAAAGTAATTTGATAAGCTGGTGATAACTTGATAACTTACATCTAAACTTGCCCTGAGTCCTGTACACAGCATAATAGATGGATTAGAAACTCTATATGCACCAATGCCATCAGCTGGTTTAAATTCTGAAACCAAATAGTATGGCATTAACAGAGATTGATACTATCTTCTTGTGAGTGCAAGTTGTAAATCCTCCTCCACAATCTGCCGTTTTCTTTCAATAAGCTTTGAAATCTTAGTTCGTTCTCCATCGTACTTTTCTGTGAAATATTAATTAATTCACAACACGTAATCTAAATAATTCCACCATATAATTTGATCAAGTAAATTATTTTCGTTTACATACCATTTTCCATTAAGAAGCGAGTTTTTGCCTCGTGCCCCCACCAACCCGTTAACTTCGGTAGATTATTACTTTTGTAGCGATCATGGAGGAATGCTCCTGCAATACCCCCTGCTCCCGTGTTCAAGTACTGGAAAAATAAATAAACACGTGTGCATATGTTAGTTAACAAGTTGTATTCTTTTTACGTGTACTGACACTCATAGAAGAAGGAAACTCACTTTGTATGTACACCACGCAGCAAAATCAACATTCCAATCATGAAGGAATAGTTCCACATTTCCTACGGCATGAGCCAGATCCCAACCTACGTAACATCCCTAAAAGGATAGAAATATAGGAAATAATGATAATTCTTTTACAAGATGAATAATACTGTCCATGGCTAATTTCCATGTTTTATACAGACACATATATGCGTGTATATAGAGATATTTGTATATACATATTTGTATCTGGATTGCCATTGTTTTAGACAGTGAATCGTGCTAATTGACTGACTGCCATGAACAAGATACAGCCATTAATCTGTATGCGTTCAAGAATCAACTTAATAATAGCAATAATATTTTGTGAGTTGAACTGTTGTACAAAAATGTATAAACAGTTTATGTTCATCTCTGAAGTATGACGGGGGTAGAATGGTCTTTTTCACAGTCTGGTTTATCTATTCTGTACTACGATAGTTAAGGCCGCTTTTTGTCCGAACAAAAATAGCACGATTAACTTCCTGTTAACCATATCATACGGACACTAGGTGTACCAGTAGCTAATTTAGAATCGACCACAATGTCCGTTCATTGACGGAAGTTACTTCTGAGTTATAATTAAGGATTTGATTTTAAGAAAACTGAATTTATTGCAACAGTCGTTTGAACAAGTTGATACCGTGACAATGACAGAAGCCCGTTATAGTGTTGAAATTAATTCTTCAAACTAATATACTATAACAAGTAATGGCTAGCCGGAAATTAAGCTTGTTAGCTTATTACTTTAGACAATCTTACCACTACCATACAGCGATTTATACAAGGTATCGAGACTACATAAATAATTATCTTTCTGGTGTTTGTTACATGGTGATTTAGGAAATGATCGGATGTCAGACATTTTGGTGTGAAAATATCGTTTTTGGTTTAGTTCCCTCGTTCAACCATTAACACGTTGTATTGCTGATTTGTATTTATATCAACCAGTGAGTTATCACCCACATTTAACCCCCCCCCCCCCACACACACACACACATGGCACCTCCATGATCTAGCGGTAGCGTGTTGGACCATAAATCGCTCCCACCCGTTTTCGAATCTCGGCGTGGGCATATCTGAAGGTTGTTTCATCTTTGACTTCGCTTCATTACCTTTGGAGGTCGTTCGACCTATTTAGCCTACCTTGTCCACAAGAGTGGCTGTAAAACATCACTCATCTACACACATACAGACCTGTTTTTGGCCTTCTCGTGTGATGGTTTCAATATCCAGCAATTGTCCTGTATAATAATGTACACCTGGTAGGAATATAAGAGCTATACTCTCCCCATGCTTCTCAATGGTAGACAGTATATCTGATGTATGCAGCACCTCTTCACCCTATTATAAAATAAAAAGCTTATCCATATTGTCTTTCTCTGAAACTCACCCCCCCCCCCCTACATCACCCACATGCAGCCTATTATTTAGAAAGAAAAGTACATGTTTATTCTCTCCATAATTGTAATAAAATGTCCTCTACTTGTCATCAGCCTATTGCCTTCATCATTAGATGCCCCCCCCCCCCTACATCACCCACATGCAGCCTATTATTTAGAAAGAAAAGTACATGTTTATTCTCTCCATAATTGTAATAATGTTGCCTATTAACACGAAAATGGCCATTTTACTTCCTATACTGAACACTTATTATCCTAGAAATTGAGCAATTATACATAAAAATACCTTTTTTGGCTCCAATATTATCATGCTGGTAGCTGGATCATATCCATGCAGCTTAATCTGTGACTCTGCAGCGTACTGCAAGTTGATTTTGAGGTCACATGAAAGAGTTTGTTATGACGATCCGTTAACACATTACATCGGGTATTTTGTGGTAACGAACAATAATAAAAATATGAGCCTTAACATTTTTAAGTAAGTGCAATTCTGATGCATATGAAATTATATTAAAGAGGCTAAACATTAATCTCTTACTCACTTGATCTGAAGGGAATGAATGTTGCTCCATTAATATCTTGTGACGAAGAGGTGTTGGTCTATAAAACGAAATCTGAAAACATAACATTTTTAAAACTTCAGCTAATAGCATTTTAGGTTTCACACACACACACACACACACACACACACACACACACACACACACACACACACACACACACACACACTATATATATATATATATATATATATATAACCTTTTCAAATAATTAAATGTCAGTTCAATGCTTATTTCAATGACATTCATAAAAACCAAAGAAACTTGTGTTTTCTATGTTTATTAGCTAAACTATCAATTATAATTGTATGAAGAAAAAGTAATTCCAAAAAGTACCCCTTTAGGACACGCACAATTTTTAAACACAATTAATCAGCTGTATTTTGTGATATATGAAGTAACAGACCAGTCTAAATCTTCTACTCAGTTTCCAGCAATTATAATGCAGATAAGCATAGTTAAACTTCTATAAATGAACTATACCTCAATAAGATGGTCATTTAAAGTGAGATTAAGCTAGCAGGTTCTAATGCATATAACGAAAGATGAGAAAGAAACATGACAAACTGCTTATAACAGTCTCGTAATAAGATTTGTCTCTGGAATTGGCTTGACTGTTGATACGATTTGATTAAAGAAATCGCCTATTTAATGGCCAAATTGGTGCTCTTACCATGAAGAGATGAAGGTTAACAGTTAGTCCATTCATTATAGCTACTTCATCTTTATGTGCTCCTGTGAAATAAAATGGAAGTTAAACAATAAAGAAAATGGATAATGGCTTAATTAGAACAGATTTTTAAGATCATCACGGTCCCATTGTCCCAGCTTCAGTTACCTGTCATGTGACCGCACAGTACACCTTTGTTTCACCATTGCATGATAATATTATTAGGACACTGTTCTGATCTGCCTTGGATTAATATCACCGATATTAAGTATGCCTATACCACATTTGGTGGTGCAACAGAATGCAGTCTGAAATTATGGGATTGTACACACGCACACACACATACACAACGAACACACACATACACTTTTACCAGTGTCTGTGAAATTATTCCTGGTGCAATAAGTATTTGGCTCGATCATCTCATTTCCCTAAGTAGTTATCCCTCTGCCATATGTCCGACGCGTTACCATTGTCTAAGATAAACGAAAACACTCACTCACTCACTCACTCACTCACTCACTCACTCACTCACTCACTCACTCACTCACTCACTCACTCACTCACTCACTCACTCACTCACTCACCACCACTCACCACCACCACCATCACAACACACACACCACCACCACTCACTCACTCACTCACTCACTCACTCACTCACTCACTCACACTCACTCACCACTCACTCACTCACTCACTCACTCACTCACTCACTCACTCACCACCACTCACTCACTCACTCACTCACCCACTCACCACTCACTCACTCACCCACTCACTCACTCACTAATTAATTGTCCGTTCGAACCGTTTTTTACAAACCGCCCAATTTAGTCTGCTTTGGATAGTAAAAATAATTACATGGTTTGCTTTTTAACTTACCAACCAGTTTAGCTGAATCTTCAGTTACAGATTCATCACAGGTTGCCCAAGGTATTGACGCTTCGATATGTCCATGAACACCGCTGCAAAAAAAAGTTAACCTTACTGCACGGGTACGGTATGTTTATGAATTTTAAAGGACCCATGTACGCAGTAGGCATTCTGGCCATAATAATCGAGATATCCGATTTTACAGAATCACCAACAAGCTATAGAGAGACTCACAGATTGCACCAGTCATCTAGTGTCTTATTCAGTAACGGCCTCAGGCCACGCGGCATAAGTCCCAGGGAATTGGCGCACAAATAAAGACATTCTTCGTCGGCTTCAACTAAATTCAGATCGACTGAAAAATTAACGGTGGACCTCTTTGTCATACACGAAATAGTGCTGATGTTGTATGATGAGCAGTATTTTATTTTATTTATTTATCTATCTCATTCAATCCCCATTTCTGAGGAGATATAAATCGCACAATTATACATATTTATACAAATAAAATGTCAGAAGAAAAAAAAATGGATCTATCAAAACTGATTAATTAAGTGGCATCGACTATATATTATCTTCACCTTTTGGTAGAGTTTTATTCCGAGGAAAGGTGAATTCATCTCTGAGGTGTCGAAGTGGATCAGCTTCATCCATCAGTTTTGCAAACTCAGCTTCGTAAAGAGAAACAGACAATTCCTGGGCTTTCTTCCGTAAAATTTCATGTGGATGTTTCTGGGTCATTGCCATCGTTATTCTGATAGGATGGTTCAAGTTTGCCTTGAATAAGAATGCATATAAAACTGGTTATTCCAACTTTATTGACCTATAATATATATATATGTGTGTGCGCGCGCGCGCGCGTCTGTATATGCGGGAGTGCTTAAAGGCACTTTCTAAGCAATAAGCAATGCAATATTTTCTAATTAGATGTTATCATTCATCAATCGGTCTAGTTCTTCCCAGTGAATAGCATTATATGTTATAATAAAATAAGATAAAGATGACCTTATTTACAGATAATATAAACCAAAAACCAGTTTAACTAAATAAGTACTTTAGAATGGTGGCATAGTGGCGGAGTAGGTGGTATTAATTGCTGCCGAGGGGCCAAATATATATGGGCGCCCCTTATTGGTGTAGTAGAAACACATTTGCGAGAGAAGTAATTACTATGACGATCACATAATTACGCTTAATCTTAGGCTAGTGTTTATGGCATTTTAGGTTTTAATATGGTCATGCATATTGATGCCGATATATCGATAAATTAGGAGAGAAAAATATTAATGCGATTTGTTTTCCAGCTCGAAAATGCCGCACCTGTAAACGTGCCGCTCGAGGCCACATTCCCCCCGTTTTGCTCCGCCACTGTGGCGACATCCGGAAACCAGTCGTCGTCGTAATGTTGTCTAACAGTAATATATCTCTAGAGAACATATTCATTGTGTTTACACTATTACTGTGCAAATTGCTTTATAAATATACAATCCGTTGACATATAACTTGGTCAGCCATTACTGTGTGTATATTCTATTCTACATAAAAAGCAGCCAGTTGGTTGACTTCTACAGTTTCCTGTATTTATTGCAGGCTCTTGTCTAAAGTCTGGACCACAGGTTCTGATACACTTTCATCTTTTTCTCTCTCTCCATTTTCTAGACGATTTTAAAGGGAGGATAAGAACCTTGAATTTTAGTTAATCACATGATTTCTACTATTATCTATAAATATCGTTTTATGTTTTATCTTTATGAAGTAACACTGGCCAGAGTACAGAAATGCTTAGCAAAGTTTTTCTCCATCCTCCTTGTGTGGTTGTAGTTCTGCCTTTTAAGAATTATTTCTGGGCATCGTAAAAAGATAGCAATTCGTCAGGTTAATATATCTTGAATGTAATCGAGTGCAGCATCCACTTCAAACTAAAGTCACGAATTGCTTGCACCTTTGCCAGTGCATTGTTATCTCTGGAGTTCCAGTAGAAGTAATACTGCTACTACTGGTAGTAGTATTACTTCTGCTTCCGTTGCTGCCATTACTACTACTATAACAACTACTAGGGACCCTCTTTGACCCAAATTATAGCCTAGTTGGCCAGATCCTGAGTTCAAATCCGGATGTGGCTATATGTTTCCTTGTATTTAATCATTCACTTCGCCTCTTTAACCACTTAGCTTCTTTTGTGGACAAAAGTGGCCATAAAAGGCAAAATATCAGGGTGTCCGGTAATAGGGTCACAAGAAAAAGTCAGTTGAAAAGGTCACTTGAAAAAGTCACTTGAAAAAGTCACAATTTTGTCCAGGAAAAAGGTCAGAGGGAAAAAAACACAATAATTATCTAAGTATCATAAACGATTAGAGTAGGAATTTTTTAAATCAGTTATTAGCTGACAATACATGACTTAAACATACAGTGACGGAGCAGGGGGTACTATCGCCGGGAGCGAAATATATATGGGTGTTCCTGTTGGTGCATAGTAGAACAACTGTGACTTTTTTGCCTGGAACGAATGTCATAGGTCAATCTGTGACTGTAGGATGTTTCATAGACAGTTAATCATCCGGTATATCTCCCAGATGTGACCAGCACCGAGGGTTAGCAAACCACTCACTCACTCACTCATTATTACCATGGTGATTTACAGAAAATGAATTACACATCCGACCGAAATTGATAGTAAGATCCAGGATCTTTTGGGCCGAGTACCCCGCCCCCCCCCCATTCCTTTACAATAGTTTAGACTATTTATCCCGTTCTTCCATTGTTGTCGCCTTTTGATGTCACTATATTATCCATGTTTCATCACCTTTCGTCGCAATTCGGACGAGGAATCCTATTCGCAGCGAGCCAGAAGTGAAGTCCAGACGTTTACTCTCATCGTTTGTGATTGTCTTCTGATCAGGTGGTAGTGATATGTGGTCCAACACACTACCAGCTAGACCACGGAGGCGTTCTTCCCTTGTCAGTAGAATGAAATATGTTATTATGATATAAAGTCAATGCTTGTGATTGGGGGTTATTTCGCTATAAACGAATGGATTATTATGGGACAGTTGACTATTGCGGACAAGTTTCTTAGAATATGTCACACATATAGAGCTTCATCCATTGGTTTTATCCAGAGACCTTCTCCATTAATTTAGAGCTGACAGTTCCATAGCCACTCTTCCACCACTTCACACGGTGTATGTCAGTTGAATTTCAGGGCACACGATGGTTGATGTTTCACGGCCACTTTTCTGCACGTGGTAAGCTAAATGGGCCGAGTGACCTCCAATTGTAATGAAGCGAAGTCATAGATGAAATACCGTTTAGATATGCCCACGCCGAGATTGGAACACGGGTGGTAGTGATCTGTGATCCAACACGCTGCCGTTAGACCACGGAGGCGCCCCAAAAAGTTGTTTACGTAGCTCAGAGCTTTGGTGCACACAAAGTTATCAAAACAAAGTTTTCCTGTGACAGCGCTAATTGCTGAACGCAAAAGGAAGACGATGACAATGTTTGACTTAGATAAAGATGCAGATCTGGGTAGGTCAAGGGAAAGGCCAGGTTATATCCAGATGATTAATGATATCGATGATCGCCAATAAACATACCTACATCCATCTGGTACAGATTAGCGTTTTTCATACAATATGATTACTATAAATTTCCTCTATTTAATATTCATTAGCGTGTGCGTGCGTGCGTGCGTGCGTGTGTAAGTGTATGTGTGTGTGCGCGCCCGAGCGCGATCTTATATCTAGCCAAGTTTAATGGTTTTGCTTTGGAAAAGAGTCATTCAAACTTATCCAAAATATTTCTGCTCTACCATAGGTACAACATTTTAGAACCCACCACAATGGGGCTTTCCCGTGGAAGCGCGTTATATTCAGTTCTTAAATCATAAAGAATTTAATAAAATCCCCCTCATAGTTCATTGATTGACGTGGTGACGGAGCTTGTATGTTTCAGTGGCACAGAGAGCTATGCCCGCAACTGGACTGGTCAATGGGTAGAGAGGCTAGACTAATATGGACGAAGGGTGAGATAACCTGAACAGAAACCCCGTTGTCGAAAGCCTATAGCATAATTTCATTGCTAAGTAGGTTACAACCACCCGCCATTGGCCAAAATATTCTTACGGGCTCGAGGAATTTGGTGTTGGTTAGCGAATAGACCAGATAACGAAAACGCTTCGGGAACGCCAATTGTTAAAACAATGCCTGTAAGACAGTCAACCGGATATACTTGTTTAATAAAGCTGATAGGCGAAGCGTCGGATAAATATAATAATATATAATAATAGCCGAAATGGCCGTTATTTTACCTTTGCTTGAATACCTCAAAACGAGGCTGATGATTTTGATGATTGCTATTTTACGGCCACTCTTGTGCAAATGGTAGGTTAAATGGGCTGAACGACCTACAAAAGTAATGAAGCGAAGTCAAAATTTAAACAACCTTCAGATATGCGCACGCCGAAATTCGAACTCCAACGCGCTACCAACTAGACCAAATGTAGGAGACGCATATGGTATGTAATTACAACTTCACCATCGGAACTTATTCTAAATATATTATTTGTAATAACTGGTAAGTAACAAAAGTGTGTGTGTGTGTATATATATATATATATATATATATATATATACATATATATATGTGTGTGTGTGTGTGTGTGTGTGTGTGTACGCGCGTGAGAATACACAATCACATTTAACTTATGCTTATACTCATATGCGTGCTTTGTTTGTTATTGTTATTGCTGGTGCTGTTGTTGTTATATATACTTCTCTAAATTGTTACAAGATAGTAAATGCTGTTTCTGATGTGCTCCGTGAAAACATTTGCTGACCCCATGAATCGTAATATATATCATACATAAATTAGTGTAATTTATGATCTGATTAATTAAGCTTGTGATGTTTATATGTCCCCTTATAGAATAATACAAACATCAGCTAATCTGTATAAAATCTCAGTTAGCAATAGTCTGAAATATATTTAAGGTATTTTACAAATTGCTTGATTATACAGATTAACTGTAACATATACACACATATCTTGACTGAAATGAATACATAAAAGTTCGAGTTTCCCACCGGACTCATTGCTGTCATTTTGTAAACCCGCTGGTTTGGGGTGAAATTTCCGAGAAAGCAACCTATATTTTGTAAACAGATGATTTCTGATTGAATCTTTCATCTCTGGTATCAAATTAATATTCCGAGAATCATATCTTTCTTCTCGATTCATTGCAATATTGGCCTTTAAGACAACATTATGAGTTTTCCGAGTAACATTCAGCGGTGAACTACCGTTTTTACCAGCTTATGGTACCAGTCCGGTGTCGTCTACTATTAGTTTTAAAATCTACATCCGTAGTTCCTTTATACGATTGGAAAGGTCTATGGGTCGATTCCGAGATTACCAGTTTCTTTCTTTCGTCGCTTGGTGCAGCACTGTTTTCATCACTTAGGTACAAATACTAGCAGCAATTAAACAAGTAGAAAAGGTACGTATAGGTTCTGTCATATTTATTCGTTCCGAGCCTGTCATTCAACAACTGGATACTATTTTGTATCATAACCTTAAGAATTCTAATGTAAGATCTCAGTACACATATCTTTATTCCACGTCGCGTTGAATATTTTTTAATTTTACAGATTCCATATCTGGAGTTTTGCCAAATGTCGACTATTTTAGGTTCTGTTTACATTTTGTCAAAGTTTTTCATCCATTTGA
This sequence comes from Paralvinella palmiformis, assembly GCA_025642065.1. Lineage (NCBI taxonomy): Eukaryota > Metazoa > Annelida > Polychaeta > Terebellida > Alvinellidae > Paralvinella > Paralvinella palmiformis. Next base: position 1,318,000 of record JAODUP010000032.1, read on the forward strand.
TATACACACGTTTATTTACAAGATTACAGTTATATACTCTGCCCAATTAATCACCAAACTTAATGGATTTTAGTTTCTTGTTTTAATGGTCAGATCAGAGTATGTTTGAAAGGGTTCAGCCGACGACCGCCATTAACCTGGTAAAATCGCGTGGTGTATGTTCCACATTTAAACAAATATATTATGTCATCAAAATTAGATGCTTTTTTCCAACTACATTTATTAATATTCAACGTAGCACAGATCAATGTTTTCTTGACACAAAAGTAGGCGGGTCATGATCCATTGGACAGTAAACCTACAATATCTACCAAAAACAACGCTAAATACTAATAGACCTATTCTATTTCGTTATTGTTGATCCTTCAAAGGCATGATACAATCATTAAGCGAAGTCAACTTTATGCAGAGTGGTGACATTAAAACATAATCGAGCTAAACTCTTATCAACACACACACACACACACACACACACATGTTGGTGACGTCAGTACACAACTCTGTCCGTCGTAAATAGCCGAATTAAAACGACCGGCGCCGAATATTCATAAGGATGCCTTATATGGCTCCCGATTACTGCTCAGGATATAGACGAAGACATACTCTTTATTGATCCAAAATAATACAGGAATTCTTGTACACATTGAGAGTACCTTAGCTAATATACAGACATTCATAGTACTTATAACTCTGTTTGATTACAAGTGGTGTATATCTTGATTACAGAATAATAATGACTAGATCGATATATGTTAAACAAATGAATTGAGTTTGGGACAACAGATTTCACATGCCATTGACAGTTTGGGGAAGGAAATTTTCAAAGAGTCCATTTAATACATGCAAACATATAAACGAAACTCATAACGGTGTTACTTGAGTTATTGTTCATAACTTGGACAACCGGTTGAATAGTAAACCTGTCAAGGTTTTAATTTAGAACCACATATTTTAACCTAACCGTAACGTGCTGTGATCAATTCCAAACTTCGCTTATAATAGTCATTGAGTCTTGTTAATTGATAAGAAGCGTACAATTAAGTGAAGGGTTGGATATTTGGACGACTTCTAATTTATCTAAACGCATGACGTAAAGTAAAAACGTCTTATCTTTTATACGATATCTCCCGTAATCTTGGTATTATTTTCTCCTCTTAATTGCTCGAAATCTTATGAAAAAATATAGCACTATAGGCCCCTATTAAACAGTGGTATTGTTGAACTATCTGACCCCGGCTCAACAGTATTTATATTTATGCTGGCTTCATCGATCATAATTATTTTACGACCATCGACCATTGGCTTTGAATACCCGCATATTATTGCCAACAAGATTCCATCATGAATGACGCAAGCTAGTAAGGTCAAACAGTACATCGTATCATATTATTATATTATCGGTCATAATTTATTCGATTCTGTGTTGATATCAGATGCGAAACTACGATTGTAACTGACCAAGAACAATTATATTTGGACGTCTATCAACGACATTTTTGGGATGTTTTTTTTTTCTTTCCGGGGGGCTTTGCGGCTTAATACATTAGCTCTAACAGACTCTATTTAAGATTCTCTCAATGCATCGCGAAATGTATGAATACATTTCTGATGTCGGATCATGGAGGATGTATAAGTATGGCTGATTGATGTGTGATGAAGATGATGATGATGATGATGATGATTGGCGTTTTACGGCCACTTTTGTGCACAAGGTAGGCTAAATGGGCCGAGCGACCTCCAAAGGTAATGAGACGAAGTGAAAGACGAAACAACCTTCAGTTATGTCCACGTCGGGATTCGAACACGGGTGGTAGTGATCTGTGATCCAGCACGCTACTGCTAGACCACGGAGGCGCCCCTTGATGTGTCGGTACCTACAGTTGTCACATTTATTACGTGTTTTATACCGAGTTTCTCTCTAAACAAATGTATTTCACAAAAATATCTGCTTCACACATATCTGCTTCGTGAATGTAAAAGAATAACGGTTGTTTATAAACAAACCCACACCCGGGGATTCGAACTGAAATACGAAGAGGATTTACTTATTAATTTTTAGCGAATTAGCTATGAACAACGCACCAGTTAATGGCTTACATTAATAAACAGAAGTGGTACATACGTTTCAACTGGACTCCTGCCTTTTACTGAACGGGTTCTTTGGAAGTATATCACTTCAACGGCGTCACGCTCGGCCTTTAACCACTGAGACTCCAGAAACCGCGATAACACTGAGAAATCTGCCACGAGCGTCGGCTTTTTAAGCAGCAGTGTGGCTAAATTTGCTTCAAGGCTGCCTGATAAACACCAGCTGATGGATGACATGGCGGTCTTATGACCCGATTTTTGTGAGGTCACACAGAGAGAGAGAGAGAGAGAGAGAGAGACCCCCCCACACACACAGAGAGAGAGAGAGATGGAGACCCACACAACTTTAGAGACCGAATCTAAATCCCTATCAGTGTGCGACATTAATGCTTGACCGGGACCAGTGTTTCAGAGCCCGGTCTAGTATCGTTGCCATAGTACTCCCGGTCAAGTGTCCATTTTAATGGAAACACTATAACAACAAGTACAGAGCTGCCGGCTAATTCTAACAGCTAACCGACAAATAACCAAACTCGCGATCTGTTTATTAACTTGTGACATATCAATGAACAAACACACAAATAACTTCACTGACGATATTCCGTCAAATCTAAGACACATGTCTTGCGACTATGAATCAAATTGGCGTAACCTGGCAACGTCACAATTAACATTCGCGCCTTCCCGAATGGCCAATGTTCTGCAATTTATCTGAATATGTAAATGAGCCTTCCGAGTTAAGAAAAAGTTGTTGTTCGCTCTAAAACCCGTTAAAATGTGGCGATTCGTAAAAGGAGTGGAGCCAAGGGTACCGAAATTAAAACTTTAAAATCACACTGAAAAATTGATAAGATATCCAACTATATGCGCATAGGCGAGCGTTTTGCGTTAATCTTTTTGAAACTATACTGGAATGTTGCCAAATAAATAAAAACAAAAACAAAACTGCCGATAAAACTGGGTTTTCATGCACACTGAATGGTTGAATGTTATTGTTCGTCAATATCCTGACCACGGATCTGTTGCGTAAAAGAAGTAAGTGACGTCATCCATTACTTTTGTTCTAATGGTTGACTACTCCGTCAACTTTATCTTGCACGCGGATAATTTATTAATAATAATTAATTAATTATGCGATAGTATATGCACGCATCCTCAGTCCATGCATACAGAGAGTGGTGACGTCACAAACAACATGTGAATGACAACATTTGACAGGTCAAAGGTAGGATATTACCGAATATCCATGATGATTCCATATAAGGATATTTAATGCTGCCTAGAGATAAACTCCGCTTACCTGTATGCGACGTTTTATTCAACCATTTATGCGCATATTAAAATTATGATATTTAAAAGGTGGAAGCCACAAGAATTGCAGATTTTACTGCTTGGCCATTACATGACAACAATGATAGGATTGATTTTGGAAATAGTGATGTTGAGGTTAGTACAACCCACTTCAAGGGCATACATGAACATACTGATGTCATGATTGATGATGTTTTGACAGAATGGGAAATGATGAAGTTTAATTTAATGGAAAGCAAGTTGAAGCAGGCCAACACAAATATGAACCATATATTATTGGTTACATTTAGATTTTTGTTCATTTATTAATTAAGTCCACTTATAGACATGTAAACATGTTAATCCAGGTTCTTTATTAGTTGATTAATCTCTTTACTGATTTCAAAATACAGCAATAAATGACCTGGCGACCATTCAGCTAGCTGACAGATGCAGCTGTTGATAAGTTGCACCCAGATCCTGCAATCCAAGAATAGTTGAAGAGCAGGAATCGTAAGACGAGGTCTAGATTAATGGATAGCGAGCCGAAATTAAAGAGACTTCGGACAGTTGAACTACCAGTGGCTGGTAGTGAATTTATGGATAGATAATGAAGAACATAGTAAGAGTGCAGAGGAAGAGGTAATTGGATCTGAGGAAGATACAGAGGAGACACATAATGAAGAGGAAGAAGATCAATAAAAGGACGATGCAATCCCAAACTTTGAAATAGATGATAACTGATTATGCCTGAATTATTATGTTGGATTACCTGCTTACGTAAATAGAGCTTGTAAATTTAAATTATTTTACTAGACCTGCAGGTCCAGTAAGGCTACAAGTTTGTTTCACACTCTGCATATTGTTATAGCCCATTTATGTTTATATAACAAGTATTTATCGGCTGCCATTATAGCGGTCGTTCCGTATTTTGGTTAGATGTCGGTCAATAAATTGTGTTAGTAAACAGCCGCAAAAAAAAATATTTTATGTAGTTTCTGTGACTTTCAAACTCGGTCTCATTTCATTGCTATTTCTCTGCTCTACTGGATTAAACTGTATGCATCTGTCTCTGAATCTTACAAACGAAAGAATAACCCCGATATCTGTTCCGTATTCTGACAACCCATTGTTAAGACAATCTTCGGTTGACGGTGCCTCTGAATCGCCATTTTTTGAGTAGGTAACATTTGACACCAAATTTAAAAAAAAACTATTTTGTTGTTGTTTTACAGCCAAGTGAAGGATAAAACACCCTTCTAACATAAGCACTCCATGATTCTAACCCCAACGGTAGAGCTTTGTGACCAACCACGCTACCAGTTAAGATTTGGGATTCCTCCCCTTCCCCCACCATACCTATATCAAATAATCTGTTTGCCGTTAACTGATATATTGTTTTTACTAGACGGATACCCAAACGCATCTCTCCAGGTGAGAATAATCATAAAAAACGTCGTTTATATAGTACCTCAATCGGATGCTATATTACGTGTCATTATCTAATGCTGATGTGTTGATAATGCACGTATTCAATTGTTGTTGCCGAAGTCGGGGTCTTTAGACAAAATAATTAAATCAAAAATATTTATCAGAGTATTGTGATGTCAGAAAAATGTGTTTTAGTGCAATGGCATTTTGCTAGAAGGCAATTATTATAACATGTATTATGGTGGAGGTGTTATAAAGCCCTTCTAAGCCGGTTATATACACCAGTATGACTGATAAAAGATAAAAACAATGCTCTTAGTGTTGAAATAGCAAACTTACATAATAGGTCATAACCTGCCCTAGTAGTGACTAGTTACTAACTGTGATATATTAGTCATGTAGCAGCTAGCTTACAAAGTACTAGTTTAATCTGGTTAAAAAAAATTATTTGTTCAAAATCATACATTTGTCATATTATAAACTTAAACTAGTACAATGTTTAAATGGATAATTGGGATAACAAGGCTTATATTGAATCAATTTTTATAATAAAATAAATAATTAAATAAATAAACCTATGCTAGCTATGACTTCCGTCTGAGTGGTATATAGTCTAGCTAGAAGGTTATGTTAGCACTAAGTTCAAAAGGGTCAGTAATCGTTTACTAGAGATTAGCCAGTCTTAAATATGTAATGCTTAGAACAGTAACTAAAAATTCCACAATAATAATCACTAAATATACCTGATATCGTAGATATAGGGAAATAATTCAAATTACTGGAGGGCCGCCATTACGGCTGCACCGGAAGCCATATTCGAAGGCGGGAAGGAGCAAACTGAAATGCTCTGACCTCACATCGGCGATCTTTATATTGACACAGAGTAGTATAGTTTCTGTTGAGCGTTAACATCTGAGCCATTTTGAATCATCTTCCTCTTGTCAGGTTCCTTCTGGCTCAAACTGATATGGTTGTATGTCATTCATGGTGTAATTTTAACAACGCTGTTGCGTTATGTTCTGGCATAGGTCTGCTCATATTTGTTTATATGCTTTTGTACGGGCTCTACAAACTTCAGGTTAACCGAATACGCTGAAGTGACCTCAGCATTCAGGAGCTTCCGGTCTCTGTCAAGTTTTAAAATGGTAGTGCCCACAGGTCATTAAAAGTCGATTAATCAGATTATTTAATATGTGGGTGAACGTTTACATATTTTGACATTATTTATGATATTTGTGAGTATAGCTGTATTAGTCCTCAAAGTTTTAAATGAAGGTGGATTATCCCTTTAATGTCATTTAACTAAGACTCGATATTTATGAGCAACATTTGTCCTTTTTATATAAGAAACTTTGATACTTTGTATCTAAACGTCATTGGCCAGTCTGTTTCTTTACCTGACTCATCCCATACACTGTATAGTATTGGGTACTTGATGTTAATTTACTTGTTACAAATTGAGCAGAACAATTCGAGGGAAACCATTTTGCTTATTGTGTCAACCAAAGGTCAGTGGGAAGGAATCCCGAAGTGATTCACGCAATAATCATTGAGTGTTATAATATTTGAAAAAGCAAGTGTTAATCTGCGAAGTATATTAAAGTTTACTTCTTTTACTAGGACTAATAACTATTTTTGGTATATAAATTATACAAAAAGATAACCATATAACATATCTGTACAGTATATAGACACAAATAAACACAACAACATAACAATAAATGGTCACATATTGAGGTTTTATGTGTTGGTGATACACGTATCCCGGTTAGAGTTAGAAATTCAATTGTTGCTGCCGAAGTCGGGGTCTTTAGACAAAAGAATGAAATCAAAATGATATATCAGAGTATTGTGATGTCAAAAAAAGGTATTCGTAGTACAATGGCATTTTGCTAGGAGGCTATTGTTATAACATGTATTATGGTGGACGTGTTATATAGCTCTTCTAAGCAGATTGTATACACCAGTATGACTGATAAACGATGAAAACAATGCTCTTATTGTTGAAATAGCAAACCTACATAATAGCAGTGACTAATGATTAACCATAATATACGAGTCAAGAAGTTTATGAGCAAGAGTTTGATAGTCTGTATCTAAACGTCATTGGCCAGTCTTTTACTTGTCATCATATTTGTCCTTTAGCTAGTTCTATATCTATATTCATGGCTGCTGACTGTAACAAACTGAAGCCGCTGAAAGTTATCGGATAAAACATCAACTAAAGTAGGTCACTGCCGTTATTCTAGTTAAGCCTTATAAAACGAAACATTATCTTGTCAAAATTAATATAATACAACAAATATTATTTAATACGTAAAGATAATTTTGAAATGAATAAACAGAAAGGCGATGGCTAACGTCATTGTAATAATGAAAACTACCTAATGATATCGGATAACTTTAACAAGTCAAATTATATAACTGAAGTTAAACAGTGCACAAAAACATGAAAATACTCAAAGATTTACATCACTAATTTTCAATAATAGCTTTCACAAAAGATCACGTTTTAGCACTGTTTCCATCCAATTTTTCCATAATTTTACAACGCATAAACTCATTCAAAAAAATATTTATATTACAATAGAATTTATTGCTGAATGCTGTAGATGTTTGTAGGATATAAATAATTGATATGTTTTATCATATAAAAATGACCTTTAAGAAATATTGTTTGAGTGGTGTTATTGGATTTTAGCATAACTGATCCTTGAGTTCAATGACATCCACACATTTAAAGTAATTAAATTATTTACATAATATACTAGTTTTATGTATAAATTGCACATTACATCTAACATTCTCGATATCTTTAATTAATTTAGTCTTGGTTAATATTTTACAAGAGTAAAGACACAATATATTATATAGAACAGTCCAAACAATCCATATGTTTTCTTTTTGTACCTCCCCCATTTCATACAATGTATGGATGTATAGTATTGGGTACTCCGGGTTAATTTACTTCTTACAAACTGAGCAGAGCAATTATAGGAAAATCATATTGCTTATTGTGCCAACCAAAGATCTGCGGGGAGGAATTCTGAAGTGATTCACGCAATAATCATTGAGTGTTATAATATTTAATAAACCAAGCGTTACTATTTGAAGTACCGGTATATTAAAGTTCACATCTTCCACTAGTACTAAGAACTATTTTGGGTGTATAAATTATACAAAAATATAACCATATAGCACACCTTTTTATTATTTAGACACCGAAAAACAATAGCAAAAAATTAAAATAACAAAATGGTCATATGTCTATTCGGCAAAATATTCTCTCAGCCAAAAGCCAATTCGGTCAAATATCCTGCGGCAAAATGTTCATCTTCCAAATATCCATCGATTACTTATCTACTTATTCAGTAAAATAACAGGATGGTCACAGTCAACATGACTGCGTCACCAAAAACAAAAATCTTTTAGAGTCGAAACCGCTGAGGCGAAACATGGTCATTGTTGAAGTTTTATAGTCGAGATTGTCGATAATATATTTCTTTATGTTAATATTGTGTTGGCCTTCTAACCTGATAGTCACGTCGTTCTTGAGCTGATGGCTATGTTCAAGAGAACTGGATAAGAATGTACTATAATGACCTCGATTAGCACTCGTGCGTATCACTCAAATAAACAATTAACTTAATTTTAACAAAAGCTGTCCTTGACTCGTATCCGTATGTCACTCATTTAGAGGGCCTGTCGTTACTGCACTTGTCGTTTTTTTAAAGAACTGTTTTCATATATTTCGGTAAACAAGAGGTCATGCACTGCGTTATTTTTTGGTGTCAATAAAAGAGGCCAGATATTTCAATCCCGAATAGGCGACGTACGGAATTAAGATTAATCGAACAACAAAGATGTTCCACTAGTATTCACAAAAGAAGATTTTGTTGGCAAATGTGAAACTTTTCTTGGATAAATTAAAAAAAACCCAGCAATGAACTGTTGAGTATACTATAATATATTCACGATAATCTCCTTCTCTCCGTCTATGAGTACGTTCACGTGTGTGATAATAATAATTAATATGTAACCTACATCGAATTACACGAATATGAATGTTTTCTGGCGTCACTATTTCGTAACCTACTCAGTTTTTAAACTTCTAACTGTTTCCTGGTTTAGGTTTTGTTGTTCGGGGAGAATCCCCAGGTTGTCGCTTAATCAGCACAGTCTCTATGTTGGAGTGGTTGAGAAACCTCCTCGCCCACCACTCACAGGGGAGCAGTACGGAAAGATGGAGCCGAAATACCCTGAGGGTGGTCACTGCCGGAGTGTTTTACGTCCTCAGGGGATTTTTAACGTCCCCCTTTATTTTAAATAATTCAGTGGAGACGGCAGCGCCATTTAACGTGGTCAGCCACCCACGATGTAGTGAGCCGAGAAATTAATCCCTGGAAAAGTTTCGACCTCTTACGGGGTTCGAACCTGCGACCGTTGGCACCAAGTGCCGGGTGCTTAACCGCTAGGCCACCGAAGCTCACTATTCCTCGTTGTATATTACCAGAGAGCTTAAATATAGAGGGGCGTTACTCTTGCCGCGCCATGTTGAATTTTGAACCAGTGGCGCCTCAAGCGACCGGAGGTATTTCTCCAATAAACAAAAGCTCTCTGGTTGTCCACGTGTGATCGTGTACATGTGCGCGTGGTTGAAATGAATTGCCAATACTAGTACTATATGTTACATGGTCACATACTCTTTTATTAATTAACACTTTAATTGTGCATACATGATATCGAGGAAAAAAAACAAGCTCTGAAACTGTAAATAAAGAATTAAGTGATTTCACAGCCCAGTCACTTAATTCATAGCCTACAATTTGCGATCATCTGACAGCTGATCAGAAAATAATTGAACGTGGTTTAGGTTATTTCACAACTTTGTGTGAGGAAGGCATGTATTTTAGTTTTTTTAATGAAAACAATTAGGTACATATGAGGTAAATGCATACAAACATACTTTCATCATGTCAGTTTATCATAGTCCATAAATTTTTATTTATTTAATGATATATACAGCTATTATAACGCAACCACAACACAATTCATTACACACTTCCCACCATATATTCATCATGTCCGTTTATCATATATTAACTAAACAAATCATAAGTTCATTTAAAGTCTACACCTCAATAATATAGACTATGCAATATAGGTCTGCCCAGCTGAGAACAAAGAATATACATGGAATATTAACAATGTCTATGTTTGCGTTAACATGTTAGATATAGAGAAATTAGTACTTTCCTACAATAAGCGGCATCAAATCTCTTGTGCCACGGGTTCATCTATAGTTACAATCAGTCATTTGTTATCAAATGGACAGAATAACCCAAATTGCTTCCAGCTCTAAACAACCACTACTACAAAAATATGACATTTAGTCCAGATCAGTGAACTGTTTAAAGTTAGACAGAATATACCAGAGATGTAATAGACACATGCATTGACTACTGTAACAGATAAGTCAAAATCATCTATCGCATCCAACACCAGTAAATCTGTATCCAAGAGATTGTCCTGTTTGCATGGTATCTCATCATCATAAAACTTCAAGGACTGAAACAGAACAATACCTTGTAAAATAATGACTTGAACCAAGTGCATGTACAATGTGTAAATACATGTTTTCCTTTTTTTCAAGTTGGTTAAATAATTTGATTTGATATGCATTTAAGTTATGAAAAGAAGTATACCAATTAAAGCACATGAGCTAAACATTCAGGTGCTAATTCAGGTGCTGGTAATCATTTTTGGTTAATTTTATAATACCAATTTTCACCATTAATATTTATAAATATTAATTACCATCACAGCTGGCCCTGTCTCCTGTATAGGTCTCCTATCTGTGAAATACATTCCTCTTTGATTTCAGAGGACAAATGCGGTGGATTTGGTACATAAAAATAGTTGGACTAGCATTCTAGATAAGTTTATCTCTTGTCTGGTTCATTAATTCCGCCCATAACTGTGTAACATCTTCAATGGCTCCAGTACATGTAACTGTAAGCTTATGCATATATTACATACCCATTTTGTGACTAATAGGTTTGATATTGTTCAATAAAATTTAATAAGATTTTGTCTAAAACAAATATAGATCTAGATAGATCTTGCTTGGGCCATGTCAAGTAGCTTTCATTTCCTTTCGGGAATGTCTTTATTGGTGCATACTTTTCTTGTTATTGCAGCCGAAAGCGGCGCAGAATGAACCAGTGCCATCAGGCGCCATGTTAACGAAGGGAGCTGTCCGTGACAATCTACTCCCGGCCGCTAGGGCCGCCATTTTGAATTCAAAATGGCGTCCTATGTTAAAACGCGAAGTAAAACGTCTTGTTATATATAAATAATCTTTGATATTGCGGCGGACGAAGATTGAACTCTGACCTCCCCTATATCATTGCCAAGCGTCATTTATTTCATGCCCTAATTCAATCGGTCCTCAGAGAAGCAGTTCTGTAGTATACAGTGTCTTGTAAAAGTGTTAAACAGTGTTAGTCTGTTGTTATTATAATAAATTAAAAACAAGAACGATCGGATAACTCCCCATTAGTATAATAGGTGTATATGTTTAGTTACTAAAACAAATAAACAAACAAACAAACACTGTCACCACACAGTCAGCTTCGTGATAGTTGAATCCCAACACTCATCATCATAACTGTCACTATAGTAAGATAAACTGTGAACAGTGTCGCTATTAATAGTATCATTTCACGAGAAAAGGGGGCTTCAAAAGTGTCAGTTTTTGTCATTTGCTCAATATAATAAGCTTCTTTTCGGCATACATTGCTAACAACAGAGTCAAATTTTGCTCTTTATGACCGAACATCGGTCTATCGCCAAAGATTAATGCATATCTTCTGCACAACAACGTGTTGTTTGTTTGTCAGTTTGTTTGTTTATATTTATTCCCATATATATATATATATATATATATATATATATATATATATATATATATATATATATATATATATATCATAAATAAAATTAATGGCGCTGATGCAGGTATTACATTTTCATATAAATAGAAACTAATGCAAATAATATTTAAATTAATATCTAAATATACAGATCATATTCAGAAATATTTAAGCATGAATTACAAAAGGAAATTTAAAATAAATAGCCCATGGGACCTCTCTCAACATAAATAATGGATCCCACCATCACCACGGGGGGGGGGGGGCAATCGGGATCTATCGGGCCCATGGACTAAAATCAACTTCACGATTAACTTGTTATAATATGAATCATAACACCCACTATAAGTATGGATTAAACGTAAAATTAGAAGAAATCAAAACTCAGACATCTACGCTACGATATATTTCAATCACAATACTACGAATATGATCTATTAATGTGCTGCTATATGAAGAACACGTAATGGATCGAACAAATCGATCAAGAAAGATTTAATTAAGGTTGAAAATATAAATTACGTTATCTTTCAGTAAAATTAAAATAATAGAATAAACTATGATCAGTAATGATGTGAAAGTACTGATAGAACAAAACTCAACTTAAGAGGAGAGGAAATAACAATAGGGAATATTTTATCTTATCAAATATCATCTTATCAAATGATAACAGATGCCAGTTACATCTAAATATATCTATATAAAGATGATATATCGTCTGAAATTATCCCATTTGATGACGATTGATGTTTCACGGCCACTTTTGTGCACATGGTAGACTAAATGGGCTGAGCGACCTCCAAACGTAATGAAGCGAAGTCGAAGATGAAACACCCTTCAGATAGGCCCACGCCGAGATTCGAACACGGATGGCAGTGATCTGTGATCCAACACGCTCACCGCTAGACCACGGAGGCGCCCTCGTCCCATTTGAAAATAGTACTTCTACGTGTGATTATTTTGAGCCAACATAAATGTTCTTCATACTGACGTATTTTATATCAATGTGAACTACTTCGGTCTTGTTTCCTACTGTCATTATTCAGGTGTTAATGTGTGAATTACAAGTGATTAAATATGCTTTTCATTTTACTAATAAAGTGTTCCACTGCTCCGAAGATATGACCCTAATTACACTCCTATATTTGAAAATAAAGGCTATGTTACTATATCAACAAAATATATTCTCATATATTTATTTATCAATATTTGAAAACAACAGGACCTTTTATTGGTACTTTTATTGTGCGAAATGCTAAAACACTACGTACAGAAATTGAATAACAAAATAATAGCTTACGAAGCACAAATTTTACTGATGCATTCCTATCACTTCTTTGATTTCCATTACAAGCTAATTTCTGATAAATTTAAGAAAATTAAATAATTTTACACAACATGAGTTAATTAGGCATAATTGGACAGTTTCATGTTAATATTGTAGAATTTATTTTGGTCTTGATGAATTTGTATTATATAAATTGAACTTATTTTATAACATGTAAATGAGTTGGAGTTTTGGTAAATTAGTCTCATTACCTTTATCATTATATATTTATATATATATATATATATATATATATATATATATATATGTTAGAACATATACTTGTGTATGTAAGTATTGTACCCATATATTAATTCAGATGTATAAACTACAGCAAGCCAAAATATAATTATTACTGTTTATAATACTATTTTTGTGTGCTCCTTTTTAATATTTATTATGACAATTTTAACTAATTTAATTTACTATCTATATACATGTATATGGGAATTTAGTTTTCTATATATTCTTTGTCTCCTTCATTTGAAAACCCACTATGTTTAACAGAGCTACGACAAACAAACCTATCATTTAAAATCTCTCTTTACCACTCACTCACTCACTCACTCACTCACTCACTCACTCACTCACTCACTCACTCACTCACTCACTCACTCACTCACTCACTCACTCACTCACTCACTCACTCACTCACTCACTCACTCACTCACTCACTCACTATATTATATATATATATATATATATATATATATATATATAGAGAGAAGAGAGAGAGAGAGAGAGAGAGAGAGAGAGAGAGAAGGGGTCTCCTAATTATACAGCCAGGTAGCAGCACATTACGGTTGTTATAGAATCTAGCAGGAGGGTAAGTAATTGGAATCATTCGCCAAATAACGGCACGGAGCTTATATCACTGACCTAGAAGAAAACTAGACCTGTATTACGATGTAATGAAGTCTCTCAGCGCACAAAGCTGAATACGGCCTATTATTGTGATGTGTCCATTATAATTTTGTCTGTGCAGAGACTCTGTATTAGTCCTGTCCTATTAAATGCCATCAAATATGTAAATTTATGTAAGTTCGTAGATCTAGCCTAATTGGGATAATACGCCAGAGATAGGAGGGGGTTGTATATTCCTTTGCTATTATTTTCACGCCCACGGCTTATGCAACCAACGACACAACAAGAACTCACCATGTTTATAAACCTGATAATTCCTTTTTGCCCCTACTGGAAGTTGGGACTTGGTTGCCATTCAATCGGCGGCCGTGTTCGGTCTAGTTTTCTTTCAGGTCAGTGGCTGATAAAGTTTAAGCTGAGATTCCACATACGCGGCATGCCAATACGGCAAAATGGAACAGCATGTAAACAGACGTGCTCGATTGCATATGTCCGGATGCGGCATGCGATTTGTCCTGCGGCTGCGTACCGATGCGGATACGGCAAACTGAATCGCTCCATGTAGCGATTCGTACGGCAAAAAATAAAAACCGGACGGGGGAGTCCAGAATATGACGTCAGGACGTCAGGGGCAGGTGTTTCCCGAACAATTTGGCCTGATTTTAGATTATCTGGTCAACCTGAAGTATTGTTCGAATTTCTCCACATCAAATTGTAGTTCAAAACTTCGGCATTTTTGCTGAATAAGCATTGTAAGGCTGTAACGACAGGAAATTTTTTAATAATAATTTTAGAAGAATTTTTTTTTGAATTTAGATCTATTATGTGTAAAATCTGTTTTGGAGGAGTAACTGACCCCCCCCCCCCTCTACACAAACACACACCTGTTTTGTTTTTGCTATCTGTATTTCTGTTGTATTGCCATATTATTAGCATGACAGACTGAAAACGCATGTGAACGCACGTACATATGGAATCACACAAATCGCATGCTGGATACCGCATGCCGCATCACGCACACCGCATCACGCATGCCGCATACCGCGTATATGGAATCTAAGCCTTAATTCGATTATTTTTTTAACGCTCACATATAGAGGTGTTACTCTTGAAGCGCCACTTTGGATTTTGAATCAGTAGCGCACCTATAGCGGACGGGTGTGCTTCTCAGATAATCAAAAGCTCTCTGGTTGTACACATGTGATTGTGTAGAGGTGTGCCGCGTGGTTGAAATGAATTGCCAATACTGGTAATATATGTTATTACATCAGCACCTATACTCTCTTACTAATTAACGCTAATCGTGCACACATGATATTGATATAACAAAGCTGTGAAACTGTAAATAAAGAAGTCATTTCACAGCCCGGTCACTTGACAGCCTACAGTTTGCGATAACTTCACAGCCGATCAGAAACAATTGAACGTGGTTTAGTTCATTTCACGGCCTATTTTCTTTCGTGCGTGAAAGGTGTAGTTTTCAAAAGTTTTAAAAATAAAACTTTCGTAATTAATAACCCATCTTTTACTTCTGCCAATAACAAAAATGAATGTTTCTACCACTATGTGAAGTATTTAAAAATAAAGTACTACTTTCTTACGTCTAAAAATAAATATGTATGCAGGTGATCTGATTAGAGTGATGTCATTTTATACGTCCAATTATATTATTAACAATAACAAAATAAAATGTAGCCTCTCCCCTATATATGTGATGAATAGGCTGATATTGTTCAATAAAATTTAATAATATTTTGTCTGAAATAAATATAGATCTAGTTAGAGCTTAATTCGGTCTAATGCTTGGGTCATGTCAAGTGTGGGGGGGGGGGTGTACTGGAAATTGTTGTGCTTATTTTAAAAATTTCCTTTATTTTAAAAAGCTAGATCATATCTCATTTACACTACCTTTCTTTTTCTTGCGAGAAACGAAATGAAATGTGTTTCTTTGTGTATGCCTTTCCGGTTACTGTAGTGGAAAGCGGCGCAGATTGAAACACTGGCCTCGAAAGCCATGTACCTAAGGCAGCTGTCCGTGACAAGCTGCCTCCAGCCACTGGGATCGCTGCGCTCTTTGAATTCAAAATGGCGCCCCATGTTAGAACGTCAAGTAACACGTCTTGTTATAAACAGTCTTTGACAGTACCACAGTAAATATAAATCCATGTTCAGCTAAATTGCAGATTACTTGACTATATATTCACCCATTCGCAAGATAGTAATGGTGTGGTTTCGTAATAGTAATATTCGTCAGATATGTGTACTTTACGATGGTCAGAGTAATTCGCCAGATGGCCTAATGGTGAAATAGATATAGGGTCATTCCAAAGATGGCATGGCGAACTGTTCTCATAACAACACTCATCAGATAGCGGGGCCATTCTTCTACTGTAAGCATATCTCCAATTAAAATTAAATTAATTATTTGGTGGCCAATACCCATTTCATATTTTTTAGCATAAATTATTTTATTACCAGTATTAGACGTTCTATTGAGCTCCGGTGATCTGGCGGTTAAGTACGTTGCATTTTGTGCTAAAGGATCGATTTGGTCTAAAAGCCAAGGATCAAAGGTCAACAGATCCCGTCAAAAGGTCTAAAGCCTTTTCATAGATTAATTTCTCGACTCACGACATCATAGGTGTATAAATGACGGTGTCATCTTCATTAAATTAGTTTTAAAATGAGTCGGGTAATAGAGTCTGGCATGGACCATCCTCGAGATATTACGGTTCTGAGTGGTGGAAGAGGAGATATGAACACCGACTTGGTAAAAAGGGACCACACTAGAAATAAGTGCTCACAATCTCGTGTGTTATCACTGTTCCACGATTACAGACCATGTTGTGTCATGATCATAGATCATGAAACGAAATACATAAATAAATAATTCAATATTTATTATCTTAAATGAAGTATTTAGGGGTAGAAATGTCATAATAAGTTCACGTCGAACTCCCTGCCATATGGGTGCTTAACTATACAAAAGAATAAAGTAATGTTCATTGGTTGTACACAGAGAGCTAATACTGACCATACAAATATTTGCCACTCGGTTTAGAGCGCACGTACGTACGTACGCACGCACATACACGTTGATGATAACAATGTTATAGGAATGTTATGCAACTATTCATCAGAGAGTAGAGGTAACTGTCTTGTAGTTACAATGACACTCATCTGGTTGAAGCACTATGGTTCAATTTTAAACACAGATTCGGGATCTGTTTAGGCTGTGGATTATCAGACGAATAGTTGGGCTAATAAGATACGATGTTAATGCACAATTTTACATTATGATATTTGTCACCGTGTGAAACGTAATGATTTGCAGTTGTCATTATGGCCTTTTTTTAAATCACTCTCCTTTAACCAGTTGGTTCGGTAGCTCAGGTGGCAGAGCGTTAGTCTACATATTCAAAGGTCGGCGGTTCGCGTCCTAATCAGGGCAATTTTGTGTTTTAACTGTTGTCACCGCAATGTCTTTGGAGAAGGTCATGATCAGAAATGTCACTTGTCAACGATGAACCTTTGTCAGAAATTTCAAACTAATTTTGACGAAATTAACGATAGCGATCTATTTGGGGTCACATAGTAAGTTAACTGTTGTTCATTAATGTTTGTAGAAGTTATTTGAAGTATCTATGTGCCTCAGGCTAATAGAACTCCCCACATATTCCTGTTTGAATTGTACCCGCCAACTTTGTCGATTTGTTAAGTCAACATCAATTTGGCACGTATTCACTGATGATGTTGTGGTGTTCATTTGTTTTCGTCGGTTGAGCACGTATGTTGTCGACTGTACATGGGGTGGCCTTGTCGGGCCTGGCTGTGCGTGCGGTGTTCGTGGTCGTGTTTTGGTTGTATTATGACTAATATATTTGTTAATTATGTAATTACGTACATGCAAGTAAATGCTGGTCTATTTCTATTTCCTTATAGTTTTGGACCAGCAGCGAGTTGATATCGAAGTAGATAATCTTCAACGTTCATGTAGTAACACCTAACGTCACGAATGTTTGAAAGCCGTGTCAATAAACTCTGTGTTAACCAAACTGTGAGAATTGTTATAGAGTGAATCGAAAGTAAACGCTAATTCCTGTAAATGCAATCTTATGTGAAATAACGGGGTTGCGATTACACACGATATTACTCATATATATATATATATATATATATATATATATATATATATATATATATATATATATATTCTATAAGAAACAACTTGGTAAAAACAAACACATCCGCATTCTGTAAAGTTCCGTCAATATCGATGTACAATAAACGTAAACAGAAAATTAAATATATATATATATATATATATATATATATATATATATATATGGTAAATTATTCACCAAATAAAAACATGATATACGGAAAACATGGTGAACAATAAATACTCTTATAGGTAGAACAAAGGATAAAACAGGTATCTCCGAAACCTTGAAAATTAACAACAAACAAATTAATGACCCGCAAACAATATGAATTGAATTTTGCAAATTCTTTACAAATATTGGCAAATAATATGCAAATGACACACCTTCCTCCAAATTTAACTTAGATACATTTATGAGAAATAAATCTAAACAAAACACGTTCTTAGCACCAACCGATTCAAATGAAGTAGCCACATTAATTGAATCAATTAAACGTAAAACAGTTCCGGACATGATGGAATAACTCCTGCATTAAGACAAAAAATATTAAATTTCATATCCAGTCACAATACAGATAAACAAATATCTATCTACCGAAATATTTCCTGAATCACTCAAAATAGCAAAAGTCATTCCAATATACAAATTGAAGGACAGATAATTATAAACCAATATCATTCTTACCAAGCAACTCCAAAATATTTGAGAAAATAACTTTTAAATGGCTGTATAATTTCTTACTTAGACAATAAATTATCTACCCAAACTAATATGGATTCCGACAAAACACTCAACCACATAAGCAATACATGAATTTGTAGATGAAATAATAACATTATTCGAAAAGAAACAAAGTACCATTGATGCATTTCTGGACTTCTCCAATGCCTTTGATACAATTGATCATAATATATTAATACAAAATTGAGTGGTATGGATTATGCGGAATGGCCTTGGACTGGTTCAGAAGTCACCCCAGTAATAGAAAACAATTTATCCACGGGGTTCAGTATTAGGCCCATTACTTTTTATTGTATACACAACCAATCTTCCAAATTGTCTTATTCAATGTAAATCTATTCTATTTGCCGATGATACAACCATTTGTTTGACTGCAAAAGATATTCCGACTATGTTTAAATCTATAAACTTTGATCTTGAATGCTTGACAGAGGTATTTCGGGTAAATAAGCTATCATTGAACTTAGAGAAAACTAACTATGCCATTTTAAAAACTGCCTCTAAGCCACTAGAGAAAAGGTTAAACAGTAAAATTGGAAACAAAGCTATTGAACGAAAAAATAACTTGATTACCAATAAGCTAATTAAACTATATTATTAAATTGCTTAATAAATTAAATATTTTGAAACTACATGACATGTATATACTTCAGAGTGCTAAATACATGTACAATTTTTCCCACCAAACCCTCCCTGACCGAATCACACAAATCATTACATTTAATGACACTATACATGACACGGTCGCCTTCGTGGTCTAACGGTAGCCTGTTGGACTACAGATCACTACCACCCGTGTTCGAATCCCGGCGTAGGCATAGCTGAAGGGTGTTTCATCGCTCGGCCCATTCAGTCTACCACGTGCACAAAAGTGGCCGTAAAACATAAATCATCAGAATCATACTCATGACACCAGAAACAGAGTAAATATCGTATAGTACCACGACGTATTTAGTTAGTATCCAATAGTCTACGTCATAAAGGTCCTGAAATCTGGTACTCGATTTCTGAAGAAATTAATTCACTGAAAACTAATAAATCCTTTAGCAATCATCTAAAGAAACAACTCAATAAAGATTAATACTGTTGATGCCATCATACTGGGCCCACGACTCTCAACAACGACTGTATTAATCTTTCCAGCGTTTCTAATTCTATTAGATTAGCGGGAAACTAGTGTCTATTATTAACACCCAGAGGTAGATTTTTGATGTCACAGTTTGTAGTACGGGATTGACCAGTTTTTGTATGCTGATCATGTGAGTGAGTTTGGTTATAAATGTAGTAGGCACTGAGATGGTGTTCATTCTAGTTGTAGACTACTCCCCCCCCCCTTGGTCAAGTTAAATTGTGCTCTACAATAAGTATTCAACATGAGTTTGTATTTTCTACACGGACGTCTCTAATGCAGACATGGAAAATGATGACGGCAACCAGGCAAGTGTGAGCTTTCTGTCTAAAGTAGAAGAGCTCATTGATAATAAGTTAGCTAGCTTTTCAGACATAAGATGTGTCCAAAAATCAGAGTTTGTTTTCAATAGAAAGGGCAACGAGAAACAATTCTAAACTTGAGCAGACGCTGTGTAGCGTTTCAAAGCACTAGCGCGCTATTGAGACAAATATGTCCAGACCGGCTGTTGGTCATCACGCAAAGTGGGCACGAGAGGGACTGGAAGAAGCAAGGGAGAATATGACACATAGAAACAAAATGATAAAATTGGCAGACGTGTCTGAAGCTGGTTGGATCAAAGTGTGAGAGTATGAAACGCATCAATTGGCGGAAACTTCGGAAGACGAGAAAAGAATTTTGAAGGAAGAATCACGTGAAAACAGAAAAAAAGGATGTGCAAAGAAAGAGACAAAGACAGATCTTTTCTATATGTGGCCCTGTGTTGATTATAAGCAACAATTTAATTCAGTGACCCCCCCCCCTTTCTAGACAAGGCCCTGGGCCAGGAATCGCTCAATGATGGGCTCAACTTGATTTAATATAAAGTATTTACGCAACTGTTCCCTCACCATTCGCTCATGTCTGTTCTCTGTTATTGAGACTCATTGCTTAGATCTAGGAACAGATTGTATCTGTCTTGGAAACTAATTTGTGTTCATTTTTATATTGTGGGACATTTGGCTGGCTACGTTCAAACTACATATAGAACTATGGATCAATCCTGTAGTATGTGTCCATTTTTGCCAATTCTGAAACTGAATTATTGAAACATCTTGTGAAACGACATAGGAACACATCACGCTTCATTATACACTATAGTGCAACAGGATGTGGAGTGTCTTACAAGAATTGCGCATCTTTCAAATCTCATTGTCGACGCAAACATTTCAAGGACAAATTAAATGTAACCAACTCAATCACGTATGTGTATGATGAGGACGATAATAATGACACACATGAGGCAGTTGGCCCATCTCAAGACAGGAATGCATCAGAAGCTGCATACATTCTTAAGTTAAAAGCCGGTCAAATGTCGAGTCAGATAACTGTTGATGTTATTTAGTGAAAAAATCCAAAACATCAAAGTTGCTGTTCAAGAACAGTTTGGTGATATATCGATGCTTGATCAATTATTTGATAGCACACTGTTTGAAGGATTGGACTCGCAGTCTAAACAACGAAAGTGTTTTGTAACAAGCTTGGGATTTATTCTTCTTGTTTCTGTAAAACTTGGTGCTTTAAAGGATTGTTAACAAAAAGGTTTTAAAAATTTCGGTATGTGAAAAAAAAATGTTGTGGGTTATGTTGAACCTTTCATCAAGCAGCTAACCTCTCTTGTGCATATGCCTGAAATACAACATAACATCAACCAGCCAACCAGTTTCTGTAGAAGATAATTTTATGACTGATGTTCAACATGGTTCTTATAGCAAACAGCACACCTTTATTCAAGCACATGAAAAATGTCTGCGATTTGCTTTGTACACTGATGATTTTGAAATAGTGAATCCCATTGGAAACCATCTTAAGAAACACAAGTGTACATCATTCTATTAGACCCTATTGAATGTTCCACCTCAGTATCGAAGCAAATTGAGCTTCATTCAGTTGGCTGGAATTGCTAAGACAACTGATTTGATTCCAAGAAACAGCTTTCTGATGGTTTAACATTGGATATTCTAGGATGAAAACAAACACACTACGGGTTATAGTTATTTGTTCTGGCTGACACCCCGCTGCACAGTTGATCGGTGGATTTAAAGAAGGTGTTGGGTACATATAAGTGGTGCTAAAACTGCAATTAGATCAACCAGTTTGCAATCATGTATCACTTGTTCTTACATGAAGTTTTTGTTTTCAAGATGACGAATTTGTACCAAATGCAAATATCTAGTTTGAGATTAATCAAGAGCTTGGATCCGAGGATTTTGATACCAACTTCACCAGTCTCCTGGGCAAGCTTGATCAACTCAAAAGGCAAAAACATGTGAATACATGCGCTTACAATAAACTACAGTAAAACCTCTGTCAAGAAGAGCACTGGCATGATGTCTAAATGACCGTTTGTCTTAACATTGAATGTCTCTTTGGTGAGAGGACACCTGTCAGAAGGGAACCTTGGTGGGTGTCTACTCTTCATATGTTTTTACCTTCCTCCGTGTGTGTGTGCGAGCGTGTGTGTTGATTTTTTTCTGTCTCTCTCTCTCTCTCTGTGTGTGTGTGTGAAGTTTGTGTTGGTCTGTTCTGAACCACTAGGATATGTACATTGTGTCATGATATATTGTTATATATTACAGTCTGACTTGGAGGATGACACAGATCCAGAAGAAAGCAAATTACAGCTGCTGATAGTACAAATCACGCCAAGCAGGATTAAGGCCTTGCCTCCTGCTGTCATGATTGTTGATGTAAGTTGAACATTTATAAAAACTCAAAGTTAAGATCATGACAAGAAACACTGGGTATACACTTCTTTTTTAAGCAGAAAAGCAGTAAAGCTACAAATAACATCTAAGCATAATTCTGTGAATTGTAAATTAGCCAAGCTCACTATATGCATTAATTAACCTATTAACATCCAAGTTATATAGCTTGATTTGAAAATAGGTTCTCAGCAGACTGTATTTTTGTTAGTTTTGTTTACGTTGAACACCCTGTATTGCCAGGTTTTTCTTGGGGATATTAATATAACAAATTGTTTACATTGTTGATTTTCTCCAGTATAACTAGTAGTCGTCGGAACATTAGAAATATTTTGTTTTGTGGCACAGCTTGCCATAAGTGCAGCTTCTTAAATTCCTTAGCTAACATATTGCATATTCTGTTAATTTTGAATAAAATAATTGTTTCTGTTATTAAACAGACTGCTGAAATGGTCTTGACAACTAACGGACATCTACAACCACGCCTGGTGTTCAGTCAACACCAAGATAGCCGAGAAGGTATAATTATTGCAGACGGGTTCAACATACCACTACACAATTCTTCAGTTATGTATGGCATGCATTGTTCACGTTTAATTTTCTTTTAAACATTGCATTGATTAGTGTGTAGTTTACATGTTATTTTACAGATATGTTCGTCGTTCTGGGATAGACACTCACAGGAAACTATTTTAAAGAATTTAGATGGAAAGTTCAAGGTGACCGTTATTGTTTTTTGCATGTTTCATGACCTAGCAAACACTTAAATATTTTGCTACACATATAAATCATTTGACAAAACTTTGATTAAACAAAGAACTCAAAATTTTAAAGTGAGGATAAACACACACAAAGGTGAAAGAATGATTAAAAGAGTAATTGTTCTTGGAGATTAATGATTTAAGCAAGGACAAGAAAAGTTAATAAAACCTGCATAGAGTAGATGCTTAGAAAATGATATATTGGTATTAAAATTTTGCAATAAGTTCTGTTTATTGACAAAATTAACATTAATTTTACTAAATGTACCATTGAAACCATAGAAAGATATATCGGTAATGTATACATTATATGGTCACTAACAATTAATGGATCCGAGGACAAGAATATAGTTTTCACATCTTTAAAAAATTACCAAACATTGATGGCAGAGAGTTATGTAAAAGTGGTCAAAGAGAAAACAGATTACCTAATTTAAAGAAATAACTGAAATTATTCAATATACTTTGAAATGTGTACAATACTGTGATTCCATTTTTCAACCCTTCTGGTTGATTGATCCCTATGCCATATTTTGATCTCTTTCTTCAAAGTACCTTCTTTGTACCGTTTTGTTTTGCTAGATATATTATTTTAATTAAGTGATTTACTGCAGAATTGTGTGTACCACTTGTGTTATTACAAATGTTATATATAATATACATATGACATAATTTCAAAATGACATAAAACAAAGAAACTCTCACTGGAATGATATATATATGTGTGTGTGCGCGCGCGACATTAATGCTCGACCGGGACCAGTGTTTCAAGGCCCGGTCTAGTATTAGTGCCACAGTACTCGAAAAAAACAATAAAAACGAGTACAGAGCTACAGGATAATACTAACAGCTACCCATCAAATATCCAAGCTCACGATCTGTTTATTAACTTTTGACATATCATCAAAGAACAAACGCACAAATAACTTCACTTGCGATATTCCGTCAAATCTTAAACGCGTGCCTTCCGACTATGAATCAAATTGGTGCAACATATTAACGTCACAATAAACACTTGCAAATTCCCAACTGACCAGTGTAATGAGTGTTCCGGGATTTATCTGAATACTATAGATCTGTTTAATTTGGCGAATATGAAATAATGGCGAAAATGGCGAGTGACATAATATTTCCTGTCGCCAGAATATTATGTTGTACAAAACTTCATATTATACTCTGAAAGCACTACTTTGATAACACACTGGATATGTGTAATATTCTCATTCATTCAACAATCAATTCATATTACAATTTATAATAAAACAATCACTCGCTTAAAGCTCATTCGTCCCAGGCATTGGCTCCATCAGAATCACTCATAATAGCGATCAATAGTCCTAAGGTTTTTTTTCCAGCCATGTTTAAGAACATCAGTTTGTCGAGTAGCAAAATATGATGCATGAAACAACCAGCCTGCATGTAGGAGTTTGAGTCTTGAGGCCGAGTTGGGTGTCTGAAATTTTGCGATTGGATGTCAAGGAGTCACTGACTTAATCACTACACCAGGCATTGATTTTGCGCTCGAGATTTGTTATAATTTATATTCGTTTGCTGAGAATAGAAAGTAATATGAAAATATTATATTTTACACCTCCTTATATACAGTTTGATATAACCTTCTCATCGTTGTAATTGCAATTTGTCTTTAGCTTGCATACCAATTGCCTTTATTGTCATTCAATCATGGCAATGGTTTGTCAATTACTAGTTCAGATCTGCTTAGAATGGAATTATTCGTTACATAAAGGCCAATGATCTAGTCTGCTTCAGATTTGGTTATGGCTGATGAATAACAGTGTGCTTTGAAATATGGATTTCCCCGAATGGCCTAGAAAAGAAAGCAAAAATCAACTTTCCTGACAGACCAAAATTCGCCATCACCAATATGTTCAAAGTGATGGAATCGTCAAATTTTGCTGTCACCAAATTTAGCTGATCTACAGTATGCAGATTAGCTTTTAAAACGAAGACAAATGTTTTATGCCTACACAGTAAATGTCTAAAATCCTTCAGCGTGAATTTCAGCCTTTTTTCAATTTCAATTACCGTCGTACAAGTCTTTGTTAAAAAATGGAAATGTGTAAAGGAATGAAGGAACCAACTGTACAGAAAATTTTATAATACATAAATCGGTTGTGTGGGTAGAAATGTCGCAATAAGTTTTGTATTTCATGGATCAGTTTGAGCTGGCAGCCATCCGGATAAATATGCGATAGTATATACGCGCATAGTCAGTGAGTGCAAACAGAGAGTGATGACGTCACAAACAACTTATGAATGACAGTATTTCACTGGGCAAAGGTAGTGCCGAATATTAATGATGATTCCATATCAAGTTATTGAATGCTGCCAGAAGACAAACTCCGCGTACGTACGAACGTGTACGCGCCGTTTTATTGAACCATTGTCAGTTACAATTATGATATTTAAAAGTTTTTTTACATTTTTAAATCAATGTATTTCACACAAAGAAAACAATACGTTGAAACTATGGGATAAATCTGAAAAGGATATTGACAACCAAATAATTACTTTTACACGTATTGGTGCATTGAAAACAGGCCTGCGTAATTAACTCGGGGATCAACTTATAATGTTTAATTTTCATGGAGGTCTGAAATATGTAACTTTTGCACTCACTCGGTTTGGGGTCAGCACAGCCGGTCTAGTGTAAAAATATGTTACTAGACCTGCAGGTCCAGTAAGGCTCTAAGTTAGTTTCACACACTGCATATATATATATATTATAAGCAAAAGTAAAGAATATCTGTTGATATGTGTAACGGTTACATTTACATCTAGTTAATAAACCTGTTATTTTGATGATCCTATGATGTTTCGCTGTTGATGAATCACATTAACAGAACAAACAGACAATGTTATAATGCCACTAATTTCTATAATAACTGCTATAGCTACTGTTTAAAAAATAAGTGCTACTAACATTTTGAACTTCAGTATAATACATGAGATACTTGTTCACGATTGGTTCAAATATTCATTGGATAAGAATTTATCTAATAACCAGGATTAAGTCACAAATTAGTCATGTATAACGGGTATCAATGACACATTATGGAAACCTCGCATTACTCCTGTTATTCTGAGGTGATCCGATAGTGCAGTGGGTGAAGAAATGCACTGCAAACCTCCAGGTTGCGAGTTCCAATCGGACTCTGACCCGTGTTTGTGGGATGCCCCCCCCCCCCGAGTTGCCTCAGTGCCGAGACTAACAATCCAACTCTCATTAATCTAGTTCGTTGTGATAAATGGTACATTAGCAATTGTATAATAATTAAATATAACTATTGCAAAATAAAATCTGAGGTGAAATTGACATTAAAAAGTAGGTGTTCTATGAAATTAGGTCAGAGTTGGATCATCCCGTTAAATGTAGGCAACATTAATGTATAACTCTAGACTAATGTTTATAGGGCTTCAGCTGATTCATTCTGATAGAAGTTTGTTTAATGCTTAAATTTATGTATGCATGTATATATATATATACATATATATATATATATATTGTTAATTGCATGGTATTTAGATAGTTCCTTACATGTAAGTGGTTCAAAGTCTTGTTCTGAATTGTATTTTGCAATATCATAATTCGGATTT
Organism: Paralvinella palmiformis; assembly: GCA_025642065.1. Lineage (NCBI taxonomy): Eukaryota > Metazoa > Annelida > Polychaeta > Terebellida > Alvinellidae > Paralvinella > Paralvinella palmiformis. Next base: position 1,345,094 of record JAODUP010000032.1, read on the forward strand.
TCTAGATATGAATTTTGTTTCAGCTAAGTTTTACTCATACACACACATACACACACACACAAACAAATATATATATATATATATATATATATATATGTGTGTGTGTGTGTGAGACTGTGTGTGTGCATAATATACAGACACACACACACACACACAGACATCATGAATATATATATATATATATATATCAATCATCAGAGGCATGGCTCCTGTTCACATGCAGAACCACAAATGGTATAGGTCTGGTATCCTCCCCCCCCCATCTTAGTTAAACATAGAGAATGGATTAGAACCAACCTCTTCACATCTGCATGTCTATAAATGTTCAATAGCCAATCATTAAAAACAGACACCAAGACCATGTTTACATTAAATTGATTAGTTACTCCTATCTAATTATCGTTTACAGTTTATTTGGTTAGGTTGCTATTCAAGCTGGGAGTAAGAACATACAAAATATGGAAATAGTGCAGTATTTTAAACAACAGCTAGCATGCTAGTGTAAAATATGTATGAATAAAATATCACAGATAAGCAAATTACAAATCTTGGTTACAATTAAAGAAAGTTATGTACAAAGAAGAACCAAGACATACTTAGAACTGCATAATGCAGTACAAACAATATTACAAGAATATTGATGACTGTTTTAAACAATAGAAAAGTGTTCATTTCTATATACAGCAAACCAGGTAAATACGACACGAATAAAACAACAGCCTGTTCAACACCCAAATAACATGCGTTGCAAGCATATTGGAAAATTGTACACAAAAATGAAATGTTATATTGTAAAGAACAGCATGAATAAACATGAAACACTGTTGTAAATAACAAAACACATCTACCATAAACATATACAGTAACTACTACACAGATGAACATGACACCATCATATAACAGTAGAACTATATATTATTATATATTATACAATAACACATGAACTAGTTAATTATAGAACCAGATGTATACTAAACAGCAATACAAATGTAACACAACTATATGAAAATGTACAAGATAACTATGACAATAAAAACGTTCAGACTGAAAGGCCATTACATTAACAACCTTTGACCTCCAGTGCATAGAAGAACACATTTCAGGCACATCGCACAAACCAGAGAACCGAACAACATTTTATGATTTCCTGAAAGTTAGGATTAACAATTACTCATACCAGAAAGCTTTGAGAATGGCAGATGCATTGCTGAAACATTGTTGCTAGGTCCAAGCTGAACCAGATTGTTTAAATACTAAACATTACCAGAGTTTGTGTTAAATACTATATATTTACATTATAATAAGTATAATATAGTATAATTCACAGTGCAGTCATGAATCCATTTGTTTCCATAAAAGAAGATAGTCTATTAATGAATACACATGTTTGCCAGGTGTTTCAAAAGTATGAAAACATACTGGAGTTTGTATTTGCAACACATCTACATTGTTATCCGAGATGTGATTTAAAATACTAATTTATTTTAAAATACATAATATTATTATTTATTCATGCCACAAATTACTGAACCATTACAATTTCATTAAACAAATTAGGGAAACAAAGTTTTTTAAATGTAAGAACTTAAACTGGTTCACCAATAAAGAATCGTGAGATTTGTCAACATAATTTTATTATTTACAGTGATATAAAATAATACCAGTTAGTATTATTATTTTTAAATATTAATTATCAAACAGTATTTTTATCAAATACTTCTAAGAGGGAAAAGCCCAGTAAACCTGTGATTTGTTTTACGTGGGAGGGGGGATGTATCATTGCTGTCAGGAGTTCTTGAGGGGGTGTATATCTCAACATCTATATGCATCTGATACACCTAAACTATATCATTCGTGGTATAGTATATTTCATTAAATATTTGCAACATGATGTTTAAATAGCACAGTCAGCATAAACAGTTTACGAATTAAAGCCCAAAGCTATTATAATAGACCTGTCTAAGAGTTGGATAACGCATTCTCCATAGTGTTGGGAGTATCAATTATGGAACAAGCTCTAATATACATAATACTCTCTAACCCAAATATATATTTAGTCATTTAACTCGGAATTTCCATCAAAATAATTATAGAATAGATATTCTCTGTAGCAAATTAAGCCTGTAGCTTTACCGGGACCCTAGCAAACAATGAGCATATTACGTGAGAATACTTTGGACACACAATATTTATGAATTATGTTTGACCAATATCTGACATTAACATAGAAATGTGCAGAAGCCACTGATACGCGTATTCAATGTACCTCATCTGAACTATGTCATTTCATCGTTGTTTGTCAACACTGGTTCCATGTATAAACACTTAATTCAAAAGGTTTGATCATACCATGATTCTTCTTTGAGGGTTACCTATCAAACAATATATCGTTTTCAGTGTTTTCATCACTACCTTCAACTGTCTCCATGAAATCACTCTTGACTGCTAACGATGATAATATCCCTTTTCAGAGTCATCCAATTGAAACTAGTGACAAAATCTTAGAACATCATTATAGGGATATGGACAACATCTCTCACCATACCAAAGACCATGATGTAGCTATCAGGTCTTGAACAGTGTGATTCTTTATAAAGATTTTCTAGTACAACGTACCTTGGTAATGTACAAATGATCAAAATACACAATAATGGACAATGCCATAGTCACATGAATGCTATATCTCAACATGGATTGTTACCAAACTGTGGTGACATTAATAATATAGGCTTGAGATGTCTAGTTCCAAAGTTTCCATGGTTTAATTGGATACATTTGATTTTGTTCAGAAATAACATACTGGTACTTACTCATATCTATCAGACAACAACCAAATATGGTGTGTGTGTGTGTGTGTATATATATATATATATATATATATATATGGGTAATCTGGTAAGATTATGCATGTAATCATATGCACATGTAAAATAACAAATATTTAGAAAAAGTATTTATAGAAACATTATTTGGGAATTTGATTTCAATAACCAGTGGCTTGCATGACTGTGTGTGTGGTGAGTGCGCGCGCACGCGTGCATGCATGCACATATATTCAACATGTGTATCATACTTATATATTTTCATATCCTCTGTTGCGGGAGTAGTAGTAATAAGCACTCTGTATGGATGCCACAGCTGATATGAACATACACACTACACCAGCAATATCTACATCAAATGACCAGTAATATTGTACAAGATAATCTGACGGAATATCTTCGGGAATAACAGTGTCCTTAGCTCTCACACCAAATATAATCAGCGCTGTCAAAGAACTGGTAGCTGAAACAAAAAATCTATTTATAAAGAAACATGACAAAAAGAAGCATTTTATATCCACAGTTACTGAAAATACCGTACACACTGTGTTAAACAATCTGTTGTTGCTTACCTGCAGTTACATTATATTAAAAGTCATTATACTAGAAGTCTATTAAAATACATAATAACCAAAAACCAGGATCAATACAATGATCATAATTGTATACATTATAATTAATTTTGATTGATCTTTTTAAATTGAGAAGCATAATATAATTTAATAATAATCCATTCTTAGATTTTTTAAATTGTAGATTTGTGACTAGATGTAGCTAAAATCTATTTCCAATTTAATTATAAATGTTTTCAACATATGTTATTTATCACACATATTAAAGTTAAAAGAAAAATAGTTATTTGAACTAAATTTAAAATAATACTCATATAAATATAAAACAATAAAAGTAATAAATAATAAAAGTTTTTTATGGTGAATTGTATCATTATTTAATTTAACAATTGAAAACAAATAACTGCTAACATTTTACCGGTGTGTTAAACGCAATTTTGAAGAAACATCTCGTGTGAGGAGGTTCTAATTTAATCACTTCAGTGGACTATTTTCAAAATCTCACTATTTTGTTCACAGCTGGCATATTTACCAGATACTCTCCTAAATACAATAAGGTTGTTTGTTATATAGATTGATTAATACACATTCTCTAACAGATGCAGAAGGTCATGTGCTGGCAAGACACATCCTGTATGTGTTTATCCACAAAAAACCCACACTACTTTAAATGCGGGTGATCTTTTAAGATGTTAATATGGCACACTTTTATTTAACCATAAGCCATGCCATTTCAGACTTGCATTTCAGAATGGCTGTGCTGAGATAAGATACCAGTAATCTTGCATGAGAAATAATGGCTACATGCCTTTTGTGCATAATTTCAACAACAAATGGCCCAATCACACATTTCTAAGACAACTGATTTGTGTTTGGATTAGTGTGCAGTTATTATTTCTTTCAGTAATTGCATTCTATATTTATACCTTAATAATAATATTCATAGTTTAACTTGTTTAAGGTTAATATTATTCGTATAACCTTGTTTCCATCTGTTTTCATTTCAAACCTGAATAGTTATTTTTAATTATGGCTCTACAACCATTTGAATATATAGTCTGCTTTGTTTTCTGTTCTTTCTAATTTCACACAAAAATTGATTTTTTTTTCAAAATGGCTGATGGTGTGGCCCATTTTGGAAGTATAACTACACCACATCTGTTAATAACCCACTTTTATAATAATATAATATGTGATATTTATATAGTGCCCTATTCAGCTAGAAGCTGCTCTAAGGCGCTTTACAATATTATTTACAATATTACATCCCTGACTCAGACCTGTTTCCACCCAGCACATATCTCAACTCCCAAGGGAGCATACAACGCATGCTGCCATTATAGGCGCAAAGCGTTACTCAAACACATAGCCATCGCATCCTGTCAGGTACTAATTTTTTATGGATGAGTGAACCAGTCGCCACATGACAGGATTGTAGCTAATGGAGCCTCGAACCTGTGACTGTTTGGCTACGAGTCCTACGCTCTAACTAACTGTGCTATCATGGCTCGATAGCACACTTTTACCACCGGCAATTGTGTAATAACTGGTATCTATTTATAAGCTTCTATAAGAAGCAAACAATATAATCACCAGGGTTATCCTTCAAGAGTAACTGATGAAGAGCGCTGAACTGTTACTGTAAAAAATATGAAACATCAACAATAGATCATATTTTAAGATGGGGCAAAATGAATCTAGATGAATTTACTGCCTCATTTGAGGTGAAGGCTTTATCTTATTAGATGTTATCTCATTCAATCAATAGAAGCATTATCAGAATGCTTTTAAAATATCAGCATACCAGAACCTAATATTCTAAAACAGTGTTCTGTTTACAACTTCTTTGCTCGAGCTAAAGCAAAGCTGTCCATGATATTTTTGACTATAAGTATTATGTGTAAAGTGAACCTACAGTTGTTATCTCTATATAAATATAAATTGTTATCTTAAGGATATAAATGAAGAAAAATAGGTACAATGCAGCTAATGAAATATGAAAATATTTTGACAAAAAGGTTTTTTCAATACTTCTCACTTGAAATATTTCTATTTAGCTCCAGTATAAAAGTGATATCTATACTAGGTTGATCTCATTGAGCAAGAAAGTTATAACTTACTAATTTGTGACATTTTTAAGTTTCAAATTTCTGAAATGCTGCCAAAGAGATATTTATCAATTGTCCCTCTATCCAGATTAGCACCATCTTTGAATGAATTTTTCATTATATTTGAACAGTAATATACTAACCTGATATCATCTGAATTGCTGTACTAAATAGAGCAGTTGTTTTAGATTCTTTCATCTGAGGGATCAACAGTACAACATAGGAGAGTGCTAGTGTCAAGACAGCAAGACCCACTCCAACTATATCTAAACCCTGTACTGACCGGAACCAATCTGAAAGTAACAAGTACATTACCAATGTATGAGACAAAGGGATGACATCCTTTTTTTAAATAATTCACATTATCATAAAGCCTCCATATAAATATTTTAAGTACATTTTTAATCACCCATTGATCACGAAGTGATTTCTCACAATAGCGCTCTTTTTTATCATAAAAGCCTTTTAAAAAATGTTGTACATACCAGCGATGAAAAGATATTAAATTAGTGTCTAATTTAACACCAATTATAAAATATTTAAATCATATAAAAGGACAATAAAGACAAAATAATAAAGAGTACATGATAAAAATTACAAAATATAAAAGACTAGCTAGAATAAGATTAATTTATAACATACTTTTGTATAAAGTCATAAAACTAAAATGAAATACCTATACAAAAACTGACTAGAAAAGGGTAAGCACCAAAATGGGCCAGGAGACGAGGATGTTTTCAGTCACGTGATGTTGTGATGTTGCATTAAGGCTTGGTAGCATAATCTACAGCTTGGCTTACTGAACACTGATCTAGTCCTAGTAACCACTAGTATAGGTGAATCTATGGCTCTTTGCATTCTAGGTTGGGAGCCATTCAAAATGTTCGATATGTATATACATCGTTCATACACATTTTGCCATCTCAGATTCCAGGACTTTCCAGGACCTTCCAATGTCAAATTCAAGGACCTTTTCAATGAATTCGCGAACTTTTTAACACGCCAAAAATACACCCATATTTTGGAAGAAGTGTAACGACTGAATTCCTGTATGCTTATGATTAGAAATATAGATCTACATGTCCAAATTCCAGAACTTTCAAGAACCTCTACAGAAATATTCCAGGACTTTCCAAGCCTGGAATCCAAATTTTCAAATTCCAGACTTTCCAAGTTTTCAAGGACCTGTGCGAACCCCGATATATCAAGGCTTTATATTTCTGGATTAGGATTTTAAACTATACATATTAATTAACAGGCATTCGATGCAGATTCTTCGATATTAGAGTGATATGGTGTAGCATGATGTTCTGGTTATGATCCATGCCACAGTACTCTGTAGAAATTGTAATTTGTTTGATGAGGCTTAAAGTAGTAGTGCAAACATAACATTAAAATCCCATTATCTAGTAATGGAGTCGCATCATTTATGAGATAATGCATAGAATGTTGAGAAGTTGGTAATATCCAAACCCATTAAGCCATGATGGTGCAGTTAGTTAGAGCATAGGATTCGTAGCAGAAGTGTTGTGGGTTCGAGGCTCTGGTAGCTGCAAGGCTGTCATCTGGTAACTGATTCACTGGTTATGTGTTTCAGAGTAACACTTTGCACCTTTAATGATAGCATGTGTTGTATGCTTCCTTGGGTGTTGAGATGGATGGTGGATTAGAACAGGTGTGAGTCGGGGATACTAATACTGTAAAGTGCATTAGAGTAGCTGTCTAGCTGAATAGGGTGCTATATAAACGTCACATATTATTATTATTATTACAGAGGTTGTTCAACCGTTCTTCCATGTTCATAGCCGAGTCAAAGATACACTCAAATTTTTAACAATATACACTGATGTAATATCAATGTCACCAACAGAGAGTAATGTTTTCCATCGGCATGGCCAGGATTTCAGTCAATCAATAATAGAAATACAAACATGTGTATGGAAAGGGCAGACCATTGCCCATCAGGATCTCGTTGGATATACATGTATCTCAATAAAGAACTTTGGCCAAGTTAAAAACATGGTATTTATCAGGACTTGGACATTCCCATACCCAGATGCCTCGGACTACCAAAAACGATTTCCATCCAACAATATTTCAAGGGTCAAAAACCCACCGGCAACTCAAATGTTTCGGGACAGAATCCTGCTTGTAAGTGTCATTTTGGCCATTTCTCAAAATCTCTTAGATCCAAAAAGAACACTCATCATTGGATCCAGTAATTTCCAGAATGGTCCACTTCATAAGCATCAATTTACCAGTGGACTGACTACACACAGACTGGCATCAGAGATATATATTCACTGTGGAATACTGGCAATGTCTTCTAGGCATGGTAACCAACTGAACTGTTTATTTCACACAATATATGGTCTGGTGATGAATGCAAAACCCTTTACATATTTCAAATTAATATGTAACATTCAGTTAAAAAAATGGACTGGAACTTAGCAAAAATTATTTGAACAATAAAGATGCAAGGCAGTTTGTCAAGTATATTGCACAAACCATTGGTGAAGAAATTAAGTAGGATACCAAATCAGCTTGCTTTGTTTCTAAAGATTGTGCACTTGTGGAACAGGAGGTCTGTGTTCAATATGTGAATAAAGGCATGCCACAACAAAACTGGGATCTATTTAACCACTTGAAACTGGCCATACTGAAGGCGTGTTACTTGGGATCAAACATGTACCGGAGAAACTCGATTTATCCTCGGATGATTTAAAACCAGTAAATATTCAAAATTCATTCCCTTGTCCAGAATGCTGTAACATTTATGAGCATTTGTCATGATGGGAAACAGAACTGGTGTGTCAACTCACATAAAAAATATTTCCCATGAATTGTCCCCATTCACTGCATCACTCACAAATTAGAACTTAGTGTTTTGGATGCTTCTATATTAATATGATTAAACTGAAAGAGTTTGAGGCAAATGTGAAAAGAATATACAATTTCTACCACTATTCCTCTAAGTGATGGAGGGAGCTTAAGGAGAATGCACAAGTACTAGGCCGGAAAATCCAGGGCACCTCTGGTACTGAAACACAATCTCGTAACAATGGCAACTCAAACAGAGCATGCTGAATCCAATGATAATAATGCAGGTGAAAATGGGAATGCAACAGTTATACTTAAAGCCCTTAAATCAGTCAAATTTGTGAAGTCTGATGTTGGATTTCTTACAGATTATTACATCAACTTTTTCATTCCAGGGACCTTCTCTTACTGGAGCTGTAGTAGAGGTACCAGATCTTGTTGTGAAACTTATGCCATATTTGAAAACTCTGAAAGTTACTCAGAGTAAACACATGCAGGATTTTAATAAGAAACTTGGGGATAATGAAACATTCTTGCTAGAAGAATTTAAGCTACAATGAACATATCCCCTGTCTGAGTATAATTCAGACACATGAGTCAATTCTTAATTGATACTGTTAAGGGAACTGTATCACTAACAAATTCAGCTATCTCACAGAAGATGAAGACAGATTAAACTTAAATAGGACTATATTTAGCATTTGCTCATATATTACTGATCTAAGGAAAGTGGACATTTCCAATGACTAACTATGTGTAACAAGGTTAAAAGTTGAGTTTAAGTACTCCTATTATAAATTCAATTATGTATGTACTGTTACTGGTGTCTTATGACTGTTTTTACTTGTCATGTTGGAATAATAAATAATAATATATATATATATATATATATATATATATATATGATAATATTATTAACATTCACAATTTGGTATGCCCTATGATAACATGATAAGTTGATGTTTAATAATATATGTTCACTTCAATAAAATACAAATGTAAAGAAATCTTTTTAGTTATCAGGATTATGCCTCAAGTTTAAATACTCCCATTACAAGTGCAAATATGTATGTACTGGCTTAGTCTTAAAATTTTTATTTCTACTCTGTTGAAATATTATCATTCAGAATTGTGTATATCATATGATAACATATGATAAGTTGATGTATAATATGGTATATTGTTCCCTCTAATAAATCATTTAGCAGTTAAATAACAATAATTAGAAATTTCTTATTGATGCTTAATTAATAATCTAAAATATTAATATATTAGATCTAGACACCCAAAACAATGAAACTAAGACTCATGCTTATTAAATTATCTATCAATATTTAGAAAATGGAAAGCCCAGTGACCAATCACATTTTGAAAACAATTTTCAAGCCCTGAGATAGATATTTAATGTAGAGGTGAAATAAGCACCTGTCTGGATCATGTGATGGAAAAAATGACTAGTAATTAAGACATGAAGATAGTCCAGTATGCAGTATCAATTTGCTGAATATTTTAAATATAAACAGTACCTGTACATATAGCTTAATCTTTAATAAACCTTCATGTTTTAACATTTTGTCAAACAACAGGGCTAGTAACTATGTGATATGGAAAAGTAAGATAGCCAGGAAGCCAGATTCTGGGTCCTTCAGTAGTACAACAAAATCACGAATAGGCAAATATTTACAGGATTGAAGCACATTCAGAACATGATAATAAACTTAGGGAGATGATGCTCTTCATTTGTGGGACTGGCACAGGACACTGTTTGATTGAATGTGTTGATAATCTTTTGTTAACTCGAAATAAAAAACATTATTTACGTTAGAACAATTTGGAAATGAAGTGTTTAAAGGGACAGTTCACCTTCAGATAATATTACTTAAATATGCAATGCTAATAGCAGTAAACAAAAATTTCACAATAATAACCATGAACTATACCTGACATCATACTATTCATAGATATAAGGAAATAATCCAAATTACTGGATGGCCACCATTACGGGTACACCGAAGGACAGATTCAAAGGTGGGAAGGGGAAAAAGCTTCTGGTCTGTGTGTAGCTTCAAAATGGTGGCTCGCATAGGCCATTAATAGTCAATTAATCAACACTTAGAGGATTATTTAATATGTGGGTGATCGTTTTCACATTTTGACATCATTTATGATATTTGTGAACATAGCTACTGGTAGGTATATTAGTCCTGAAAATCTAAAATGAAGGTGAATTGTTCCTTTAAACCTTTTCTGAGCGGCCAATCAAATTCTGGCATGATAGATATGATTCGAAGTATACCAGCTCTGGAATAGAATGTGGGCTGATTACACTCCCCACTATTACCGACTTCGTAAAAGATGTCGGACCATGCTTGATGTCTGGCCGATGATGATATGGGTTCTTAATGCATGGACCTACATACACCCAGCTGTTTTGTGTCAAATGTTTTCAAAATGATAATTTATTGAGATGAAACAGCTCATGGCAATTCTTTTGGTTTTGCATTGATAAGCTTTTTTTGTCATTACCAGCCCAGGTGGCTTTCACAGTTATTACACTATACTATAGCATATTAAATATCAGTACAATGTAGTCTATTCTTTTGAATAATATATGGCCTATAGTTACAATACCTATAACAATATGTCGGGATATATATATATATATATATATATATATATATATACAGCTTACAAGTTACATTAACACACACAAAATATATCACTGACCTTCTTGTATTGTCTGATTCAGCTTGGTACAGCTATCATTGTAGCAGATTTTCCAAAGTCCCTTTGTGATATCAGGATGAGTGATGTTATCTGTGCTGTTCTTTCCATGAGTACTGTTGTATTCAGCTTTCAGCCATTCTGGTGTTGATGTGGCCAAAATTAAGAGGATTGTAGCCAAATGTAGGGCCAAGAAACCAATCATGACAGTACAAGAGAGCTTACCCATAACCACAACACGTTACCTGTAAATAACACAAATATATTACAGTTAATTGATTAGACTAGATAGATAATTAGACAATTATCAGATCATAATAATAATAATAATCGAAATGACAGTTTTTTTACTGTGGATGGCAACCTCAAATGAGGGAGACGCATATGGTCTGTAATTTATAGCTTCCCCACTGAGACTAATTCTAAATAAATTTAGAATTTACAATATATGACATGTTCAGTGGAAAAAACCTTGCCGCCTGGCTGGATGAAAAAAACTCCCCCTACTATAGTGCCACGGGCCAGGTGCGAACCTGCGACCTGCCACACAGAATGACCATAGCCATAGGTAAATAGTCTCACACTCTAGCCATGTGGCCAAAGATGTGGTAATTTATAAAAGATTTATAACATTAAGTCACGTTAATTGAGATATTGTCCATGATCATAATCCGGATTGTTGATAACAAAAAGTTGCCAGGATATATTTTAGAATCAATGATTAAAATCATGTTTCTGTCTTTTGAAAAATACAACTAAGCCATACTCTAGTGTCTAGTGTTATTTATATTAAGTGTTGTGAAGGTTCATCTACCAGGCAGTTAATGAACAATCTCTTCCATGGGGTACACCAGATGCAAATTGATCTTTGGAGTTCGTTGGATCACTGGGTAAAAGTACTCAAATGTTCTAAAATTAACTGGACAAGGACTGCAATAATAACAGTACTAGTATTCTGTATTAAACAGTGTTGCTGTACTACGTACATATCCTTTCACGAATTAATTGGTTCATGAATGGTTTACATGATTATGGCCTGATTTGTGCTCGGACAAACAACAGAGTTAGTAACTTCTATGTTTATCCTCGCAACTGGTTTCAGCTTGGCCACAGCCAAAGGAACCAGACCCTAGAGAAATAATAATATCATGCTGTAGCCATTCACTGATGGATGATCCTTCTTACAGGTACTGGCAACTCTGGATTATGAACCTGTGACGAGGACATCTGCTGAACACAAACTACTATTTCACCTCAAGATAAGTATTATATGTCTTTCTTTCTGCACAATCACTAAGTGCTGTGTCATAATTGATAATGACCATAGTGCTTTCGGATGAAATATTGAGGTTTAGTCGACCAACGCCCTTATGACATTTGATCCAATCCAAACATGGGGTATCTGTACTCGGTATTCGAATACCAACTCCAAAGTATTCATATTCGAATACTTTAGGGAAAAGAAAAGTATGCATATACTTTTTAAAGTATTGAGATTCCGAATACTTCATGAATACCAGTGAAAATATTTGCTCATAAATGTCTGTTAATAATAAGAGCACTGAAAACACCACAAGACAAACTGGATATCTTAAATACAACAAATGAGAGGCCACAGACTACACAGTAACAGAATATTGTCACATCCAGTTATATATATATATATATATATATATATATATATACATATATATATATAATAATATGTGACATTTATATAGTGCCCTATTCAGCTAGAAGCTGCTCTAAGGCACTTTAGTATATTAGTATCCCCGACTCAGACCTGTTTCCAGCCAGCACACATCTCAACTCCCAAGGGAGCATACAATGCATGCTGTCATTAAATTGAAAATAAAGGAGATCAAGTTGTAGGCCTTATTTGTGGCCAGAACACGGCTGGAGGCGGTGTGTGAGTTTAACTGGGGATGTTTTACAAGTGACATGAATGGTAGAATAGACAATCGACCCTTATAAACCAATGTTTGATTGCAGAAGGAGCTTAATTTCAAAGTTTACAAGTCACTTGAATACAATTACACAAACAATTATCCGGAAATTAAAGACTAAAAATACAGGCAATCTATATTTTCCCCCCAAAAAGGAGATTTACCTAAAGAAAGAGGAGAAAATAAAGTAGATCTAGCAGAATCATGAAATAAAGTATAATCTTTTAAATAAAGGAGATGGGACACTCTGGTCTGGTCACAGGTTTGAAGAAATCATGTCCAGTGTTCAGATTATCTGCTGCTCTAGACCAATTTTCACATTACATTGGTGTATGCCAGGTAGTGAGCCAGACATAGAAACACATGCACTTTTGAAGGCTGAACTAATCCAAACACCAGTGTACTACGTTCTTGCTCAGCCTGCTGACCCAACAACATCACCTCCATGTAAGAAATCAAAACTGTTCAGCTTCATGTTATGTGTATAGAAATATCTATATAAATATGCAATATTACCAACAAAAACTGAGTATTCATATTTGAATACAAGTATTCACCCTATGTCTAACCCATTCACCACCAAACAGCTTATAGGTATATGACAATTGGTTTTCACTGTAACGATATCCTAAGAGTAACCGTTAATTAACAAAGATATATTTAATCAAGGCTATATCCAAATAAACAATTTAGTTATTTTATTCCTATTTGTGTATTCTCCAATTTGGGTAAAACAAAGTCTGATAACTGTAGATCCATGTTTGGGGGGGGGGGGTTGAATTTTGAGGATTTCTAATTCCAACCCCTTTGGTAGATTTATTCTGCTCATATTATAAGATTTGACTATCTTCTATTCTCACTACAAAAAATTCAACAGCAGTCTTCCAGGGAAGATTTAGATATTTTTTATGAAATAAGTGTTTTCACTTTATTTTGCTATCCTGGTACTTTAATGTATCTACCTGTTATGCATTTTCCCAGCAGGCATCAAACGTTGGATGAACATTGGATCAACGTTGTCCTTGGACATTGGATCGATGTTATGAAAATGGTTGGATTTGAAAATTGGATAAATGTAATACTTGCAACATTGGATCAACATTAGGATTTCAATGTTGGATTAACGTAATATTTGCAACATTGGATCAACATTAGGATTTCAATGTTGGACCGATGTTATGAAATTGGTTGAATTTGAAAATTGGAACAACATAATACTTGTAACATTAGATAACAGTAGTTTCCATTATGGTTGATGTGAACATATTTATTCAATTGACAACAAGCAAAATGCTTATACAATATCTCTCATTTATACACATATTCATACACTAACATATATACAACAAATAGAATGGATATTGTTACTATACCAGCATCATGGTTGATTGGAATGTAAGGGACTGGTCCCTTACACACACACACATATATATATATATATATATATATGCATCAATTACATCTGTCACAAAGAATTTTGGATGAAATTTTAAATCAGCTGCACAATATGACACACCCATGATAATTAAAAACAGCTGCAATAAGACTTGTTCAAAATATAAAAATTAATTGAATATCTAGAACTTGACAACATACAACTACAAGTATACTAATTCCATCTTATACAATACATCATACAGTAGTCTAATTCACAATCAAATTATATGCCAACACAATAGCACTCTGCCAAAAGTTTGAATAATTTCATGGATGGCCAATCAAATTTGAATAATCTGTTCATCACATTTTTACATGAATAATATCTATAATAATTAAGAAACTCCAGTCCAAAATAAATATATTAGCCATCACAATTATCTTTAACTGTACATGTCTAGGTGTATGCAAAAAAGTGCAAGCATCTTTTGGAACACAATGTCGTCTAAGGATTCCAATCGCTTCTTGAAAAGCAGTTCTTGTACATCCATTTCTTACTGCCAGTCTGCAAAGTCGTTTCCAATATCAAGCTCTTCAACATCATCATCTGACAAATTCTCAGATCCATAACTAGATCTCACGTTGTCAGAGTTGCCTGATTCCTGATCATTTGTATCACCACTGTCGTTATTAGAATCCTGTGTATTGCTGTCATCTCTACCATCCACATGACAAGATGAGTCGGTATCACCTCTCTCATGTACACTAGGAGCAACGCTAGCACCTACTAGCACATTGGCTTCATCCTTATCACTGCTATTAGCTTCAGCAAGAGCCAGTACTTTAACTTGATGCTTTCTCCATCTCTTCAAGTAGGCCATGCAGTAATATTCTCTTCGGACCTAGGATTACATGTACCTGTACCAGTATAAACATTTTTAACTTTGTGCATACATGTCAATGGGTGGGGAGGCATGCGTACTGTAAAACTATTACTTATTTGCTGCCTTTTATTTGGCTATTTTCACGTAGGCGACCAACAGCAAACATTAATGTGAGCGAATATTTTTTTGGTTTATGTTGAACTTATGGAACATGGAAGGCTCATGAAAATAAATGGCTGCATATATGCAATGAAGGGACCAGGACACTTTTTTCGAGTCACCGACATGATATTAATTTTGAAACAAAATAATAGGTTTTAACCATGCAGTTTAATCTTGCCTTATAATGTCAATGGTCTTGGTGCCAAATGAAAGCCTATAACCAACTTTTGATAAGTCATCTACAATAACCTTTTGGCTCATATGAATCATTTCTGAGATATAAGCATTTTTTTATTTACAGACAAAAATTTTATTTACAGACAATTATTTTTTCTGAGAAATGAAAATGAGTGCAAATCGGGATATTGAACTTTTCAACATTTTACAGATTCGATACTTTTTTATGAAAAATCCCCCCCCCCCCATAGAGACAGAAAAATAGCGAGAACATTGTAAAAAAAAACATGATCATGAAAAACAAACTAGACCTAAAGTGAAAATAAGTTATATCTGAAATGTGAAAATTCACTGAACATGGGCTTTCTATTTTCTGATCTAAAAAATCTCCAGCCCTTCCCTGGAAGTCAAATGGCCGATCCCTAACATTAACATGTCAATTACAGTACCTAGCAACACATAGACATGCATGCTGAGTGACTGAAGTCTGACAACTTGATCAGTCAATATTCAACAGAAGAAATTATATTTCAAGAAACTATACACAGCATCATGTTTCATGACAATTCATATTACTAAATACACAAGTTTGGTACAATTTATTTACATACTTACCAGAAAAAAGATGTGTCAAGTGCCACGCTGTGTTCAAATGAGCCAGGGATGGCGTGATGTCAGAATCTGGGGATTGTGGGATAGATCTAGCTAGACCAATATAGTTTGATAGTCATGGCCAGAGAGTTGTGGCTTGGTTTTGGGGTGTAATAACCTGATCATATTTTATTTGAACAAATGTATATCAATTAGGTGCAAAGTTCCACTAAATACCCCCATAACAAATATACACACAATAATGGCTTCTCAAATGATAATCTTAAAATAGTAAATTATAAATGATGGAAAATCCAACATTGATCCAACATCGCAATACAGATCTAAATCCAACATGATAAAATATAGTCCAGCTACATTGCATATGAATTGGGTTCGTGTCAGGGTTTGAAGTTTAACCCGGGTTAAACTGGTTTAGCCCAGTCCAGCGGGTTAAACCTGGTTTTACTAGTATAACCTGAGTTAAACCTGGGCCAAACTGGGTTTTTCTCAGAATACAGTATATTGACTCACAAATTCATAAATTTTATGTACATGAACAGTAGTTGTTTGGTATGCATTTTAAAGATGTTGTTAAGATGCTGACAATTTTCTCCAACTTTGGTGCTATCCAGACCAAGCTGCGTAACAGGTTGGGTCTGGAGAAAGCAGCCAAGCTTGTCTCTTGCTATCGTGAACTTCGTGGTGGTGCTGAATTATACTGGTGAATATCTGAACACTTTTGTTATTGTTTTGTGTAGTATATTGTTATTTGTGTGCTCAATATAGAAAATAAATGCTTTAGTTTGCATTTAGTTGGTTTTCTTGAATCAATTAGACAACCTGCATACCCTGGTTCGCGTTGTGCAACGTCGCAATGTAATATCTACCTATTCCCAACATTGATCAAAAATCAGGTGCCTGCTGGGTTAGTGTTATTATCTCATATATGTATTGATATTAGTGCACAAAATAAATGAAAATTCCTACAAAATAAGACTTAGCTTGCTGCTTTTGTAGTGAATGTATAATTGATAATAAATAGGATTGTAATAAATCATATTAAATGTCTGTACAAATGATGTCTCATACTATTTGTACATTATCACTTAATGTAAACTCTGTGTAGCAAAAGGATATAAATATAATGGGCATATCGACCCTACCACCAAAAAAACTGTTATAGCAAAGAGAAGTCTTACAACTATACTGAAGTCTGCGTGAGCCTTTCCAAAAATATAGAAATAACAAAACTGTGGTCACTTAGTGTTATATCTAGTTGTTTTGATAGTCTTGACTTTAGACTCAATGTTAGAGGACCTACCTGAAATGTCAATCGTTACTTTTTCAACAGACACCAGATCAAAACATCATTAGATCGATGGTATAAATATAATCTGAAGGGGAACTGGACTATTTCCATCCATGTTTATTCGCAACATAATCATCCAATAATGCAAATATCTATGTCTGCTAAATTTAATATTTTATGCTTTACACCGCTTCAATTTTTTGTCGGCAATCAAATGTGCTTGCACATCCACGAAGATGGGCTTTTGTTGGAGGAAGGTAACTAGCTGATCAATATATATATATATATATATATATATATAATTGTATTATATAACACAACAGGGGCGAATAGTGCCTTTTATTAGGGGCGAATAACAATAAAGGGCCAAAAATACTTTTATATCGAGGGCGAATCCAACCGAGGACAATTAAATCTAGTCCATTAGCCACTGTAAAAGTATTTCCGCGTTTGCAATAAAGATAAATAAATAGTTTCAAACCCTATCATCAGAGTACCATATCATATGTGACAATAAAATAAAGATCTATGTTTCTGAGGGGTAAACATAACAAGAATTATGTGCTATCGTCGATAGTATCGATTAAAAACTGATCGAATATCTATTATGACTCTTATAGTCTAGACCCTACTGAGTACTGGCTACTCCAAATGCGTAATACTAATAAGCGGAATAAAACATTATTAAAAGTTAACAAACACGGTGCTTACCGTCTGAAGTCAAGATAAATTAGAGTCTATATCTGATGTAAAATGTCAAAATGACCGAGCAGTCTTGCTGATTGGTGCAAGCAATATCACAAACAGCTATTCAAAACGTAGTCATGTGCCCGTTTCACACGACATTGGAAGATTGCCAAAATCAGGAGTAAAGTCATAAGACTCTAACTGAGTAACTGGTTCTTTGGTTCTAGGGGTCTCTGCCTGGACATAAACTGAGGAGAAACGGACGCTCCGAGTTATAATTTTATGTTGTTTTGCGGTTTGTGTTGCAGTATATATATATATATATATATATATAATGGTTACCATTTTCAGGTTGAAGTCAGTGTAATTTTACTTGGTTTGGTTACTTATTTTCTTAATTTATTGTAACGTACAGAAGAAGAAATACAAGAATTAATGCCATTAATTATTGGAAGTCATATTATTCACCCTGCTGCCGGTTCCCCAGTGAAGATTTTGTCTCCTGTCCACCCGGCAAATATTCGGTTCCCCAGTGAAGCTTTTGAGGCCTATCTTGCCTAATTTGAGGCGTCTTCTTGCACTAAGTTCACAAAAAATGACTGTCGAACCATCGCAGTTACTAATAAACGTTTAAGCACAGTACGTACAGACGCCGTTCAGAGAAAAATTAAGGCATCCTCATTTTGCAATGACCCGGCTGGGCTTGCCGGCCATCGAGTGAAGATTTATGTCGTTGCGCACCCGGCATTGCCCGCTGAGCAAGAACTAAACTTAATGTTGTTGACTAGATCGAGCTCTAACCCGGCTGCTGTATAAGCAGTCGCCGATACTTTCCTTCGTGATCCGGCTGCCGGATGAATAAGATGGTTTTTTTTTGTGTTTAAAAGTGGCTGGATATATTAATTAATAATAGGTATAAATCAAGTAGCTTAGACAATTTAATTTGCAATAAGAAGAAAATAATACCATTTTATATAGACCTGTGAATTTGGTATATCCATTGAAATTTAAACATAGAAATCATAACATCCCGTTCACATTTGTGATAATCCGTGTAATGTGCTATTCCCACTCTTTAAATTGCACATTAGTGTCACTCCAGCGTAAGTTGTGCTGGTAACCCTAAATAAAATATACCCAGTTAGTGAATATATATATATATATATATATATATATATATATATATAATTTGGTGAGACCTTTGTTGTCAGGTTCAGTGTCCAACATCTAAATAAAGATCTAATGCTGCGAAATCTTCTAATTATTGAAAAAAGGTCAGTGTGTTCAGAACTGCTTAACTAGGGTTGTCACACGGTCTCCTCGTTTTCTCATTCTGTGCCACTCCTGAAAACACTTCATTGCTGTTCAATCTCGCATCATTCTCAAACCCTGTGACATCAAACCCTTTCTTCCAGAGAACCATCGTATCTATTTTCCATGTTTTCTCTGTGAACCAAGCCCAGAGAGCTCCGTTCATCTGGTTTTCACTTGCTGTCTGTTCCCAGGCTTAAAACTCATGTCGTCCCTACTCTTTGGAACTCATTCCCTGAACGTGTTAAGTCATCAAATAGCATAGTTTATTTCCATCGCCATAAGAAAACTCATCTTTTCAGATTTGCTTATCCCTGCTATGTTTCACTGCATCCGATTATTTATTGGCAAATTTTGCATCGTACCTTTACTATGAGATTGCTTAACCCCTTAACCCTTGTATTAGGTGCGATACTGAGCTCGATTCTCTTCGACAGTGTTGACGATATAAAGGTTTATTATTAATACTAATGTGTAACTATTGGATTAACAATAGGCTTTGGTCATGGAACACGTAGAGGCTATGACGAAAATATTGCTACTCCTAGGTTGTTTTAGTTAGTTAAAGTAAATTAGACAAATAATTAATTTATATTATATTTCCACATGTTCATCTATTAATATCCATTTTTAGGACGGAGAATATTTCACAACTTGCTAATAGCTGACAGTACATTCAGATCCTCCATAAACTCTGTCAATATAATTATATATGTTATATCCAAAATAGCATTATTTAAAGTAATTAGTCAGAAGATCTGTTTTTTTCATACTCTGACGTATATATATATATATATATATATATATATATATATATATATATATATATACACGATATTTCACGCATAATCTCGTAAACACAGCCAGCTAGATATGATTATAACTTGCTGATCTAATCATTACACAATACTGTAACCATTGTGTTATCGGGGTGCCCTTATGGCTATGTAGTGAATTAGTCTGTGCGTGCGCGTGCGTGTGTGTGTGTTTTGAAAACACGCAGTATGTGATCTGAAGGCATTCAAAACGGTTCCACAATCAGGCATTTATCCGTTTTAGTGTTATAGAAAATATCGGTGAACGGTAATTATGTAACCTGCATGAATTCAACAGGTAAATGATGTTGGATCTATATTGATCGGAAGTCAAATACACGTGCTCGCATTTAATCTTTTGAAGACTCTGGAGATACCAGCATTTTCCAACATACGCCCTTCTGTCGCTGTATGTAGGTTATTCCGATCCATGTCTATATGGATCATCATAGCTTATGGTATAATAGAGGGTCTAGCAAATTTTATTTTCTACGCCAATATATATATATATATATATATATATATATATATATATATATAATTCAGGACATAATCCATTCGGGCATATACCCCTCCGGACATAATCCCCTTGAACAATATCCTCTCAGGACAAAATACCCTCACCACATAACCCCCTCACATGAAGAATTATTACTTTCCCTCCCATTAATAAATGAAGTGCTTTAATCAACTTGTAAACAAATTAAGCCTGATATTTGTTAATCTGCTTGGTATCATTGGAAGTCACACACTTCTCCATTTCCATGGGAACCCACCAGTCCATTGTTTATAAGGAAGTCTTATAAGGAAGTATTATCTCGCAGCAAATTTACCAGATCTAAGCATTACCAGAACTACACCTATATCTATTACTACTAGAATTAAGGAGGTCATCAAGAGTGGACTGAAGATCATACGGGATGGATATATATATATATATATATATATATATATATATATATATATATACCAACAATTATGACTGGAAGACAGCCGTCAGATGGAATGTTCCAACCGTGTTGCATTTTCGTGCAAGGCTGTCATTACCACTAACCTTGAGATGAAGACTGTGGCCAGTTTTACCATTCAAACATATGACTGACACGATACTGCTGTCTCAGCTACCAAGCTACGAACTATACGGAAACTTGTTGCAAGTTCCCTGGAACCCTCACACAGCTTTTCACCGACATAACCGCTGTCGCTGCTATAGATAGAAGTCAGTGCAGAACTCGGCAATCCGGAAATTATCAAGGGATCACTGCGTCTGGAGCGGGCCAAACACCTACCGAAAAATCCAAACTCATTCCGAGATCTGGTATTAGAAGATACTTGGACCAAGACATATTTTTCTGTTCCTCATGTGAGGCGATTGTGTCCTGAGGGGATTTTTCTTGAGGGGATTATGTCCTGAGCGGATATTGTCCAAGGGGATTATGACCGGAGGGGATAATGTCCAAGGGGATTACATCCGTTTACCATATATATATATATATATATATATATATATATATATATGTGTGTGTGTGTGTGTGTGTGCCTATGTGTCTCTGTGTGTCTTCTAGTCTTAAAATGGTTCAATCTGCCATTTACAATTGCATGTCCTAGTCGAAATCGCTGTTTTGTTCCCTCAATCCTATTCTCTATCTCTCCGAAATGTAAAAACCATGCAGATTGTCTC
This sequence comes from Paralvinella palmiformis, assembly GCA_025642065.1. Classification (NCBI taxonomy): domain Eukaryota; kingdom Metazoa; phylum Annelida; class Polychaeta; order Terebellida; family Alvinellidae; genus Paralvinella; species Paralvinella palmiformis. Next base: position 1,367,083 of record JAODUP010000032.1, read on the forward strand.
AATACCAAAACAAAATGTAACAAATTCTCGGATTGCTCCACTCTAGCCAGTTTAATTATAATAGTGTAGACTAGAGAAAATGTGGACTGTCTCGTTACTCCATCGATCCAATCTTTTATTAATGGAACAGTTCACTCTCAGAAAATATGAATAAATTGTGTAGGGCTAATTATACTGAAATATTTCAAATTACTGGAAGGTGGTCCTCGCGCTTTCCTCGAATGTGATATTGTACGCCGGGAATAAGATTGTCTGGTGCTCTCACTTCAACGTTTTCTCCGGATCGAATCAATTAAGTCACATATGCTCTGGTTATAAGCTATAATCATGACTCATCGTCCTCTGAGCTCAACTTAAGCCATTTCTTTAGCCATTTCAGTAACATTTTGTATTGTTTGGACCACCAGTACTGTAATATTCGTAAACATGTTTTTGTTCCGAAATTATGCTTGGCTCCCGCTTGTTTACACAATGTCATAACGGGGTCCAATAAAGAGCTTGTACACTGTGACGTCAGACTTCAAGAGCCAGTTGTGTCTGGGTTCAAAATGGTGGAGCTCATGAGTTAGTTTTAGTCGAGTTACCCGGATTTTTAACTGAATTGCTTAGTATATGTGGTTGATCGTGTTTATATTTTAACATCATTTATTACTTCATTGAAGATATTTGTATTAGTCCTTATATTTGAAACAAAAGTGTACTTCGGAGGCGGGTTTTAAAGACATAAAACTAAACAGGACAGTGACTGATTAGCTAAGAAGGTGTTTGTGGCCTTCCCTAGGGACATATACTACCGTCATCATCAATAATATATAATATATATATATATATATATATATATATATATATATGTATATATATATATATATATATATATATATATATATTATATATATATATATATAATGTATAATAATAATATTATAACTATAAAATAACAATACATCAACTATAACTAGGCCATCTCGATGATAATTAAGGTGCATGGTCATAAACATTGGAAAACGTCACAAAATATATGTTCTTTAAATGGATACAACGCTTTGTCTAGGTACGATATTGAACAACGGCGGCCCCCATATATATATATATATATATATATATATATATATGTGTGTGTGTGTTCCTCATGTGTAACACATGCAATGACTTAATTACCAGTTCCCGATCCAGGATAAGCCAACACCACCCTCGCGCGCACAAATAATTAAAACCCTATAACTACTTAAACACATAGGTTGCACAAGAAAAGTATCAGTAATAGATTTTACATTTACATATAATAATATATATCAATAACATATTAGTCTTTCATAAAGAAAACATAATTAAAACATTCTTGCTGACACGTATAGCACAAGACATTTTATACATTAATAAACACCATTATAATTTTAAAATATAAATACAATTCTATTGAAATTATAGTGGGTTTAAGAATGCTACAAAATCGTTTATGGCTTGGTTGAAGTTTAATCTGTACATACACTGTCTTCTTCATAATAAGTACAAAATATTTAAAAAAAACCTTAATATATATATATATATATATATATATATTTAAGAGCACGCGCGTAAATGAAACTCGACACAAACTTGAAATAAAATCAAGCTAGAGTGTGTCCAATTGGCTGTAGCGTAATATACTTGCTAAATATAGAATTTTGGGAATTCCCGTAGTCCGAGGCATGTGACTGTTATGATGTTTTTATTCATTTTCAATCATATTATCCAAAAGGCTTAAAGGGTACGCGCTGAAAAGTGAACACCGCACCATAACAGGTATTTGAATTACTTCATTCACTTCCATGAAATAAAACTGCTTACTTAAGTTAAAACAATATTTTTGTATAAAAACAATTTATTAACTAATTTAGTTCTCAAATCAAACAATATATTCAATTTTTCGTGTATTACTTTACTATAGCTCTATGGGGCTTGTTGTCCTTGTATATTTATTAGCATACATTATTTCTAATAACTAATACAAACAGAAAATTAAGATCTGAAGCTATTATTCTATGCTGGTTATCTGGCCTATGAGCTTAGATCTCTCGTCTACTAAATGCAGCACGGACACACTTAGGAGTTAGGGACATTGATAAAGTATTTTGTGATTGCATTTGGATTCGGGACCTTATAATAGTTATATATATATATATATATATATATATATATGCTGTCTATTCAGATTGCATTATTATCAAATAGGATCTGTTTTCTTTCAGCTTTCAGATCATATAACTTAAGCCTTTTAAGGTGAAGCATAAGGGTATCGTTTCACCAGAGACTGAGAGAGCTTAATATTCTGTATATTAATTATTATGATTGTTAACTCATGTCATGGCTTGTACATGAAAGCATTCCTGTTAATTCATATGTAAACGGTCTTTGGTTTCACTAAGATTCCTATGAGCTCATAAAGCCGATTTCGCTCATAAACTCAATATTGCTCATAAACTAATGATGGAAAATGAAAATTGCATTTCACTAGGAATAGTTCATTTAAATAGCTCATAAACTATGATATTTAATGAGCACCAATGAATACTCATTAAAATCATAAATAGCTCATAAATGATAAACCCATAAAGCATTTGTAACATGACTTTTGCTGAGAAGGGTGGGCCGTCAGTGTCGTCTTGGTCGACAACAATTTTTCAGAGACCGACTGATGTTAATCTGTTAAACAATTTGTCAAACTCATTGCTGCTTATCGCCTTTCTCGGCCGATGATGTAGAAGGATTTATACAGTCAATTTTTTCAAACAAGATGCATCGTTGTTATACACTCGATCACCCATCAGACGTTGGTATGCAACTTTATATGAAATTATAAGAATAAAAAATGTATTTGTTGTTGCTTCGTAAAAATTTAATTATATCTATTGAATAATTGACAGTGAGTAGATTCTCTAGTCCACCTTTTTTATTGTTAAATTTGGGACTCAGATCGGAGCATTCTCACTGGTATATATTTTTCGATCAGATCGCTTAGATACACTGGTGCTGTTTAATTCAGCACTGAACGTAAGAAACAGGATCTTGTATAATGATCTGAAACATACAGGAAGCCAGTGCAGCTGGAACAAAACTGGTGTTACAGGTATATGTTCCCTTTTGTGAGTGCGTGTCACCAGACGTGCAGCACAGTTCTGCACTTGCTGTAGGTGGTTGGTCCGAGAGAGGGGGATATTATATAGTAATGCATTGCTATAGTTAAGCAGAGAAATGATAAGGGCTTGGACTAAAGTCTTGCATGTCTCATCATTTATGTACTTACGAATAAGTCCTATATTTCTTATTTGATAATAACAGGACTTACATATAGAATTTACCTGCTTCTCCATTCCTAGGGTATTATCCAATATAAGCCCTAGATTTCTTACAGACATGGAAGAATTTATATAACTGGATCCTACCTTAATGCGAAGATTCTCAGTTTTCTTTACATATGTTGCTTGGATGAGAAAACAATGAATTCTGTATTGTCCTTATTCAATTTCAGCATGTTGCTGTTCATCCAAGTACTTATGTCTGCAATACAAGTTTCAATTGAATATGAAATATCATCCCATTTATCACATGACTTCAAAGTCATGTACACTTGTGTATCATCGGCAAAACAATGATGTTTAATATTATACCATTTAATAATTTCATCAACTGGTTTGTTATACATACAGTAATTCTTTGGTCCTAAAACGGATCCCTGTGGTACACCAAAAAGAAGACCTACATCTGGCAATATTTTATTAGTTACTGAAACACACTTAATTCTGTCGGCAAGGTACGACTTTACCCAAGTTAAAGCTTTTTCCTTGATTCCAAAGGAAAATTCTAAACGCTTCAGTAGAATTGGGTGATCGATTACTTTGAAAGCTGCGGATAAATCAAGCGTAATTAATGCAGTCATTGACCCTTCATCAAGAGTCTCAGTAATGTCACTGGCAACTTTCAAGAGAGCAGTTTCTGTTGAATGACCTCTACGATAAACAGATAGATAGATGTCATTAAGATCATTGTGCTCTAAGTGTTCTTCTATATGCCTTGCTACTACCTTTTCAATTAGTTTAGAGATGAAAGGAAGGTTAGAAATAGGACGATAATTCTTCATCTGTTCCTTATCCTACCCAGGTCTCTTAAGCAGCGGGCTTATGGTTGCTCGTTTCAAACACAACAGCATCACTGATTCATCCATTGACCTATTGACAATGGCTGTTATCAGTGGTAGAAGTTGATCCACACATTTCTTCAAAAGCCAAGTGGACAGTGGATCCAAGTGACATAACTTGTTCGGAGACTCGATTATTATCTCCTTGACCTCAACCTCAGAAGTCGGTTGAAACATTTTTAGCATATTTCCATTAAACATAATATCTGCATCCATGGAAAAGACATTTTCCATGTTGATAACCTTTTAACAATCAGCTGACAATGTACAGATGTAAACAAGATCATCAACGAGTGCAAAGACTGATGCAAGCAAAATATCAATATCCGGTACCTACTGCCTGAACTATCTACATTGATGTTGTCAAGTTTAATAAATAAGTGAAATTTCACTCACAAGTTAATGAGTGATTTCTATGATGGAAAAACTTTATGAACAAATTTTCTATCATTAAGTTTTATGGGCATTTTAGTGAAAGTTTTTTTTTATAAAAAAGCTCATACAATGTTATGAGCTAAATCAGTTAATGAACTATTACCTCATAATCTTAGTGAAATGCTCCCCTGATTCATGACTGTCCATGCAGTACCAAAACCCGAAAGTTGAAGAAAACAGATACTATTTGATAATAATGGCTTTGCCCCCCCCCCATGACGATATTCATCTTAAATATTTTAAAATATTATCTCATCTGAATCCTCATCCATACTATCATTATGTATCCTGCTTAAAATCTTGGCTGGTTGTTATCATGTTATTCATGAATGATTCAGTACCAGTAAACGATATCCTCGGATTATATGAGATAAAGCTGTATCACCTCAGTACGTACTGCTATCTGTTCCACAAGTTGTCAGCAATACAGTATTAGTGCAAATTTATTTATTTGAAAAACTGTATGTGATGGAAATTATAGTACATGTAAAATATACAAGACAGCAACAAATTTAAAAATCTGTAATTGATGTTATTATGACTAGACCACTACAATATCTTTTTTTATAATTGTTTTTGTAATCTGTAATTAATGGAGTGTATTATTTGTTTTTAATTTCCTTTTATTTTATGTTACAAGCCATGGCGACATGTCCCTCTGTATTAGGCATTCTGATAGTATTGTTGGTGTTTGGAGCTGTATCCTTGTCTTATGGGCTGCCATTCTGGGTTCAAGGAACTGACTTCAGTGCTGGATTATGGCAAGAGTGTTATTATAACCAGTGCAGCTTCATAACGCTAAATGCTACTGACTTGCCAAGTGAGTGTTGTATTAATATTGAACATAGGGTTTGTAAAGATCTTATCATTAGTCATACATAGATGTACATATTGTATGCTTATATATATAAGACTGAATGGAAATGAACTTTATACAAATGTTAACATTTTACAAGTGTGTTGCCTTCCTGGTTTGTTTTTAACAAAACTGCTGATTACATGTATCAGAGATTAAGTTTGAAACTGCTGATATAATCTATTTATTTATGTTGTGCTCTATGATGTGGCTGTGGATTAATGAGAGTGTAGTATAGCAGTTAATTAGTGTATTCCTTTTAGAATTGGTGTTCATACAATTGGTCACATGTTACAGCTTTTTATTGACAGTTTATCCGGGATTATTTCCACAGAAACAAAATGGTAGTTACCTATCCAAATGCACCTAGGTAACCCTAACATCTAGTTTTAGAATAGGTATGATTCTTATAACACTTTATTATTACCAATATAACAAGTTAATTTGTATTCTATTTCAGGCTGGTTCAATCCAGTTCGTATAGTGACTGGCGTTTCTGTGGCTAATGCTTTGGTTGCCATGGTAATAGGCTTCAGCTATTTGACCTGTAATTGCTGTAGCTATTCCATCAGAATTGTCCAGTTTGTGATACTGGTCCTTGTTCTTGGAGGTAAGTAATATCAACATCATTATCTATTGCAATCATCTGGTAACAGGATTTATGTAACTAGTTAAACCCAGAATGACTGACAGGAGTATTTTGGAATATACATAAATTTTGTTTTGCTGTGACATGATAAGAATTGCAACAAACCCTAATTTTGTGTATCCAGTATGGCTACAGACAAGATATTTTTATTAAAAAAAGGCATTAATTATTGAGCATCCAAAATTGTTACTGACAATAATTTTGAAATACATACAGAAGGTCAGTTTTATTTTGAAATTTTATAAATAAATAACTTGCATCTGAATTGGTTGGTAAAGTGGCAATTAATATGAAATGGGGGACAATTTAGAACATCTCAGCTAATTTTTGTTAACATTTAAAAACTTGAGCGTTTTATCTCAGATGATGAGACATGCAAATAAAAAACAGGTTCTTTCAAACCAAATCATCTGATTCAGCCATAGAATCTATTTTAGGTTACCTGTAGACAGGAGAATCTGTTTATGGTGAATCTCCTCTTTTGGGTCATTTGACATAGATGTTTAGAAAACCAATGGAAAGAAAAAATCTCATGACAGTGACTTTCTTAATATTGTGTATATTATGATTGTTAACTCATATCATGACTTGTATATGAAAGCATTCCTGTTAATTCATCTATAAAGTCCAAATTCATATGATAAAAGGGGGCCTTCAATTAAGTTTTAGCACAATCACACAATGTTTCATGTTCCTGTCTTATAACAGTAAAAATGATAGTTGTCTAGAATAAAGGGGAAAGTTGTTACTTTTTGCCAATAAGGACTTGAAATGAAATAATCAGGGAACTCCTTTCCACTTTGGCTCATATCAAATCATTTTCATAATAATATGTTTTAACAAATGTTTTGTTATGTTACATTTTTTTATAATTGTATAAAGTTAAATACTAGATGGCTCTTTTGTCATCCAACGTAGCAAATTAATTAAATATTTTAGAACTTGATACAAAGACTGCTGCATTAAATTTAATATGTCATCAGTGTTTTACTTAATGTGGATTTGAATTATCCTGTTGGTACTGCATAAATGTTTGTAAACAATTTTAATACCGTAGAAATACTATAATTTGTCTAATATTTTTCTATCATTGTAGGTTTGGAATTGACTGCTTCTGTTGTGACATATGCTGTGCAGTACAATGACACATCATATTTTACTGGCCAAGTCCCAGATGATCTTCACTTCAGTTGGGGTTTCTATGTTGCTGTTGGTTCAGTTGTTGGGTTCTTGGTTGCTGTCATTAGTTTTGTCTGTGAAACTTCAAATGCCAGGGCAAGAAGCCAGTATGAGCCCATTCGTCCCACAACTTATGCCTAGAAAATAGAAGTCCTTTTGTTGACAAGATTAATGGAAACCAACTACTTAATTTGTATATTTGTTTTACTCAGTGTCTGAGTAACACATACTGTATTGAATTCCTTATATAACATTCCATTTTATGGTAAACACATAGTCTAGGTTTGTTGTCTATGTTTGTGTGATTCATAATTATGCTGGAAATGGAGAAGCTGTGCATCACTAGGCCACATAGTGAGTATTTTATCATGACTATGACACATGATGGAGCAGGCCATTTGCTGTTTTAATCAATTTTAATAATTAATTTATGATCTGTCCTTTGCTTAATATTATCTATTATATAATTATATTTTAATTATCTAAGCTGAAGTTTAATGGGGTAATATTTACTGCAATTACCATGAAGTTTGTTGTTGATAATTGTCAACATGGTTACAAATTATACTTTTTAATAATAGACATGACTAGCTAACTATGCTTGTGTGATGTGTGTTGTTGTATTTATACAAACATATTTGGTGGGTTTTCATTTGCCAGAATGAAAGAGATTGCTCCCCCACTGTTTGATTTTATAATTTTATAAGAAAAGATTTGTTACAGCTTCATCTTCTAAAATCAGCTGATTAAAATATGTTTTGTGTTACCCATTATATATGCATTTAGAAATATGATTTGTTTTGTTGTACTTATTAAATGTTTAGTAAAATAAATAATGTGACAATTCTCTTACTGAAATTGGCATATTATCTGTCACAAACACATACAAGAGAAATTCTATTTCAAGAATACAAATTTCTTCTATACTACTTACATTTCAGATACCACTGTCCACTTATTTTAGATTTATAAATATATTATAGTGAGTTATACCTTAATTTAGGGGTTTTTTCTTTTTTTTTTCTTTGGGGGCGGTAGTTTGGTTATTATTGGGATTTATATTTTGTGCAGACTTGAACCTGATTGAATAAATGGCAAAACTTTTATATGTGTAGTTATTTTCCCAGAGTTGGTGAAATTAATATAGATGGAGAGTTATGACCATAGTTTGAATTCAATGAAAATATGTTTCTATTCCATAGGTCTAGCATGTTGAAAAAGTTGTTGGCCTTTCTGACAAGTTACTAGCTGAATGAATTTTGTATTGGGCTAGCTTTTGTTCTTTTTACATAAATATTAAAATTACTCATTTTTGTTAAATTGTGTTATATATATATATATATGAGCTTTTTACATTTTAATTAATTAAAGTTATTTATAAGTTAAATGAGACAATTCAATAGCATTAATAATTTGATTTCCCCTCAATCTGTCAGCAACATATAAACATAAAATGGCAACTCGGATAATAACAACAGAGATCAAACCTATAATAAAGATCAGATACACACTAAAGTTTACAATGTGATTGAGTATAGGGTAGTCTGAATAAGATTTAAACAATGATTTCACTGTAACATCATCATCACAATCTGAAGTCATTAGAGCAGTCATCATTATTTCAGCTGAAGGAATAAATCTAGAAAATTATCCAGGAAAAAGTTAGTCAAATAATATCATGATTCACAGAAAATTAAATGTGGCTGACAGGGATGATATTTTTGTAAAAATAAAATACAGCCCTGGGATTGGCCAGGATGTGTTATCTCTGAAAATTTCAATTAATCATGGTATGCTTATTAATGTATTTGTGAACTTTCTCACCTTTGTGCATTGTAGCTTTTCTTACCTTAATGGTAGGTGTGTGGTGATAATCAGAATGCAAGTTCCATAGCTCGATTTTCTATCACTTCAACATCAATTTAATATGGACCAAATGGCCAATATCAAATTTGAATTATGATTGTGATTAGCAAATTTCTGGAGTTGTTTGTGTCCTGTAAGCTATCTGCAAAATTTACCATATCTGTGCTTACAAGAATTTCCTTTCTTAACAAACCATAGTACCTTATTTATATCTTCATTATGTAACATACACGACATTGTGTATAATTTCATATAGATTATGATAACGCAGAGAAGTTTATCCAACAGATTAGCGATCTTTATGTGTGTTATATAGTTAATTAGCATGGAAATGGATTACAACATTGTTAAGATCATTGGTTATATATTATTTTAAGATAAATTGCTCATATACATTAAAATACGTAATTTAAAAAAAAATCATCAATAAAACTTTATCATTATAATATAGTTAAATATGAGGTTAAGGACAATCATTTTTAATGATTAGAAGATGCATTTTTATAACATCTAAATTGTTCTAAAAAATTAATATATTTATGACATAATAACCTGAAATTCCTTGAAGCATTGCCTTCAACTCATTTGAAAAGGATAGGCTGATGATGAATTTGTAACGACCACTTGACATGACGTAAGTGATATCCCAATCAATCAGCAACTGTTCATGCAGTCATCTATCCAATAGAGCAGAAATGGTGGTTTATGACGATGACGTGACTCACGGGCTTGTAGGTAGATATATAGATATTTAAAATTATCCCATACATCAGTATCTAAATAAATGTGAATAATTCATATATAAAACAAATTAATGATACAGTTGGGGTTATACCGAAAACAACTCTAGTAAAATTATAAATTAACCGTTGGATGGTATGTATTTACTAGTACATGAAGTAATATGCATAGATCACCCATCCCGAATTAATATGATTGTATTGATTACTGTTTAATATCCACTAGTTTGCATCATATCAGTATACTTTAGTCCTATACGGTGGCCCAGTATGTATTCAGTCAGAGAATGACAAACGTTACCAGCGCACACAGTAGATAATCACACATTAAATACATTGAAGTCCCGATTAGACAAACATTGGATTAGTGAGCGTTACAATCTGCCGTGATCCATTAAATAAGAAATATTTTGCTTAGAAAACAAGACTTGACAGGAGTTTTTAACAGGTTGTGCCATCACTACTCCATAGATCTGGTATCAAGGTATATATGGTCTTTGACTATATCACACTATATTGTGGTCCCACCTAAGATAGTCAGTCGTCTATTACCAATAGAGTCTTGTGTCCTCAACTGGCGTTACCAATTTATTAATATGTTCTACTAAATAGAACATATTAAAACATGGTAGCAGCGGTTTGAAAAAGAAGTTAAATCCATGAACTCTAAAAATAACTAATCGTCAGTGATCTTTCAAGCACAAAAAACATACAAATTTGATGTTGGAACTGCATACTATTGAGTGTTAATAAGTGAATTAAAGAAAATGTTGACCACGTTGCTGCTAGCGCTAATGACCACTGCATTTGTCTCAGATGAGAGTGACTCCCCCCCCCCCCCAACTATCTATGAAGGATTTAAAAGAAGAGGACTGGAAGCTGTGGAAACAAGAATAGAACTACGCCAGAATTACCCAGCTTGATAAAGATCCCGAAGATGCGCAGACCTCTTTATTATTACACTGTACATGTAGGAACATCCCGTATATACCTGTGTAGATTCGATAAAGCGAGATTTTAATTCCTGCCGGAGAGCGGGTTTTCACTAGTCGTCTTATCCACGAGTCAGTCGACATTGACGTGATTCGGCTTTGATAAGGGCCCAATTTCCGGCCATGATAACGGCCCCAATAATCACACTGACCATGAAATGTTTCTGGTAATCTGTGAATTGATTGACAAGCTGTCAGGGTCATTAGGTGGTGATCATGAGTGTTGATCGGCTAAATAAAGTGATAGCTAGTTGGGGTTAAAAAACGGATCAAAAGCCACGTGTAAATAACCACCTCAAGGCAGAAATGTCTCCCCGACTCTAATTCTACCGCAACGCCAACTTGTGTATTTGATAGAATGCGAATTTATTGTCTGATACATATGAACGAATGTGTAGTAAATAGTATTTTTACACATACAAACATAAATAACAACAACTGGTCCTGATTTTGGGCGGACATGAGCGAAGCGAGTACCGAGCAGCTGCTAGGGGGTCCGGAAGGTATTAAAGTTGCTGCATTTATCCATGTTTATCCAAATCTATCCACGGTTAAATCAAAACATGAAAGGTCAAATGTCGAGGTCGCGTCGATAACGCATTTCACCGAGTTGCTAATTCGTTCTGTAAACGCCCTCTTCAGGCCCGGTGGCGCTGTGTAAGTAAAGCGTAAGCTAAAGCTGAGATTCCATATACGCAGTATGCGTTATGAGGATATGGCAAAAATAGAATACCACATAAACAGACGAAAGCGCTTCCATATGTACGGATACGCATGCGATTCGTCATGCGGATGCGTATCAATGCGCATACGGCAAACTTAATCTCTCCATGTAGCGATTCATACGGCAACTTTAAAAAAAAACAGACGGGGAATCTAGAATATGACGTCAGGGGCAGGTGTTTCCCGAACAATTTGGCGGAATTTTAGATTCTCTGGTCAACCTCAAGTATAGATCGAATTTCTCCCCTTCAAATTGTACTTCCTTGACCAGCTCCTTGTTGAAGCCGGTTCCTATTTATGTCATGCACAAATTAAGGGGTGAGATTTTACTCGCGACCGCACTAGATTGTGCACATGGTGGGCTAAATGGGCCGAGCGACCTCCAAAGGTAACGAAGGGAAGTCAAAGATGAAACAACCATCAGATATGCACACGCCGAGATTCGAACACGGGTGGTAGTGATCTGTCGTCCACCACACTACTGCTAGACTACTGTTAGTTTCATGAGAAAACATCCAAGCTGGTATTTTGTTACAGGATCCTCCAAGGACTTTGTGATTTGGGCTATTGGTAATTGATGTATTAATTGAACTGATTCAATTCTACATGTGTGAAAGATATCAGATTCTGTTATGGTTACTGAATAAAAGATAACCAAGAGACCAAAATAAAATATTATTTGCATTCATGTTTATAATATATAAATATACATGTTCTGATATAATGATAATCCACAACTGATTTTAATTAAAATAGATCAAAAGTGAAAGTTAAAAAAAATTAAAATCATAAAATATAATGAATAAAAGTTTACGACAGTACATGACGTCATAAAGCTACTTATGGCAGGTTTACGACTGGTTTATGATACTGTCATGTTATAAACAGGTTTACTACTGTCATAAACCCAACCCTGATTAATTACTACTGATTAATTGTAACAGAAATTGATGGTGTCAGATAGTTGAGAAGTGTTGAGGATATGCTGTCATGTCCAGAACTTATTTGAGGGACGTTATTTGATTCTTTCAATTCCACTAGGATCTGTAGGTATCATAAAATGTAAATATTGCTGTTTTACGGCCACTTTTGTGCACAAAGTATGGTAAATATAAGCATAAAGAGCGAATTACTGTTAGCTGGTTGAAGATAATGCTGAAATGGCCTATTACATGGAGGTATATTTGATCCATAGTTATGTCCTATTTCCGTAAAATAGTCTCACAATTTTTCAGCAATAGTTTTTGTTATTTACTTTAAACATATCTGATATTACACTTTTATTATTAGTTTCTCTAATCAATGATTTTAATGTCTTCCAGGTTTTCTTTTTAGTAAAGTGCTAATTCTTCACCATAATAATTTTGTTCATTACATCTATTCCTATACATAATATAGTGTTTAGAGGATATACTGTCTTTTTGTTTTCCACTGAATTTTCTATACATTTTATCTTTTGTCTTAGAAGATTTCAATAAAGCGGAGCTCACCCAAGGTTCCCTTAATATTTTTTTAATTGAATAGTTATTGTTTTTTCCCCCAGTTATATACCGGTATGTATCTATTGCATGCAGTTGAAATGGTCATTACATGATTGGCCTGTATTGATGTTTTGCATCATGTTCCAGTCAATTGCGTTTAAGTAATTTTGGATGTCAATTAGCTTGATATCATCTACTTGTCTATATGTGATCTTCCTTGGTAGCGACTTAGTATGATTAATTTAACCGACAACGGTAAATAAAGGTTAAATGATGAGAAATATCGACTAACGTCATCCCCGAAACAAGTTCATCATAACGTTTATCTTATATTTAAATATTATCATTGAGTGTACTTGTATTGTGAGTAAAATGTCTGTAATTTGACCGGTGGGAGAAATCCCGAAGAAATAAAGATAATAAGTAAATCACGAGTTTTAGAACGTATTTCAATGTCAGGATAATTAAAATGCTGATCTGTACCGATCATAACGTCACCATTGAAGTCAGACATATTTTGAAATATTGAATCATATCGCAGGATAGACATTTGCTCTTTGTTACCTGGAACCCTGTACGCTTCAACAAGTACTACATTGTGTCCACTATGACATCATCAAAATGACTCATCAAAATGTTCTCAAACTCCCGATCATAATTAAGAGTCAGATCATTACGTACTGAAAAATGGAATTCATCCCTAATATAAAGTGTAACCCCCTTCTTCGATCAAGTTTGCGGTTATTACAGACAATTTGATAACATGATTGAACTGAATAACAAGAACGTCTTCTAAATTCGCAATTATGTGTCTTACAGCTGGTCGTATTTGTTCTAGAAGGTTATGTATATTTAAATGGATTAATTGTGGTATACCTGTGGTTGTGTCCAGGTATTAACAATTTAGCCATGTCATCGACATCATAATAAAGATGATCGACATTCAGTTTCAATAATTGACTAACTTCATCATCTTCATCTTCAGTACCATCACTATCACCACTACATGAGTAACTCCTGATATACTCACCAAAATCAAGAGCCATATTTGAACAAAAATATTAGGACATAAAATCTGACAATCAACACAACATGGTTTATACTTGAGGCAGGAGCGATACCAAACATGTGCAAATATAAAAACACAGACACATAGCCAATAATAGAAATATCTAAAATCCACCCATACAATCAATTAATTTGAAAGAATACTTCAGAGAGAAGTAATACCAAACTGGACCAAGAAGAACTAATTAAAAATAAATGAATTCGGTGTAGTATATAGTATAAGTGCATCCCGACATACATAGATTATAGAATCAAGTGGTGTGGTCGGCCGATGAAAATGTTATGAAATTATTTAAATGAATACGGACATATTTTGTAGTATCATATACATATACATGTAACAGAAAATAATATAATGGACATTTGACTTCAGAAAATTTACAATTGATCACATCATAATGCATGCACTGACCAGGATAGGGTCACATGCCGCATACAAGATTCTGAATTGAACAGGTATATTTAGCAGCGATCAGTGTCTAAAGTACACAAATTATAGTCCAGGAACATATTCTGAATATGTAAATTTCGCAATTAAGTAAACTACATTTCTAGATGACAAGGTTGTTGGTTAATTCTATCTCCCAGCATTTTCTGAATGTGTCCGGATGCACAACATTAAACAATTATGGCAACTTGCAATTTATTTGGGCACTACATTTCATTAATAAAATAGAATAATGTTGAAGCAATGAATGTCAGAAGCACACTGTTTAAAATATATATATACATATATACATGCATGCACACACACACACACACACACACTCACTCACACAGACATATATCCTCTAATAAATAATAACTAAAATAAATATGTACGTATAAGCAGAATTTATATGATTAATGTGAGTAGGAGATCAAAGATAATTTTATAAACATTTACATATAACAATCATATGCATACAACATCAAAATGAAATCTGTGAAACTAATTTGATTTTCACCATTTTATAAGTGTAAACTCCAATATTATTCATTTATGTATGTATTTGATATATGTATGTAAATATACAATATATATACAAAATATATATATATATATATATATATATATATATATATATATGTTTTATATATTATGTATGTATGCATACATAGGTAATCCAAGCTTAGAAAAATATTAATAATAAATATTAATAATATGTGTCTTTAGCATAAAGGAAAAGTTCACTTTCATTTTGTATTTTCAGGATTAATACCAATATGCTCAGACAAATTAGAAATGATGAACTAAATTTAAATAATCCAGTTCACACTCTTGGTTAATCCACTATATTTGGTTTGTAGGCATTACCATTTTGATGCCAGACACAAATCTTCCTTCACTTACTTCACTGTTTGTACTCTACCTGGTTATAACAATGTAAACAGGGGTCAGTCAAACATGTTATTTTGGAGAAAAAGCCAAATTTATGAATAGTACAGAATAATTACCGGTAGTTCAAACAGTCTGGTATATTACTGAAATGGCTAAGAAAACTATATAGTAAAATTCTTTCTGAAGATTGTTTGGTATTCTTGTAACAAGAAGCATTTATCTAGCTGTCAGAATTATGTAAATGAACCTATGACGGTGTCAGTTAGGTGTACTTAGTAGGTTGAGCACCGGGGGGGGGGGGGGGAGGGGGGGGCTGTAACAAATCAAGTCACTACCCTCGTTTTTAGGGTGCTCTTGCTTTCTAGGACCTCCAACATTTCTTCAAAAGATATCGGCTGACAATAATTTAAGGAGTTTGCTCTCAATAAAGAAATTGTGCAAATAAAGGTAGTTTTAAATCAGAGTTAAAAACATATGTGCATACTAGATTAAGTACATCAGATCAGTTGTACTTCAGTTCTAGTCAACCTTAGTTAACATACTCTGTGATAATCAGTTTTTATCTGTTATTTTTTATACATTTACTAGTTATTTAATAAATCATATATATATATATATATATATATATATATGTGTGTGTGTGTGTGTGTCTGTGTTTATTAGCTATATTAAAAATGAATTTAGTTTTCTACAGAACTTATTATTTTATATTTTATATTATGTAATAAAACTATTATTCAACTAGTATGTATTATAATTTTTTTTTATTTTATGAATTCCAGATCTATTGTTTACTACTGAAATATATTTACATATATTGCTGTAGATTGCTCACATCTTTTGTCCAATTAAGAGGACCACATTGGATATAAGTGTATGATACTGTGATTATATGTGTTAACCTCAGTGATATTTGTATATACGTTAATAGTTATTTATTTATCATGTATTATATTTTACCAAATAAATTCAAATTAAATCTGACATATTAAATGTGGAATACTCATGCAAAACAAGAAAATTTTATTGAGGAAACTCTTAAGTGCATACTTACATAATATATTTGAAATATATTTTGTTCAAAATATTAAATGTGATTATGGTGTTGCTATTTGTATTTCAATTCAATATCAAAATCAGACAAATTATGTTTTAAAGATAATGTTCCTTTCAATTGTTATGTTTTTCGTTTTAAAAAGGGACAATAAATGTCTTTTCAAACACCATTTTTCAATTTAAATAGGGTATATTCTCTTTTAAAAATATTTGAAAAAGCATGGAACATCACCTTTTCTGTACTATATTTTGTATGAGAAAATAAACATATGTTGATCCTGAATTTGGTTATTAATTATTTATGGATTAGATTTAGTTAGGCTTAGGGTTAGTCTAACTTTAGGACAAAGGAATTATTGTAAACCATATAAATAAAAATAGAGTAAATAAAAGTATACTAAAGTAAATAAATAAAGGAAGTAAAAAATGGAAAATAAAGAATATGCATTATAACAAACACAATTAAACTGCTTAATTATTTTATATGAGATCAATCATATTAATAATTAGATGATGATCAAATAAACCTTATAGAAGTAGATGTTACTAAGTAGACATTAATTAATTAGATAACTATGTATAATAAAATATTATTGAATTACCTGTATAATAGTAATTATTTGCTGAATGTATTTCAGTAAAAAATATGAAGATATTAGAATAATAATATTTAATTTAAGTCTATTGAGCATCTCAATTATTGAACCATGTCTGATATTTCCTCTAGAAACTGCATTGTAGAGTAGTTGCTTCGGTCAAATGCCTCAGTTAATCTTTAAACTGGAAACAAAAAATTTGTTCAAAGTATAAAGTAAACAAAAAATCACGTGGAGGCATGGTATATTATATAAAACCTCAGTCAACCATGGTAGTCTGTATTTCTCCTCATGCCAGAACTTAGTCTTAAATGTGTTGAGTGTCGGGCTGTCCACCACATCAGCTGAAATCGGTATCAGGACAACTGCCCCCGGACATTGCCCCCCCCCCCCCGACAACACCCCCCCATTTTCTTCCTATATATCATGATTTTAAAGCAACATTCTAATAAATTAGTCAAAGCTAATAATAAGAATAATGGCCGAAATGGCAGTTTTTAACGTGGCTGGCAACTTCAAATGAGACTAATTATTTAAAAAAAATAGAATTTAAACTATATGGCATATTCGGTGGAAAAAACCTTGCACCTTTCATTCAGCCAGTTGCCTGGATGGATGAAAAAATTGAGGCGCGAACCTGCGACCTCCCGCACAAAATGACAACCGCCATAGGTAAATAGTCTCATGAGGCCAAAGAGGCGGATCAATTAACTATAGTGCATCCATTTAGTCTTTTCAAGCAATCCTGAAGTGTTACATTAAACTTGATTAAAGACATTTGGATTACTTCTTATAAAACATCACCTAACTACTAATTCCAATAAATTAGTCAAAGCTAAACTAGAGTCAGCTAACTGCTAATTCAGGCTGTAAAAGTTAAAGATTCCTTTGATTTGGCAAGTGATCTATAATTTGGATGAATGAAACAGTATATGAGGTCATACCTGACAGGACAGCGGTTCTTAATCTATGAAAGCAGCGAGAGAGATGTCTCGTTTGTCAATATACTCCACGGAACGCAACGTGATACTACTGGCATCATCACCGAACTGGTTTCACAGATCACTACCACCTGAGTTCGAAACTCGCCCTGGGCCTATCTGAAGGGTGTTTTTGACTTCGCTTCATTACCCTTGGAGGTCGCTCGGCCTATTTAGCCTACAATGTGCAGACAAATGGCCGTAAAACATCAATCATCCAACAGACCTAGTGACATCTGTCGGCAGGATTTAGAATTACTACAATCGGGTCGTAAACACGACCCGTTAATCGCAGTCTGGATCACCCTTCCTTTTCAGTGTGTACGCGAGATTTGTTTGTATATTTTAACGATCATTGCCGGTGATAATACTCCACGATTCCAACAGTCAGTAAAGCAAAATGAAAGATTAAGTGATATTTAGTATATTTCTAATTAAAGAAGACTGATTTAGTAAACAAAATAGATTAAATTGGAAGTTCTATGTGGTAGTTCGCAGAACACATTTCCGCGTACAAGCTGATTGCCACATTTGTAGCGAAAGTTTACATATAGGCAGTGGCTTTCCCATAGTGTTTCTTCAATACACATCTTTGGCCATTTATAATAATATCGAAAATGGACATGGCAGTTGTAACATTATCAATTTACCAGGACAATTCAGAGATATCTTCAACGATTTGTTTTATTTGTGATCATTTTCCGTGTAGAACGTTCGCCATCTTCTAGCATAGACTCATGGCGCATGCGCACGTCAGTGATAATGCACCGGCATAGATGGCATAATTCTAATAAACAAACGGGTGTGCTATTTGGAGCGAAAATACTCATAAAATCGGACACATATTGTGTTACACAAAAGTATTGATTGATAGAGCAATAATCAGGCATTGATATATTGCATTTGGGTATTATTTCTCGTGAATTAACGTGAATCATGAGTTGATATTAAAATGTAAATAAACCCCGTCTGTCGCCATTTCAATTTTCAAGCGATAAACGATACTAGCGGACCTAGGTAAAGAAATATTTCTGGGCTGTACCCGGCGGCGACCCAAAGTATAAAAGGCCGTGAAAATTAGTTGGCAAGGTCTATTCATCAACCGAACTGGTTGCGGGTGGGACATTTAAAACTGCCCCAGAACAGTTTTTGCACCTGTTCACTATAATGCACTCAGGTAAAGTCGTATCGAGGACAACTTCATCGGTCGCCAGGATGACAGAGCTGGTCGTAGACGTGATCCACGTTTCGATGTTGGCATGTGGAACATGTAGCAGCGATAGGAAGAGAATTTGCCGCGGACTTCATAGAAATTCATAGACATTTTAAAGTGTGAACAAGCACTAACGAACAGGAAATAAACCAGATGATTGTCGGGGAAGCTCCTCAACCACTTCGTCGAAATTACCAAGAAGCTTCACTGCATTTGTTGAGACTGGTCAGACAGCATCAAAACGCCCTGGACTATTTGCGTGGAATAGCACGCAACATAAAAGTGTGAAAAGTGAAAGGTGTGAATGAACTCTTGTAAGAAGTGCCTTAGTAAAAATCGTTATAGTTGAACCTTGTAAATGAACCATTGCTATACAAGGCTTTACTAGAGAAGTATGAAACTATGGATAGACTGGTCTGTATTTCATTTTATAAGTGATCTAGTATTTTTAAAAAACTTTCCTTATACATGTATATATGTTGTTATGCTTGATATTCATTATTGGAAGAAAAAATGGGGGGGGGGAGTTTTCCTGGAGAGTTATCGGGGGGTGGAGGGCGGTATTGTCTGGGGTCAGTTGTCTGGGGTCAGTTGCCTGGGGGGGGGTAGGCAGTTGTTCCATTCTTTAACTATTCGTTGGCTGACCCACTTTTTGTCGCATACCTACTCCTGGTCTCACACGTAATTTGACCATTTTCGGCAATCTCAGCATTCTCAATCTTTATTCATAGTCGCCGAGTCCTTTCAAGCTTGATATCTAGGGTGCCAAATAACTTTTAATTTTTTTCACTGTTGTTTCATCCAGGCAACTGATAGTTCCCTGGACTAAGCATAGCATTTGTGAGGCTTTCTTAACCGCCTGAGTAATAGGTAAATGGAATTTCAACTCTTCATCTGCCATCACTCCCAAATCCTTCTCCTATGATGCTGACGGAAGTGAGACATCAATCATCTCATGATTGTGATGAATATTGGCGCTGCCTAGATGAATGACTGAACATTTGGACTCGTCAAACCCTAGTTGCCACGTACCGGACCAATCCACTAATTTGTCAAGATCCTTCTGTAACAAAAACCAAAAAAATGGTCAGACATAGACAGAACAGCCTGAAATAGTTTGGTGTCATTTGCGAAGATTTTCACAATACCTGTCAACGCATCAAGTAGATCGTTTCTGAATAAAATGAACAATATTGGGCCCAAGACGCTGCCCTGTGGGATAGGGGCACGTGTAGACATTTTGCCACTGGCCACCAGTCTCTGTCTTCTACCCAGGAGATAATCCTTTATCCACACCAGTGTTCTGACTTTGATGTCATATACTTCCATTTTCGTTAGGAGCCTCCAGTGTCTTTCTAAAATCCAGGTATATTGTATCTATCGTCGAATCGTTGTCTAGTAGTTTTGACCACAATTCGAGTGTTGTTATCAGCTGGGCGATACAGGATCGTCCAGGGACAGATCCGTGTTGGGCATCGCAGACTCCAGCATCTTGCCAATAACTGATGTGAGACTGACTAGCCCGTAGTTCCCTGTTAATATCTTCTCCTTCTTGTGGATTGGTGTTATGTGGGCCTCTTTTCGTGCATTTGGTAGCCAGCTCTCCTAATGTGATGTTCAGGAGTAGGTTCGTTTATCGACATTTAAATTTTTGCAGCATCGCTTTGGTTCCAATTAATTTTTAATGTGCTCAAATTCAACATGTAAGGGAATCAATAATTATGGAATTTATAGTTATGGAAATATAAGTGTCTTTTAAATATTGTTTAAATATTGAAAAAGAAATTTAAATTTAGTAATATTGTATTATATTATAGTATATTATATCATTTTCGATTTATATCTGTGTAATAATCTTTGTTATTTAATTTGAACTATTGAATCATTTGTTTCTGGATATTATCTTTCATATAAATCAAAGTAACAATTGTTTTGACTTTCTTGAATCATAGTATCTCTTGGGATTCTTCATTACCAATAGATGATTTTTAGCTACTATCCATGTGCAACACTTTCAATGCATTGCAATTATAAGGAGAGTGAGATTTGTCTAATTGTGCTTGGATACTCCTAGCAATGGCATGTGGTCTCTAGCAGTGGTCTGTTTATCACCACGAAGAGATACCACTGTTCATTATAATGGCAGACTGTAGTGTTCCAGTAGTGTGTGATTAAACTGGCATTACACAATGACATAACCAAGTATCTTCATTTGCCAATTATATAATAAACCAATAAATCTAGAATATTTGTTGTTTTTCTTAACCCTGTCATGTTTAACAGGTGAATAAATTAGTAATTAATTGCATCCCCCACATATGAATGTACTTGGCAGATACTATGGTTTACATGCCATTATGTTGCTACACCTTAAAATAAACACATCTGAAAGGTTACTCTATCTCCTCATTTGCTGTTAGGTAATATTTCTCTATTCTGTCCCATGGCAGGAAAGAAATACTTTTCTCCCAGAGAGAAGGCCAACACTAACTATAATATACATGGTTGTCATTTAGTTTAATTTAAAATATAAACATTCAGTTTTAATCACCAACCTTGTTAAAGTATTTTATTCTGATATTGCTTGGATTTATCTTTTCCAAACTCTTGATTATCCAAGTTTGGCAAAGATGATCTCCAAGATGATTTCAACAATCTGCTGAGAATTTATTTACAAATGTATGTAAAACATGTATACCTGTTTATGTATACCTGTTTATGACATGACAGTGTCATAAACCCATCATAAACCCATCGTAAATACCTTTATGACGTCATATACCATCGTAAACTGTCATAAATTGTCACAAACCTCTTTATTCACTATATTTTGTGATATAATTTTTTATGACTTTTTATCTAATTTGATTAGAACTAGTTGTGGATTATCATTATATCAGAATCAGCATATTTTTATATTACAAACATGAATGTAAAATAATATTTTATGTTGGTTTCTCTTACATCTTTTCCAATTCAGTAATAACAGAAATAATTTGGAGCTATATTTTATTCAGTAACTATAACAGACTCTCACATCTTTCACACATGTATAATTGAATTAGTCCATTTTATACATCAATAATCCACATCACAAAGTCCTTGGAGGGTCCTGTGACAAAATACTGGCTTGGCTATTTTCTCATGAAACTAACTATGTGTAACTATAATTTAATGTGAAAACTATAAGATGGAATCTATAAGATAATGGAATCAGAGTAGCAGACAGACATGGGGTCAGTTACATTTTGTCAGTTCTATTTTGGTCAATTCTACATCAGGTTTATCAATTCCAATAGTATCAATTCCATTTTTACCTACTACTTTTTACCACCAGTAGGTACTCCGAGTACCTACATGGAATACCTAGTCTGAGTAGTTTATATTCCAAATAGGATTGTCATAGAAGGAATATTTCTGAATTAAAAGATTAAATGGTAAATTATTTTTTGGATTAAATGTTTTATGGCAAACTTGAATTCCAATTCCAAATTTATCAATTTCAATTCCATTAAAAAAATTCCGGAGTTGACCTCATGTCTGGTAGAAGATATCTGGTAGAAGGATCATTAAGTGGAGCCACTGTCAATGCATGGCCAGCCACAGATAAACACCAGCACCAACCCAAGAAGGCAGTGTCTTGCTTGTCATCCACTTAATAAATAGTTCTATTAACTTAATATTGCCCCCTAAGCTCTTAAAACAAATGTCAGTTGATTTTAGCAGTGTATGATTACCATAGTCTAATAATCAGGCCCTAACTTATTGTATAATAATTTTACTTTTAATATTACAATATTAACATATTAATAATTTTCAGGTATATCTTGGAAAAAATATGTGACAAATGTGTTGGCTATACCAATATTTAAATTTAAAAGAATGCTTTTGACAGTTTATGACGTTATCATGTCATAAACCACCATAAACCTGTTTATGACTTGACATCGTAAATCCTGGATTAATCCATGGTTTTTGACATTGTGTCATAAACTTGCCAACCCTGATTCTTATGTAGAAGTCTTATTTAGGTTTTATATTTTTTACTCAGGACAACTACAGCAAATGGTCTACTATGGACAAGAAAAACATCATGTTATATCTTATATGGTGAATGAAAATTGGCAAAGATGTCTCTAGGGGATAATGAAAGTAATAGTTATCTTCATATTGCCTGAATTGTGGGGCATCAATTTTTACTTTGACATCGGCACAATGCTTCTGTGATAAAAAGGTTAGTTGGATATATTTATAACTGCTATTCGTGATAATTATATTTTTTTATCATACAATACGTACAAATGTTTTTGTCATTTTCAGACATTCGTAAAGAATCATTTCTCAGCTATGCCATGTTTCTTGTTTACATTCTAGCGTGTATTAAGGTGTACCTTTTTACATATGAAATATATTTTGTCCGCCTTCTAATGTATTTCCAGGAACTATATCGTAGAGTTGTACCTGTATAGAAAATGAGGCCAATAATGTAGTCTTCAAACACATTATCTAATCACCCAACAGGATAGGTGGTTGTGTGAAGAAACAAGAAGGTCATTATATTCTGGTTATGAAACATTGTTGTGGTGCATCCTATTGTCTTCATCGGTCTATCTTCATTGAGATCACATCACCAATAGGTTATCCATTTCTGCATTAAGTGTCTTGTTCTTTGATGTCTTTTTGCTCGCCTTCCAACCCAATTGTTCATCATCGATCAAAAGGTATCCATAGTGAAGGTTAAATTATTGTTGCTAATATATCTATTGTTTTATTGTGTGTGTATGGGGTGAGGGTAGTAGCATTTTCTCTTATGTACAGCATACCGTCGCTGATTTCCACCGATTATAACACCGTCTTTACAAAGCCCCTCATTATTCGGTTATGGCCAACAAATAGCAAGTCCCAATTTGTCATTTCTCTCTTTATTTTGGCAATTGTGCAATGGGTAAAACTATTTCCTAAATGTAATTACTAAACCGAACATACAATGACATTTCTACGTATAGCACACAAAGCCTAACATCAGGGATATTTTTTCAAGAAGTTTTGCTGTCATACAGTTACAGGTGTCACATAATGGCTTTCAATTATCACCCAAGGACATGTGATGAATAAAGGGGTCATATGATCAATCAATAGATTTGTTGAATATGTTGTATTTGTTGATCTTAAATTGTGTAATGTTATTATTGTTTTTAGAACGCCACCCTCTTTATAACATCAAATTTGTCTGATTCCAAATGTGGCGTCATTAAGAGAGTATGCTGTATGTCATTATAATATGTTAAATTGTATTACATGTACTATTTCTTTAGTTTATCTCTGAATTTTTACACTATTTTTATTGTACAACATACACTTCTATTTTATTCATGATGAGTTTATTTATAACACATTTTAATTTTAATTTGCTTTGATATCTGAGTTATGTAAGATCAACACTAAAAACTTTAATTGTCATTTCATTTGTTATTGGTCTGTCTTTTTAATAATTATTCAGTATAATTCATTGTTGATTGCAGTATTATATGTGTGTGTTAATTAGCTGTTTGATATCAAACATTTCTTTTGTCATAATTCCCTTAGTCTATTCTTTTACGTGAATGTATTATTGTTTAATTACCACATTTTCTTCACACTAAGGACAGCATTTTAAAAATGAATTATCCAAATATCCTTAGCCTAAAATATATTTTTGCTTCTATTATGTGTATTATTAATAATAGATGTTTTAGTTGTCCTTTGAAGTTCCAGTCTATAATAGGCAGATATATTGTTAGGTGATATTTTTTTTCCTTTTCAGAGTGGTATTGTATGGATTTTGTTGTGCATTGAGGCATAATAGTTTTAATGTGTTGTTCAAGCAGAATATATATGATTTACTGAATGCTGATCATGTATTAATATTAAAGTTCATTCATGTTAGATAATCTCAGTCCACATATTTCCTGTATGTCTAAGTCACAATAGAATGGAAGACCAGAGGTGTTATGTATGTAGAGTAAATTCATATAATAATTATTTATGTATTTATTATGTCAATATTCACCCTTTATACTATCTCATAGTTTTACATTATTATTCTTACTGTCATAAATTTTATTTGATAGAATTTCACTTTCCATAAATTTACAGGCTACATGATAATTTCCTCTTAATACATACTGGAAATTGGTAAAGCGCATTGACCTGAAACTGTTACCATTTGATAGATGTGATAAATGTACATTTTAGGCAAGAATCACAGATCCAGAACTCGGGATGGTCATGATCTTTTTTTGGTAAATAGGTTACTGTAATTTGTATCAAACCTGCACCTGTGATAATAATAAAACAAGTTATATGTCAGAAATTGGCCTTTTTTTTCAGCATCCATATCATTTTGTTCAAAAAAAGGATAACATTATTTAGCATCAAGATTCTACATAGATTCAACTTCAGGATTTCTAAATAATTCAGACATCAGAATTTCTAAATATATCAAAGTTCTACATCGAATCAAAATATAACTGATCCCATATCAGACTCTGATACTGGATCAATATAGATCCAATGTTACAGGTAAAGCCGTGCATTGACCTGAAACTGTTACCATTTGATAGATGTGATAAATGTACATTTTAGGCAAGAATCACAGATCCAGAACTCGGGATGGTCATGATCTTTTTTTGGTAAATAGGTTACTGTAATTTGTATCAAACCTGCACCTGTTATATACCAGCACACAATGGAATAGGTATTATAGGGAACTTCAACTACTGGAGCTGCTCTACGCAACAGTGTCATCACAGGTGAATCAACAGAAAAAAATTGAATCAAATGTTACGGTCATATAATCAACATGCATATAGACTCAGCAGGATTGAAGAAACATTCAGCAGTACTAGCTGCATTTGCTATGTCAACACACTAAACTTGTCAAAATTCCCATCCAGTGTTGCCGTAGTATTGAAATTATTCAGCGATCTGTTGAAAACTAAACATTTGTTAGTGGTCAGTCTTGTGAAAGAGCTTTCTTGATAACAAAACTGACATTAATTAATTGATTATATCAGTTGGACACGTTCCTGATGGTCACTCCGTCAACTGATCATCTGGCTGAGAATACACATGGATTATGCTGGTTCGTTCTTTGGCGCTGTGTACCTATTTTATAGTACTAGATGTTTACATACAGCAGCCCGAGGTGATAATGACAAAAACATTCCTCTTATGAAGGGGTAAACATGCTGTATATAGTAGCGTTAGCACTATTTGGCCCGAAGGGGTCAATCTCGGGATCTTTATTATTGTTTCTTTGTATAATTAATGTAAGAAATATCGTATGTTGTCATATACTGATAAGAAAGCAAACAAATAATATGACCATACGGTCCACCCATTTATCATAGTTGGTGGGAATATTGTAAGAGAACATAGACATTAATCCAACCTAATGTCACGTGATCATGTTTGTTCTGTACAAATCTTTTCAAATCAATTTAAGCAAAATATAAAATAAAAGATCCGTATAAT
This sequence comes from Paralvinella palmiformis, assembly GCA_025642065.1. Classification (NCBI taxonomy): domain Eukaryota; kingdom Metazoa; phylum Annelida; class Polychaeta; order Terebellida; family Alvinellidae; genus Paralvinella; species Paralvinella palmiformis. The sequence continues at coordinate 1,393,927 of JAODUP010000032.1, forward strand.
AATTTAGCAAAGTCCTTATTTTGCGCTTTAACATCAACTTATATTAATTGTGCATCAAAGTTCAGAATAATATGGTTAGAGTATTTTAACACATATATTTTGTTTACAAAATAACACTCATTGGGTTAGTTCATAGAGCCAAAAATATGAAGGAATATACATACATTGTTTGTCAAATATGGTTGTCTAAAATTATGCGCTTTGCCAATTTCCAGTATGTATTAAGAGGAAATTATCATGTAGCCTGTAAATTTATGGAAAGTGAAATTCTATCAAATAAAATTTATGACAGTAAGAATAATAATGTAAAACTATGGGATAGTATAAAGGGTGAATATTGACATAATAAATACATAAATAATTGTGTTTTAAGTTATAAGGAAATGCACCTCCTTGGTGTCATAAATGTCATATTTAACAATATTAAGGCATTTCTGTCTCTGTATTCCTGGAAAGTATTCAAAATGTAGGTCTACACGCACACACACTTAACTTGCATAAGAGGAAAGTCTTTATTAAAAGGATTATGTTTCTAGCATTTTCCCTTTAACTTTATATTATTTAAATTTTATGGACTGTTATAGCTGTTTGATGTTGAACTGAACTGAACTGGACATTAACAATGACGGGAACGAGTCAAGCTCACTGTAATTAGTTTAATATCGAGACTCTGCCAAATCCCGTATGAGATGGAAAATAAGAAATGAACGCCAAGGTTTTATTACTTAGTTATGAACACATTTATTAACCAATGATCTGATTATATAAATCGGTTAAACAAAACTTAAAAGTATTTAACATATCCTGTAAGTAACACATCGTTAATATCATAACATACGTTGTACGTATACATTCGCTCGTTAATAACAAGTTATACAGCATGTGTATGTATTAATTAAATTATAATATATTATTATTTGATTGACTGTTAGATACCTATATGCGTGCAAGAAGGCGCACGCGTACATGCACAAACACAAAACACACACACACACACACACACACACATATATATATATATATATATATAAAGAGAGAGAGAGAGAGACGCGTCTCTGGCAACAGGCAACCGATTGAATATGAAAGGAACAGTTTGCCACAGAACATAATTTTACTGAAATGGCTGCAAATGTGTGTGAGTGAGAGAGAGAGAGAGAGAGAGCACGCACACACGCACGCGCATATATATATATATATATATTTATATATATTTATGTAGATATATGAAGCTCATATGTGTGTATGTTTTGTAATCATCACGGTTCGCTGCACCAACTGTTCATGTTACAAAATATAAATATATCATGTATAAAGAAGTTTTTATGTATTCTACAGTATTATAGTCACTCTCCAACTACTTACGTGTACTAAGATGTTATTTATACAGCATGGTGATTCATTATTGTATCATATGGCTTACGTACACGCGAACAGGTAAACAGCCAACTTGGGGATAGGTGGTTGTTTAAGAAGTAAAACAACACAATCCTAAACTCCTGTACCCTAAATATGCCATGGTGAATTGTGGAAATATGCATGGGTACGTAGCTACATGCACATATACACAAATGCCTACATTTACATATGTAAAACAAGTTTTACCATTGTTCAAGTTTAATCCTAACTTTGGAAAGGCCTTTAGTTGTCAAATTGAGACCAGATAACTTGAGAAAATATATTACATAATAAATTACGAAATATCGCAATTTAGCCTGTTAAGTACTAATATCGGTTGATTTAGTAAGAGAAAACAATATTCGTAGGTAGTTTTCTGTCGCTCTTGTGAAATATAACGTAATATACATTGACTATAAATGTCAATATGTATTTACATTAAGTACTCTCTTTATCTCTCTATCTCTCTCTCTCTCTCTGTGTCTACATGTACACTTTTGTATGACTGTATAATACAGACGATGCGATGCTACTTTTTTATAACATTATTGCATGTTAGAAAAAAAATCTTTAAATTGCCAATCTGACGATTAACGTTAGTCAATTTCAACAAATGTCAATTTGTAATTATGTTGTTTTCAAATGAATAAATCGGTTAACAAAAAAAGATGGCCACTTAGTAAATTTAGTCGTGAAGTGTATCTCATCCAGCGACAGTGATATGATATATTTTAGCGATCAATATATTATAACCTTATCACCGTGTAAAAGTATTAGATAGTCTGTTTATATTAAGGAACGGCTTATCTGTAACAGAAATGTTGAAGAACGCATTCTTTCGTAAGCAAATTCAAATATAGATATTTAATTTTTATAATACGATACAATAGTATACCATATTAATATGGTTAGTACAGGTTAATCTAAATACTACATACTTGTACAGTGTCGTTCTTAATCATATGCTTAGCGAGCAAGCTTCTCTTTTAATTGCCTCCTTAATATAGAACAAACTATGTAATTAGTTATTATTCGAATACACTTATTCATCAACAATCCTTCAAAGGTTTATAAAGTTAAATATGTTATCACATTGATGCCAATAAGATTAGAGTTAGTTTATGATTAAAAATCACACAATAATTCTTGTTATGATGGTTATATTTCAAGTAACAATGAACATAATATTAATTTAGGTGCTACTAAAGAGTGTATATTAGCTCACTAACCAAGATATCAGGTGGTGCATGTTCTCGATGATAAGCGTACCATAACGAAATAAGGGAACTTAAGCATGCGTTCGTAGCCCGGTATTAAAACCTTACTGCGACAGATATTGTGTGATATGTCTCTAAAAAATATTCCACTGTGCCCATGCATGAGTTGTCTTGCATAACAACCCTGGATGTGTGTCTTAATTACGAGTTAGAAATTTGACTGGAAATTGGAGAGGCCGAAGTTAAAGTGTTCCAGTTTACTGCTTGAGTACGAGCTCTGGCTGATATTATCTTCCGATTGGAGTAAGGAGTACCTCTCGGTGTCACGAAAGCCTTCCACCTCATGAAATTGCATCTCTTCACTGGCTGGTAATGACAGATCCTGATTAACTGTCGTTCCGGATCCAGATGCGAAATTTTGTTCTGATATTAGAGAGTGAGTTGCCGCCTTTCCTTCTGAGCTGCCGTCTTCTCCTTCCTTGAATCTCATGATGAACTTTCCCGATCCTACATCCGTCGTTGTCTTACTCACATCGCTTGCCGTTTTCCATGCCTCTGTTTCGCCAGAGGCATTAGTAAAAATCTCGGAACCTTTTGCAATGGTTAACGTTTTCTTTCCCCTGATGGATGACGGCGGAGTCTTGTAGACCTGCCTCAGGGAGGAAACAGATCCTGTCCTGACCAATTCTTCAACCGTCTTGTCTTTTATCGGGTCAATAATTCGCTTTTTCGTATCAGTGGTAGCGATAAGTTCGCTCATCGATGAAGTTCGTATTTCATTTAACGTCGTGTCACTTTGTTCAACACTAAGACCGGCCATTTCAGAATCCGTGCTAAAAGAAGGAATTACCTCTTTTTCCGACTTTTCAAGTCTATCCGTAACAGGCTGTTTTACCTGGATTTTCGTATCTGAATCGGAGCCGTAAGACATCATTACCTGATGAACTTCAGCCTCATGTGAAGAAATGTCGACTTCCGGTCCTCCGTTCTCATCGACGCTGAAGGAACGAAGCTGCAGAACGGCCTGCAGTTCGTTGCGGAAGTCCGGTAGCTGGTCAGGTGATCCGATCGAACTTGCCCTAGCAACGGCGTTCCTGATCTCTCTACTCGGGTCTTTTAAGTTTTCGGTTGACTTAAGAGTCACGTCTCCCGGCTGCAAATTAGCATTGGATGATTCAGCCATGGGGCTATCAAATCCCGTTGTCTTGTACGAATATCTCCTACTCTGTTCAACTTCTCGTACCAGTCCGTCGTCGTGGTCTGTTTGACCAGCGAACTGATGATCGCCAGAAACTGTTTCTGCTATCTGATAACTACCTGCTCCTTCACCGGATGTAGAACTAGAAATGGAACTCTCATTGTCGCTAGCTAGCCCCTCAACATGAAGAGCACTATTCGTACTGTCGTTCATAAATCCAGTAATGTTGTTATTGTCATCCTGTTCCGTATATTTACTTTCTGTCATCAGGTCTTCGGTGTTCTCTTTAGATTCTACTGTCCATGAGGATTCCGTCATTCTATCTAATTCCTGCATCGCCTCATTTCTGCTCCTTTCTAGCACCGACGTGAACGCTGTGTCGTACACAGTACCGGAGGTGTCCGTAAACATTACGATCTCAGACGATTCTTGCCTTTCCATAACTTGGTTTTCGTGTCTTCCGTCTGTATCCTGTCCTACGTTGATTACCTGCACGTGACTTCCAGCGATGCTATCCTGGTAAGAACTCGCCGCCTCAGTTACCTCCGGGCTGAACGGATTGTTGTCGTCGCACTCTTCATTATTGCCCACCATGGAGTTTCGGGTTGGAGTCAACGTTATTGAACTCCCGCCGTCTGTGTCGTCGTCCGTGTAACTGATGTGAACGTCCTTCAGTTCGCCCCCGTCGTACACAAAATCGGGGAATTTTTCGAGACCCGGACTTCGAATCACATTCAACTGGCATTCGTCATCATCATCGTGGTATGCCATCGATCCTCCGCGTGAATACTCATAGTCGCTGCCGGATACCACATTCCAGCCCTGATTCGAGTAATAATGGTTCCGGTTCCGGTAGCGATGCTGTACTGGTTGATAATGGAAGCGTTTCGAAATGTGAGAAGTGGCGACACCGGGAGATTTAGCCAAAGGAAGGGTGGAGAATGTCTGCAACGGAAAGGAATAATGCGTCGGACATTTTCCCAGAAGGCATAACGGATCAAAGCTAACACGTTATCATCGTAACTAACCGAACGAACTTACCCGAGTATCCAAGCTGCTGCTCGCTAACAGCTGTCGTTGTCTCTCCGCCATCGAGTCAAGATTGCCAGCTGTTCTTTTTGTTGCGTTGTTTTCGCTGTTGACGACAGCCTTTCCAGTGCTGTATACCACTTTCTTTCGCACGTTTCTGTCGGGTAGTTCACCAAGTTTAAAATCGAAGAACAGTTCTTCTTTTTCTTCATCATAGAGATTGCTACGCGTGTGTAGATGTGTATCGTTGTAGGAGTTATGCTGGGAGTTGATATATCGGATACGTTCGTCTTCGGCTATACCATCAACGGTGTCCGTTTGTCTTATGGATCTTGACTCGGTGGCACGGATCCGAGTCGTTGGCTTAGGTATGATTACCCGTCCCCGATATTCTGTATCTTCGGTCTCATCACGAATCACTCGTATTTTATGTACACCGACCTGGTCATGTGACTTGCCGGTTGTCCTGGTGACCTGTTTTGCTGCTGTTCTTCTTTCGAAGTCATCGCCATAGTCGTAGACGTCCCGGTTCGTCTGTACTGATACACTGGCCGTGGAAGACTGTTGGCTGGGTGATTTGGGTGACCTGGATGACTTCTCCCGTTTCAGAGTCCACTCCTTCTCGGCCCCCTGTACCTCGATGTGAAGTAGTTCGAGGTCTTTTTCCGGTTCGACAAGCGGCTCACCTGGAGACAGTACCGGCCCCTGGGTTCTATAGAAAACGTCATCATCGGATACTAAACGCCATCTGGTGGCCTCATTACGCGTCAGCGTGCTGATGCTGATATCCCTCGTGTCGCCGAGAGGTATCGATAATGTTGGACTGGTTCTACCCCGACTAGTGTCGTAGCTACAGCTGTTAGACCTTTGAACTGGAGAAATAGTGACGATGACGTCATCCGGCTGCGATCTAAGCGTTGTCGTGTGGTATGCTTCCGGTTTTACGTTACGCAGCTTAATGATGGCAGCACTGCGCAGGCCGTTCGGTATCTCACCGAGAACGGTACTGGCAACGTTCTGGATTGTATGATACCGCGGCGGCATAGTTTCAGTGCGTTTCCGGTACAGACTACGTCTACCACCCGCCCAACTGTTCGTAGGGCTGCTCAAGCCGTCTGGAAAGGCAGGACCCGGAAGTTTTCTTCGGAAGGTGGCCGGCTTTTCGCTATCGCCATAGAAACCAAAATCCCTATCCTGCCAACCGGTGGCTAGAAGTGTGGTGCCATAATGGCGGACCCGGTCCACGTGGTTCATCGATGCGGAGCGCGCTCGATAAATACGTCGGTGGTGCCGTCTGGGGTCGACATGGGTTCCAGGTGGATGTTCAGCTTCGATACTGGAGGAGCCCCGCCAGAGGTCGCCAGTACTCGAGTACATCTTCCTGCTCAGTACTTGCTGCCTTATCATGCGCTGCGTTTCGGTTTCACTGAAGTAACCATCGATTTCATTGCCAGTTTGTATCCGTAGAGTAGACGATACCTCTGAACCGGAAGCAATCTTGGTAGTGTTATGTTGGCTGACGTTAGCTGGTGTCGCGTCATCGGTAAGCATTGAGCTTTCGTCGTCGGTTTGTGTGGAAGAAGCCACGCTAACCATAACGCGCCCGTTGGTCAATTCGACATTCGTGTTGGGATTTCCGGCAGGGGTAGTTGATTCAGTTTCGGTTTTCTTTGCCAGTCGAAAGCTGTGTTTCTTCTTTTGTTTCACCGCCGAGTCATCGTTCTTCATTCCCGTTAGAACCGTCTCGTAAGGGATAGGAGGAGAATGGTTTCTAATATCTTCCTTATTGAGCAGTAATATGTCTGGATAGATTAAGTAAATTAAATAGGTTAATATTTTAATTGGATTAGGAATATAATCAGTTATTCGAGCTTCTATTTCTATACTATGTATGCAGGGCTTTTCTGTTGATTAATAAATTTGTGTAGGGACGTTTGTATGCAGACTTAGTTGTCTGTGTGTGTCTGTCTGAAAACAGAGCCGGAATGAGGCATTAGCTAAACAAGCTACAGTGGGTAAAATGATAAATATGTAATCACTAAATGCAGTCATTTGAAAGTAAACTGTATTATTTTAACTTTAAATATTTATTACTAAATTATTAAATACCTTGCTAATAAATAACTAAAACGAATATATAGTTTAGGGGCTCATCAAGTCTAAATCCGGCAATACTTTGTGTATACGGACCCCTTAACATTCATCATTCTTGGCTCTGTCCGGTCTAATCACAACACAAAATCCCCATCGTTTTAAAATCAAGAGACACATTCATTAATCTGAATAACCGCATCAAGTAATATAGTATTTTATATCCCGAAATTATCCATGAGATCGCCTCAATTTTTTCTCACTCTCTGACAGATTAATCGTGCTATCAGCGTATCAATACTCACTTGCTGTGCCCTTGATGCTATCAAAGGAATACTTTCTAACGAGACAATCATACAAGCGAGTCATATCACTCCAAGTGGTCTTGCTGGAACTCTTCATACCTTCCGCGACTTGTATGGCCGTGTTTGTGAATAACGGCAACAAGGTGATGGTGCTGTTAATTACGCCTGATCACAAACAAAATTGTCATAAATAGGTCACTGGGGTCAACACTCCATGATAAATCGTCACAATTTAAACACAAATCCATAAACGTTTAGATTACTAAAGATCGCTAACCTCAAAAACTAAAATGGCGATGGCTTTTTTGTTTGTTAAGAAAATGAAGTTAGGACATTTAAATTTGGAAACATATTGAAAATCGAATAATCGTTCATCACTTTTGCAGAATAATCAGAGATAGCGTAATTGTTTTGTGAACTGAGCCTTGACATCAAGACAAGATATAGGGATCGTTTAAAATTAGCCATCCAATCAGAAAGTAAACAACATTCATTTGAGGCCGACTCTTACCTTCGTTTATGGAGTTCATTCTGAAAAACCTTTCCGAATAAAAAGCCAAAATGAGAAACCGCTTCTTGTCGTCGTCATTGTAATTGTCGCTGAATGATTTCACACCAGACAGGAATTCGTAGTCGGTAGACACGGGAACCGGAAGTTTGTAGTGTTTCAATATTTCCTTCAGGGTTTTCTTCCCTTAAATACAGAACGAAAATAATAATTTGATCGTGCTGATGCCAAAATGATTAGGAAGATACTAATTAATGTTCTATGTGACGCTAGATAACGTCTACATGAATATATCTGGTTATTAGGCAACATCTGATAGCTTAAGCTTATTATGATAAACATTAAAATGAAGTATGTAGCTCGCTAACATGACAGTTTTAGCATCTACGGAAATCGAACTGGCGGCCATTGTGAGCTTTTAAATGTTTTATAAAAAAAATGGCTCGAACAAATACTTTGGGAGCGGAATTTCCACCAAAAGCTGGAATGGTTAAGTTGATGTAGTAATTTGTATATTTACGGCTATCACAACTTTCGAACCCTGAAGGTTTTCAGAGCAATGGTCTTGCGGCTGTGCTATTGAATCATCCATAAATTATTCAGTGACGTCATTCTATATGTAGCTGATATTAATTAACATAGACGGGCAATTAATTGGCAGCCAATACATGTTTTTATATGCAGATGTCAAACTCTGGTAGGATAGGCAATTTAGCGCCAGCAATTGTTTTAGTGGGCATAATATAATGACGCCAATATTTAATTTTATAGTCCAAAGCAGCCAGCAATGCTGACATAAAGATGTCAAATTTTGGCTAGCACTAATTTCACGTTCCTATTATTTTGTTTTGTGCACATTCGCCAATTAATGTCATGGTCAACCCCTACCAAGTATCCCGTTACTAATTGTTAGTCACAGGTACAGAGTTAACCCCATCACCTAACATACCCTCAAATGATTCACATCTCAGCATATAACTGTCTTGATCTGAGACCATCCTATCCACGCTAAATTAGTTCTTCGATATGGAGAGGAATATGGTAAAGTTTTACCATGAGTGTAGTTCTGGCGTATTCTGCCAATTATAGATCAGCATGATTTCAGTAGATTATCATTATTAACACCTGTCAAGATATCAGTGCTAACTCCGAAACACCACTTCAGTCTAATATTTATGGCGGGAGATCATCGTTTAAAAACTTGATGGAAAATATTTGGTGCACGAATAAGTTAAACTGGCCATTTGAATATTTGATAATATTATTAAAACGTCAGAAGGCAAGCCGTTCAGATATAATTTAAACCAAATGTTGTAGGTAATCAGCTTAGTAAAGCTTCAAATACTCAAACTATTGTACCGAAATAAATCCCAGCCTTGATCAACATTTCGTTGTCATATGGGAAATTCTTGGTCGTGACACTTGCTTTGATAAACCAAAAATATAGTTCTGTGATTTAGTTAAATTTTCTGTATGTTTGTACTTTATGTGACATTTTAAAGTTAATGGAAACTTCTCTGACACCAAACAATCCGCATAACAGGAATTTTGTGCGCCCAGGGTTGAAAAAGAAACAGATTTAAAAAAATCTAAATCAGATTTAAAAAAATCTAAATAAGATTATTTAAATTTAAGTAGATTGTTTATATTTAAAAAAACAAAACAGTAGTCAAACAATTCTTCTGGTATCTATTCAGCATGAGATAACCATCAATGGTAAACTTATGTGAATGTTCACCTTACATACTCATCCTGGCTAAACACCAATTTCTTAAACATTGGCTCTATACTCCCCTAAATGCATAGAAAAAAGATGTGACGTCATGTGTCAGATCTTCCCCAAATCCACCGAATTTACCACACTGAAGCAGAGTGGCTTCACTTGACATCTTCTATTGTGTTGATCTCCCAAGATCATTCCAATCATAGAATTAGGGGAATTGTCAATCAACTATATGACTTGTTAAGACTACATTACATGGTGTTGAAATCTAATTACAATTCATTTATAAATATATGTAAAAATAATTATTCAGCATCAGTAACAATTGATATTTTGTATTGCAAGTTAATTGATAATCATAAGTTTACAAATAATGAATAAAAATAACTGCAATAATCATAAAAATCAAATGTAACATAATAAAAAAAATTGAAATGCATGATTTTTTTGGTGGTGATTTAAATCATAATTTAAATCAATGATTTAAATCAAATGATTTGAATCAAACAACTCTATGTGCGCCACCAGCAACTATTTAGGAAAAGTATGTTTACAGGGATTACATGAGACTCTTTATTTTCACTTTGTATCAGACTAATATTTGTTTCCGTATTCTCCGGTGAGGTGAACATTAGACAACTCACAAAACACCTGACGCTGACCAAATACTCCTCTACCATCAGAGCTCATTCTGCATTACATCACCAGAGCCTCTCCTTATGTACTAATCTTATACGGTTTTCTCCATCTTTCCTTTCTCTATACCCAATGCCTGATCCAGAAAACAACTATTTAGTCAGTGTCAATATATGAGTCTACTGTATCAAAGTACTAACGCCACAGGACTGAAAATCATTCAGTTGTATTACTGTGAATCACTAACTGCCGTCAACTTGTCAATTCGCGGGAAAGATGAGTTTTTTTTATAACAAACACTGACAGTGTGAAAATAACGGCACGTCAGAGTACTTGGCAAGGTAAAATATTTTATGACTCTAGTACATGTCCAAGCACACGTGTTTTTAACAGCTAATTATAGCTTAAGCATAGTAACTGAGGTACTTAACAACGAATTTATTTGAACTAATTCAGTAAGAATTACCATTAATGATAATATTCCTTATAATCCTCACGCACACACAGAGAGAGAGAGAGAGAGAGAGAGAGAGAGCTTATCCACATAATCCGAGTTTTCTAACATATATGGTAGTTATAAAAAGATGTCACAGAACTAAACCTTATGAGAATTACTAGCTTCTATGGCACCAATATAGACATCCATATGGTAGTAAATATTTAGAATCAGTCAGGCCCGTAATCAAGTCTGTTAGAGGACTGGAAAATCCTTACTTATTTTTCGTTTTTCCTTAATTGTGAATTTCCTGTTGAAATCCTGAGGCACGCTGAAGTACTGTCCAGTCATGTCCTCGATGAGAACTCGCTTCTGTTCACATATTGAGTCAATTCTGGCTATCTATGAATTAGAACAGAAAAGAATCGTTAAATCTCTCATTGGTTATTCTTTAGTACATAATACACACCGGTAGCCAATGACTAAACACAATTGCCGAAATTTAAATAGCGATCTTCCTTTATTGACCTGTTCCGGTTAACTCAGTCTGTGAAGTGGAAGTAATAAAATTACAAGATAGTTGCGTCATATTTTCTAAAATACTTACTGGATCATATCTATAACACATTTTATTATTGTTCCCACATTAATTTAATCTGTTAGATTCGGATTGGAAACTGTTAGATGTGCCCGTTTTGTTCGATTCATTTCTGTTTCCGTGTACAATGAGGTGTAGACATAACACAAACTGCAAGTAAAATGGAGGTTTGGTAAGCAGAGAACCATTTCTCTAGATAGACATATTCTAACCTGGTTACTAAGTGTTGTCTCGGCATCGCTTGGTCCAGAGAAGCTTCTTTTAACCAGGACGTAGATTGGCAATCTCTGGCTATATTTTGCATATAACGTCCGCGGAGTATAGACCGTCTTTGACCAAATTATATCGTCTAGATACACCATTGTTCTGTATGAATCATATCACCTGGAAATATTTAAATAATAATAATCATTATTGTTGTTGATGTTGTTGTTACCTATTCTGTCATGACATGGTGTAATGTAAAATCATACTGCGATATGACATGACATTCCAACATTTATGGAATAGCATCATTGTTCGGATAGGCCATTGTTCCTGTTGTTAGTTCTATTAAATGGGTTTCATGTCTTAACGTTGAAGTAGTTCAATGGAACAATGTTATAATTTTGGTTCCATTGACGAGGTACTCCACTCAGAATACAATGGCACGAATAATTATATGACTTAGTCTTGGGTGTTTTTTGTCGGAACCGCTCACAGTAAAAGAGTGAAACGACCAGGCATATGGATCTCCGCCATTTCTGGATGCCTTCCATGTACACGATAACAGTTGCCGTTTTGAGTTGATAGAGACAGACCATTTGAGAGCCGTTGAGGGAAGACACCCGACGGTATTAGGATGCCACTGTTAGCGTCTGTTGCCGACGTATCGGTGGCATACATCCAAAGCTATATTTGTATTTCCGGTTCCAAATTGGGTCGTCGAAACATAAGACATGATACTATGACACGGCATGACATATTAAACAGTGACATTACATGACCTGACACGACATCACATGACATCACTTAACAAACTATGAAGGACCTTCTACGATATAAAGAAGAAAACAACATGACATAATAGTCACACATCAATTGTAATTGAGTCATTATTTTTAAACTTTACTTCTGCCTTCCAACAATGAATTCTTTAAACAGGCATCTCTTTAAAGTGTAAATATACGTCTACCTTTGATCAGAGTAAATACAAACAAGGAGAATGTAGGTTTGAAATCGTCATCTTCTACCTTCGAAGTCGATCTTTATTACCATAACCGAAGTATACAGTATATCCATAGAACTAAATAAGTCAATTTTGCTTCTAAAATCGCGTAATGTTGTTAGAAATATTCCCTCGTCCGTTCTCTCTTTCATTCCTGTCTTCATAATAAATAGTTCTTTGTATTATATCAACAGCGATGCTAGTCTTCAGTTTTCCAACACACGTAAACTTGTCACATTATACACGATACGTCGTTACACGGAAGGCATAACTTTGACCGTATGAACATAACTTAAATAATTTATTCTGGGTTTGCAATCGTAAATGAATAGTCTCTCTCTCTCTCTCTCTCTCTCTCTGTGTGTGTGTGTGTGTGTGTGTGTGTGTATGTAACGACTAACATTTTACGGTAATATAAAAATATAAACATTCCCATCTACACCAGACCTAGTAACTTTCTCCCACAACATTCTCTCTTCATACACCAACAGAAACATCACTTATTATATCGCTGATTGTATTGTAAATAAAAGGATACGTAGGCAAACATATACACACTGATAATACATCCATATAACATCCATATAACGTATATTAATTAATTAATATAAGTTTGTTTCGCCTCTTCGCTGGCCACACCTGGGATAAAGGACCGAGAGGCAACAGCCTACGGAAATATCTCAGAGTTACGACAATTATACATGTAAATAAGAATATATAAATGCATGCACACACATATACACATACCTGGTCTCACACATATGTGCAGGCATACACACATTCTTATTTAAACCACACACACACATATACATACATACACACACACACACACACACACATTAAATCATTCAAACGTAGACTATATACTAGGTACTAGGTACGTCTGTCTCCGTTCACCCATCATACATATACATACCAGTGTGTTATAAATTAGTTTCTTATAAGTATAAACTTATTGTTTATACTAGCGATGCGATTACAATCGAAGAATGAATCTTGTCTTCTGTTTATGCCAAGCCACACGGGTCAAGCTGGTCTATACTTCACTATACCATGAATTCAAGATCACAATCTGCTACAAAACACCACCTCCTTAGTCCGAAATTCTCAGCTTCAATCTCTCTAAGTAGTACGGTTAGGCTCTACGTTCCACAAACTCCACGAAAACATCGAAAAACAACCGCAGTTGTTAGTGTTTATTACCAATAAGCAATATCGATCCGCCGCGAAATCTGGCAGGCCACAGGCAACAGTGTGGCTGCGCTTTTATCAGCGTTGAAGTCCCCTAAGCTCGATGCCGTTCTTCGTTCATGAACGAAATAGCTCAGGAATAGCTTATGGTCCGCTGAGGCGAAACGCCGCGCGAGGAGCGATCTGACGGTACTATCACAAACTGAACTTGTCTATGTCGAGATAATTTAGCGAACAGTAAGGCGTCGACGGACCGTGTCCAAGCACAGAGCAGGTCTAGAAATATAACAACGACGCTTCTTAGCTATGTAATGTGTTAGACTGGCCCAGATAACTTACCATGTGTGTAATGAAAATAGTTTATCTCGTTCTGAAAATGTGTTTGTGTGTGTGTGTGTGTGTGTGTGCGTGCGTGCGTGCGTGTGTGTGTGTGCGTGCGTGTGTTCATATTTAGATATAGGGGTTCGCCTTACATTATATGTTGTTTTATGATTTCCAGTGAAGCTGCTCGTTTTAACAATTCTGGCTTCGTGACAGCTATTCATTATACAAATTTAACTCTTCGTAGATACTAGCAATAGACAATAACAATACGTATGTAACTGCTATTTTGAGGGGGAGTGGTTTAATATTACTACACATCTCAGCATGAAAAGCCCGAACTGTGGAATTTGTCACACACACACACACACACACACAAAGAGAGAGAGAGAGAGAGAGAGAGATACCAAAACATTGATTCTCCACCAAATACATACAGCTACAACTTTTGACATCATGTGAAGAAGGCCTTATTGTGAAACAGAATATCTGCAAGGATTGACTTTTATATCATGTAGCAGTGTCACGCCATAAACCTGTTACTGTACTGTGTGGGCCAGCTTCGTGTATAGACAAATATACGTAAGTGTCCGCTAGTAGAGATATTTTAGCATATATACATTCAGACACCCGCATGAAAAGAGATCGTGCAAATATTTGGACAGGCCAATAACTTCATATCTAGACAAATCTGTAAAACAAAACTCACTATTATCAGATGATAGATGTATAATCACGATTTAAGATTAATTGTACCAATAACAAAGAAAATAACCAAATAACTAACAACAAATTGACTCTATGGTATAAACAGAACACCATTGAGTGCAATTTTAGGAAAATATCCTTACGTCCGGAAATGCCACTCATTTCCCTCATATTTCTGAGACTCCGCACTACAGAGAAGCGCCCTCTATCAGTCTATGCGTTCTAGACCCCCCTCCCAATATCGAGGTCACCGATTCGTCATTAAAGGAATTTAATTAAACAAAATAATAGACAATCAAAATACCAGACTAAATCCGAGATCAAATCAAATTAAAACTACACAAATTCAAATGACCATCAGAAAGATAATAACAAGTGTTGATGCCGTGAAATATCCGAGTTTAGAAGCTAGAAATCAGAAGGACGCCCCACATGAGGCATACGTAACTGTATTTATTGGGCCAGGAGATAAATTGTGCGTCTCTCTCTCTCTCTCTCTCTCTCTGTGTGTGTGTGTGTGTATGTACGCGCGTGCACGTGTCAGGTCTCAGCGGCTGTGGCAAAGAAATATTCATGTGAAATATGGCGCCGATATGTGGGGACTTTTTAAATATTTGTTGTTATTTTGAAAGTCTTGTTTACTCGACAGACGATCTAAACACAATATCGGGTTTTAGAACATTACTAATCAACACCATACTAAATCTTAGTAGGTAATATAAACTTTTTTACCCCTACCCCTCCCCCCATATATGTTATATACATTATTTTCATCACCCCCCCCCCCCATACTCCCTATGCATGTCCATCTTTACATTCTACATCGGTAACTTATATTAAACAACAAGATTACGGGAATATACAAGACGTATCTCCGCCATATTCCCTTATCAGCAGCCTTACTAGAGATGAAACGACGATGAATTGTCTACAAGAGATAACAACGAATTTAGATTTTCTGAGCCAGTGTATTACCGATTACTCTTTTATGTTATACTAAAGATACAACGTACCAGAAAGAAACCATAAGCCGACACACAAGAAACCCTCCCCCCCAACCACCCCCCTCTATACACGTAACTATCTCATATCATTGTCCTTGACCCTAAGTGTCACGTCAGCAGTTTACCCATTCAGCCTTTGTATTAAGGTCCAGTTAGTTATCAACTTACAACTCTTACTATACAAGCATGTTATAGATCTTATATTTTGACACAATGACTCTCTCTCTCTCTCTCTCTCTCTTGTTGTGTGTGTGTGTGTGTGTGTGTGTGTGAACAAGTGTGTGTGGTTAATTATTCAGTTCGATGAACATTCAGATAGCACATTAGTTAACTTTATATGCCATTTAAAAACGGGCAGCTTTCCAAATTTATTTTAATTTATAGGTACTATGCTAGGAGAAAAGTAGTAGTAGTAGTAGTAGTAATAGTAGTAGTAGTAGTAGTAAAAAAGTAACAGCAGCAGTAGTTGTTGTTGCTGCAATAACATGAAAGGAACCGATATCAGTAGTAATACCAATATTATCTTGTTCTATATAACCCCTGTTTGTTTGATTGTAGAGAGGAAACATTAAAATAAATCTTTCTCTTGTCATGACTTCGTGTAGATATTTGGTCTTGCCTCTTATTTATTGTTCAGCTGTTAATGATTATATAATTTACATAAATAATAAACGAAAGTCGTGTATTAAGTAAAGGTAAACGTAATGAATAATTAGTTAAACTCCCGTCCCTCACGCCCGAATCTGAGTAATTGATGTTGTTGTTGTTGTTGTTATATCATTCTTAGAGGGCATTCTCTAGTCAACAAGTTGTCAACACCCGACGGAAATCAACGTCACTTGTAATGAAAAAAATGTGTTACGCGTGCATGTAGTGGCTCCGCCTGGTGTGTGATTACGAATATACACCAGTCTCTTTTAGAGGAGAGGAATACATGATGACGGCCTGGGCTGTGGTAATAATGTTGCTCTCTCTCTCTCTCTCTCTCTCTCTCCTTATATATATATATATATATACACACACACACACACACACACACACACACACACACACACACACACACACACACACACACATATATATATATATATATATATAACGTACGCACGCACGCACACATTGCTACACATCGGAATACGCAATAATATGGAATTGACAGTATATTGTACAAAATATGTGGAAACATTCGGAAAATATGAACAATATTCCCATCAACCATCACATTAGATATATTGACTGAACGAGTGTAAAACTCTCATTTATAAGAAGCATTACTTATTAAACTCATACCACCATTATGCTTATCGTATTTATTTGTTATTGTATCATTTGGTGCATTTGAATTTGAATTAGTTTTAGCACAAGACAAGAAACAATTCAATCACATATGCTGGTTATTAAACAAATCATGGTCGTGTAAGTAATTGAAGCGTCTGAAAACGAAACTGGAGCAATAATTTAGACCTGGAGTCACAAAGCTAAGGATCTTTGTTGACAAAAGTTTTGGACAGTTCGATTGTTTTTCAGCTATAGAATCTGTCAATTTCCCACGCACGTTAATATAAACATTGGTAGACATCTACTAATTGTTGTAACTGGGTACGCTGTAAATGTTTATGGATGATCTGTAGTGATCATCACTTCTGGTGACCCAGTAATCGCTAATTTCTTCTTCGTGTGCATGAGATGGCTATGTTTGTTGGTGCCATCTACTGGTACTATCATTTCGACACGTGGCACCATGTGTCATCAAGTTATGATTTCAGTTAATCCAAGCAATAAATTGAGGTCTGAATAACACATGTTTACCGAAAAGTTTCACTTTTAAGCTTTTCTCAATCTTGCCCTTAACTAAATAGCATATTATAGAAGACAAGTAAGGCAGTGATAGGCTTGAACACGTTTAGAAAATATATTTTAAATAGTTTTTGTTTTGTGAAAACGATCCCTTCGCGTTCTTCTATGCGAGAATGTGTATGTAGTCAATTTCACCTTAACCTGATCATCGTATATTCCTAAACCTGGCAATGGCTAGGTTTGGGTTAATGTCAAATATTAAAAATACTACTAGAGTGAACGGCTAAATTGTAGTAAATGTTAAGGCTTTAAAATGTCCATAATCGGCTAGAATAAGCCAAAGGAAAGAAATGAATACATTACAAGTCCACAATAAAGTGAGACAAGTGTCTTATAATAACAATGTAGTACTCTGGTTATTAATCGATTTGGGAATTACATAATGCCTTGTGAACGATTAATGTTAAACTGATATCATGTATGTCTGTGTGTTATATGTTTTATGGGCTGAATGTAGGTCACATATTAGGGATGTTAACTGAACGACACCTTGATCTGGAGTTAAGAGAACCACAACCAACAGCAGTTGTTCGTCATCAGCGTATGGAGTGGGAAGTTCTGAAGTCACACTTCGAAGCAATTCGTCTGACCTTGATTAAGCAAAATAGGGTTAATAAATTTGGCGCCAAAATTTGAAACATGGATGAAACAGGAATTATCGAGAGTTGATGAAGGTGACTGGCTAGATCTGGTTCAAAACTTCCGCACAGTAGGTCAAGTGGAAACAATGAAGTGACAACAGTTATTACAGCCGTTAATGACGAAGGAGGGAAGTCTTTAATAGATATGGTTGAGATTTTGTTAGATGTTACGCTTATGGACATCCTGATTAATGCTTTGCATTTACTACTTGACATGTGACACAAACCATTTTTTAACAGTTAACTGTTCTTGGAATAAGATGATAAAAACCTTTATAACCTAGCTATAGATATGTTCTTTGGCCAGGAGTTGAAACGAACCCATCTTTGTGAAGCATTCATTTCGTTATTCAAATTCAAATTGAAAATGATTATCTAAACCTGACTATGGGCTTAGTACATAGACCATTCAGCATACATGTACATGTGGGGGTGGAATGGGGCCTGCATTTATCTGACCTCCGCTACCATTTCGAGGGGGTTGTTATCCAGTCCCTAGACTTTGATGTAAAAGGGTCTAAATACCTTAGATTTAGAGGGTCTTGTCTTTTTTCCATTTTTTTTAGACATTCAGTAAAGTTTAGATATCTGATGTTCCAAATGAGTATTTAACAAAGTGGCTTAGATCAGGTATTTATAGTGGTAGATCTTTAACGTTCCATGTTTCGCCTGGCTGCCAAACAACCACCACATTCCAAATCAAACTGGCCTCGTTCTTCTAGTCACCCGTTTCTGCTTACTTTCTCGTACTAAACATTAAATTGCAGATGGGTTTCATCGATAGTATGGTTGTTGGGTGTACAAACGACTGTATTCAAATATGATCGCGTTAAAGAAAGGTTGGCCAGGGTTATGTGAAAAGTACACATACACTGGCCCCGGATTATTAGGTAAAATGTGGCCAGGATATGGTGAAATTCTAGACACGATCATAGCGCTCAAATAGCACTTACACCTGATGGCCAGGTTTTGGTTAGCTGAATTTTCTCGGTGAGAAGAAGTGAACCAGCTATCTTGAATAATGAATTACTGGGAACTGTTTGAAAACAAAAGTGGCCAGGATTTTGTTAAATTACCCTACCTCATATCACGACGTTCAACGTATCGATGCTGAACACTGGATTTTTAATTTTTGATGAGGTCCGATTTAGAGAAATATTAATACACTATAATTATACTATGCATATATATTCGTGTAATCGACATTTAGCAATATTTTGTTGTGTCTCATAATTGCAGCTAGGCCTACATAATATTTGCATATATTACACATAATCATACTTGAACAAATATGAGCCTATTCCAGTTTAACGATATCCAAGTAAAATCTTTTAGCGTTTCTGATGTGTTAAGCATCACCATAAGGTAGAGAGATACGGATGAGGTAATTATCCTTCTATAAATACTTAGTTCCTCGGATTACCTTTACAGGTATCATAAGCGGCAAATAAGACATAAATCTAGTTTGGAATCTTGTCTTATTGTACAGGTAATATGGCGAAGTTTACTCTCAAAACAGTATTTTCCTAGTAAACCTTTTAGGTCATTTAAGTATAATATCTGTGAGCCATATTAACCTCTGTAATACTTTTCTACACACTAAATGTATGTATCATATATTTGTTTAAGGATGATAAATGCGATATTATGGGATTTAGGGAGTGTGGTGGGCTTCTTCTGCGACCGATGGATCGGGAAAAAAATATTCTCTGCCCTTTAACTATATTGGATTATTTTTATTTGACCTTCTTTATAGGACTTTTATTTATTATTCGAATGGGGGAGCGGGGATAAACTTAATAATTATATTTTTATGGTTCATGGATTCTTACTGAACACATTTTACTGATATAGCGCAACTATTCATTTGCTTGTGTAGATCGGTACTCGATGATTTGAATTTTCGAATGATCTACTGGCTACGATTAATTTGAGCGCGTTGGAGAGATAATGATAAAGTTTTATCATAGAACTTCCTATAGTTCTATGGTTTGATTTGATTTTGTCGACCTTAGATTTATATGACCTAACGTCGATAACGGAATATTTTATAAGAAGACCGCATAAGTTTTGCTCGCTCGCTCACTCAATCAATTAATCATACATTACTGTATCAAACATGTGATGACTCATAAACAATTTATTAACACATTAACTTCAGTTTATGTACTAGTGCACTTGTGGATCATTTCAAGATCTCTTTCTCTCTCTCTCGGCATAATTAATCTATATACATTTATACTTTACAATGAGATTAAAAAATGTCACAAATATATTGTTATAAAAGTTATATATATATATATATATATATATATATATATATATATATATATTACTATATCTATTTTATACCTGAGCTTGTGTGTGTGTGTGTGGTGTGCGTGTGCGTGTCAGTGTGTGTGTGTGTCGGCATATCTATATAGCCATCAATAATATTCCCTCCTTCCAGTCAGTAATCCAGTCATATTCCATACTAAGTCAGAGTATCAGAAATGTTAATAATGAATTCCGTGGCTTGTGTACTCTCATTGTACGCTACGATAATATCCTGTCCCTGAAGACTAAATAAACAGGGCGCTGTGCCTCGTACAAAGTAACAAAGACTGTACAAAGCCAGTTCAAAGTCCGGACTCGTACCAATGAACATCGTAGACAAAGGCTTCATTATGCCATCCCAGGTAAACCTTAACTGTAATAAACCGATCTGAAACGGGAAAATAGCCACTTATCAGTGAAATAAACTAACATCGAAATTGATAAATAGTCTGTAACACCTTGAGGAATCGCTGAGTCTCTTCATTATCAGATCACTCGGACGGTTTTCATATTAGTTGCGTAGTAATACTATATTCCGTAAATAAAAACATCATTTTGTCTGATATCAAATACCTGGATACAGGCAAGCGTAATATAATTTAAGTGTTTTCGGGCTATACGCTACCCCAATATCTAAATTCAACTATATAAGCTAGTATTTTAATCATTAGTTAATGCAACTCTCTCCCTCTCTCTCTCTCTCTCTCTCTCTCTATGTGCGTGTGTTTGTGTGCGCGTGGGTGCATGTGCGTGTGTGTGGTGATTGACTCAATTAATCAATATGTGTGGTTGTTTTACCTGGTTTTTGCTTAGATAACCGTGGTAGTTAATGCGTTTAGCTTTCTCCTGTAAATAAAACTGTATCCAGTTGTTGAGGCCAAATACTCGAGATTCGTGTTTAACGCCGACGAATACTGTCTCAAAAGCGGAGCTTCGCCCGTCTAACTTCTTGAACCATAAATCATAAATCTCAGAACTAAAGCTTGTAGAGAACAACTCTGGAATGAGAAGATGATAAGTCTGAAATATCTACTACACGTTAGTATACAGGTAATTATATATTGATCTATCTGTTTATCGGTTTACATGTAAGTTCATTGATGAATATTTAAGTCCTGTAGATAGATGGCAAGGTAGATAATTTGGTAGCCAGGTAGGTATATAGGCAAGTAGACAGACAGGCTTATAAGTCGGGAGATTATTAGGTAAACAATTTGTAAGTTAGATATGAAAGTAGGTAGATAGGATGATACGTTACCAAGAAGTCAGATAGTACGTAAGTTGGTAGATTAGCAAATAACGAAGTTGTTAGATAGATGGCTAATTTGCTAGCTAGGCTAATAGGTAGAAAAGTATGTAAGTGGTTTTGGAAATAAGTCGGTAATTTGATAGATATATTTGTAACCAGGTATAAAACTCTGACAATTTGTAAATACAGAAACTGGAAGGTATTTGTGTAATAATAATAATAATAATAATGTATGTTTAACAAAGAGCCCTTAATAGCAGGAGCCAGTCAATGGCGCTGTACAGTGAAACTCAAAATAATATGTTTGTAAAACTCAATAAGAGATTTGAAAGATGATCATTATTATATCAGTGAACTCCGATGGTATAGCGAAGTGTTACAGGTTCGATCCCATCAAGAGGTCGAAACCTTTTCAGGGATTAAACGTTAAATGGCTCTGCCGTCTTCACTGAATCGATTAAAATACGCTCTGAGGACGTAATACACTTTGGCAATGATCACCCTCGGGGTATTTCGGCTCCATCTGTCCGTACTGCCCGGGGATACTCCCCCAAAATACAAAGCAAGCATTATTTATCTGTGAAAGCAACCCCGAACAGGTGAATATTCAGAAGAGATAAAAACTTTCAACAAAAGACTACCCATTTCTAACATCCATTGCCAACCTATTCCATAAAGTTGTGGTTGCAACACTAAATGCGCAATCACCATATGACTTGACCTGAGACACGGGTACCTGCAATAATATCTGACAGAATGATCTGACAGAGTCTTCGGGATCACTTTCTAATGGACACCAGTTTGCACAGGTATTCAGGTGCCATGTCATTGATAGATGTATAAGTTATTATTAAAATCTTGAAATCTATACGATCTGATAGGTAGAAAATGTATTTTTTTGAAGAATTGGGTTGATATGAGTATTTGTCACTATACGAGCTGCATTATTCTGAATTCGCTGAAGGCTATTGATATAATTATCAGCTATGATATATAAAAAGAAGTTACAATAATGTATATGAGTGTGTGTGTGTGTGTGTGTGTGTGTGTGTGTAAAGGACACACACTCATATCCATCCATCCATCCACCCATCCACCTATCCATCCACTCCCGACACGTGCGCGCGTACACGCAGACACACCAGTAGATCCTGTTAGTTGACATGGTGCATTACCTTTTTTTCTTTTAACATTACTATACATATAGCGTATGTAAGTGTGTTTACTGATGTTTGGCCATCCATAACATTACATTGCATTATTTATAAGCACCCTACTCCAGGGTCCTACTGGAGAGTGAAGTCCTTAAAACTGACATAGATCCGGCTTTGCTCCAGGCAAACATTATATCACCACAAATTGTTACTTTGAAGTCGGTTACAGAACAATTATTTTCACACAAAGATATAACTAATGCCGTCATATCCAGCAAACCTCAGACATGAGTGAAATTACTACAGGAAATTTGCATAAAGTAAAATAAACTTTTGTATCCTGCGTGTTTGTGTGTGTGTTTGTGTGTGTGTGTAATCCATAAAAAGAGCCTTTCCTTCGTGCTAAATAAATATAAGGGAAGCAATATTTTATTTAATACCAGATATCAATTTGATCCAAAATCAGTTTTAACCTTTTTCTCAATCAGACTCCAAGAACACTGAGCAATATTCCGCACTTCCCATCAATCGTTCCAGTTTAATTTTAATATTGATCAATATTACTTATTAGTTTGATTTCGTTTTGCCCTCTTTCAACTACCATCGCTTACTTTGATCTGATAAGAAACGTTCCAGTACGATAAATGGTCCAGAACGGAGAAGTTCATTCAGAAAGTCCTCCTCTTCCCGTTCTCGTCGTCCAAGGATATCATCATCTCCCACTTCGTAGTTATTCAACAAACGGACAAACTTCCTGTGTATCGGTGAATATCGTCTAATATCACTGGTCATCTTCTGGAACAATCTGCAAAATATGGCAGCATATACTGTGTCAGACTCGGTTTGGAAGCGATAACTTTGACAGTTCGCGTACACAGCTATAGAGTGGGAAAACAGACACTTGAGGGAATCGAGGTTCAAATCAACAAAGTTGGTGCCGAATTTTGACCAAATCTGAGGTTTGGTGGATAGTAGAGTTAACAAGTTTAATATACCAAGGATATGATATTCAACGACCAAGGATTCATGACTAACTGAAGTATCACATCCTGAGATTATATAGAGCTACATTATGACATTAGATCAGCAAGCAATCGAATAAATAAATGATTTCGCGTGAAAGCATTATTTCAGAAATGAATACTTCAAAGTGGAATGATTAATAAGTTAGATATATAGATAGCTAGATAGGTAGGTAGATAGATAGATATATAGATAGATAGATAGATAGATAGATAAAGAGTAGATAGATAGATAGATAGATAGATAGATAGATAGATGGGGGTGTTCGTAACTAACTTTTTGGGGGCTCGGTCTTCATTTTCTGTTTGGTTTGTTTTTCCTTGGAAGTGGAGGGCGTAGTCTGTACCAGCAGCTAGATAACGACTGAGACTTGCCTGCCAAATCTCTTCTATAACCTCTGATAGCTTATGGTGGTTTACTTGTCCATCAGGCTGGTTCTGGACGCTGGTCGGCGGAAGCGACGCGACTGACGTCACCGAATGGTGCGTACTGACCACGTCATAGATATCGGGGTCGTTGTCCTGGTGCACTGAAACGGTACCGGAAGAGTTTGGCTGGAAACAGATGCTATGAAGAACGTGTAGAAAGCGGACTTCCGGCGGCATCGCCAATTGGTTTACCTGGTTCGTAGCCATAATCTGATCTTTCCACTTGTGATGAGTTCAATGACACTTGGAATAATATGTCGTCATCTCTGTGCGAGACCAAATAACAGCCAAGAAGGATCCCGGATGATATGACAGCCAGAAGGAAGAGCAGGACGATGGAGATCAGGCAGCCGAACGTAATTTGACGCCGTCTCTCATATTTCTCGTCTTCCACGAATCCGGTTGTTGACATGGCCAGGAGATCCCCTCCGGTCACGTTACCGAAGTAAAGTATTCTTTAAACAGGTGTCACGCACGTAGAACTAAGTGTTCCTTCAAATAGTAGAAGTAGAATAGCCATAAATAATAATTACTGTAACCATCACTGGAAAGATAACCATTATTATATCTATAGCTGTAATAATAATAATAATAATAATAATAGTAACAATAATACTAGATGTTGTCATCATTATTGTGGTTAATATGTTATATTTACTACTACTACTACTACCACTACTACTACTACTATCAATAATAATAATAATAATACTAATAATAATAATATTATTATTTCCCATGATAATAATAAAAATATCTTAGTAACAGCATTAGCAGTAACAATAATAACAACAACAATTATGATATTAATAAATGGAAAAGTTAATGATGTTCGCAATAAAAATAATGTTTACATCATTTATGAGAACATGTATCACTTATTTGTTCATATTGACAAAGGGTGTGGGTAAAGCTCACTCACTCACTCACTCACTCATTCACTCACTCAAATTCTTTATCACTTTACTCATACTTTTGACGAAACCCGATTATAATGCGCAGAGAATAATAACAAAGTAACAAAACATTAAAAGAATTAAAAATTGTCGATTAACATAGAAACTACTAAACTACTACATTTGATGATAAAAAACAAACAAACAAACAACACAGTATTGTACTAAAATAGTAGTATTAATCTCAGAGAAATCGGGTCAATGTCAAAGTAAGTCAGCGTTTACTAGAAGCTAGTGATAACGACTAGAGTGTTTATGTGCTCTGGGTCTACGCCAATAATATACCATATATACCTAGACAGGTTGTATTCAGGTGACACAGCTATTGGGCTAGCTAGGTATATATGCTATCATAATATGTACAATAAATTCGCTATTTACTACCAACGAGTATGTCGTTATTGGTCTGGCTTTTGTTCAATAAATTAAAATCGCTCCTAGATATAAACAACGTTTGTCAACACTCGTTATATAAATAAATCCAACTAGTCACATACAGGAGATATTTCTTTCTACCGGAGGCTCTGTGACGTACGCTTCGATGAAAGCATACACCTATCCAAACAATCTACAAACATTTCAAGTATTTGTAACACTCGTTTTAGGGATCTTAGTTCGTATATATATATATATAAAGAGAGAGAGAGAGAGAGAGAGCGTGTGTGTGTGTGTGTGTGTGCTCAATGGCTTATATTAAGGTATATGCACCGCCGCGGCTTGTCAATATTCAATGCACTATAAATGTTACGCCAAATCGATTAACTTTGAAAAGGACACAGATGCCGTTATACCCAGCTGCACCAGAACGCCTGTATTACAACTGTCTAACGACGTTGCCTCTCACCGCGTACTCACCTTATACTTTCGCCGTCCAAGCGCAAGCCTCATTTTACTACGTCAACTCTAAACATCGTACCGCTTCGAATAAGACAACTCGCCTCAACAGAAACCCGCCAGTGTTGTCATTGGCTCTCTCTGTCTAGTAAGCTTCTCTCTCTCTCTCTCTCTCTCTCTCTGTATGTGTGTGTGTGTGTTTGTGTGTCCAGGGGTAGAATGACATTAAGAGTTTTGTATCACTTGACAGAGGGTTGTTGTTGTTGTCCCCAGGTGAACTCTGTGCTGAGTGGTGGTGGCTTGGCTGGTGATGGTGACGCAACATCGTATTATGGAAGATACCGTTTGGTTATATCTGGCTACTGTAGGACGCGTGGTGGAGGTATTCGCGACAGTTATCTCTGGTTTATGTCCCTGTGTCTGTCTACTGGTTGGTTAGACTCTTCTGTAGCCTACGAGGGCAAGCACCAGTGTGTGTGTGTGTGCGCGCGCGCGCGCGTGAAAACTGTGCTAGTATTAAATTACTCTAGCAGCTTGCGAATGATTTGAAGCAGGTATTTCAGTTGAATTAGTACTTTTGTTAATTTGTTTTCTTTGTCAGCGTTGAGACCAAATAGCGTTATAGTCAATGTAATTTTGTTTCTAATTTGTTACTGCATCTTAGTGAATAAACAGGGTTATGGGGTTATAAACACACTGAGAAATAAACATCAACTCGGCTGATGTTATCTGAAATTTAATTACTTTCTGTAAATCTCCAACAACACAACAAATGACGAGTCGTGAAGTCATAAATGAAATGATTATTTTGATAATAATCCAATGACCATTTAGGGATCCGAACTCTCCCTTTTTACACAAGATCCCTTTTTTTGTGGAACATCTTCAAGCTTAGCAATATTTCACAGCCGGAAACATATAAATGCCCTCTTGCGCATATATTAAACATCAAGTTTCGCCACGTCTATGAAATGGACCGGTCCAACTTCATGCTGTTTGATGGTGTGGCGGGGGGGGGGGGTATACATAGAACAGAAATATTTTGTAAATACCAAAAATTAAGCCGATTAAATCTTTAAGAAGTTCTCAGAATTGTAAAGTATGATATTAATAATTCTTGAATTATATGAAATATTTGGAATCTTAGCATCCATGCATTTCTAACTTAGTTCGAAGGCGTTATGATATCAAACTACGAACCTTATATAAAGTTGGTATTTTTCGCTTAAATTTAGCCATGTTTTATTTGATAAACAAACATAGAAATAGAGCCATCATTATTCTGAGGTTAGAGAGTAATAAAAGATTAGATTGATGGCGCCCCATGTCCTGTGAGCACAATGTAGATACTGATAACTGTGCCGTAATCAGCTTCTTTTTGTTCAAGTTCATACTTAACTATAAAAAGTAATCAACACAATATTTCTGTAATAAAGGTTAGTTTCAGATAAAAGAATATTACTTGAATAGATGCAGGACATGTTTCTATAAGTCAAGCAAAGGTTTCATATATGTGACATATTTCTATATTATTGTACAAGCTGGAAATAAATATTGGGATATTCGTGTAATGTGAAAAACCTATATGGATTCAGTGGGAAATAATTCATGCAACCTGGAAATCATAACGTGGTTTCAACCTGAATATCATTAAGTGGGTCTAACGTGGAAGACTTGACGCAAATTCAACATGGAAAACATGCCTAGAGCCGGCTACATTAGTTCTATATTAGCACTGACTGGAGACTTCAATAGTCAACTGAGGTTCGACTATTATTGACATGCTGTAAGCCTTATTTAGTTTCTGTACAACAGAACTATTCAAAATTAATAAATATAATCAGTAAATAATGCCTTAGTACTGATTTAGACATTGCAAAATTAAGAAGAAATTATAATGGATATATAAGGTACAGGGCGTTACGTTAGTACAATAAGCTCAACCGGTTTAATTCTAGTTATATTTATACAAAATAAACATTAACAGAACACAAGGTGTAATCCCAGTAATATAAGAAGTTACTTACATAGCCCATAGGAAAATGCTCTCTCTATAACGCAAACAATTCTTGAAAATAATGTGATGTTTTTTGCATGTTGTCTGCTGTTAAACATATTGAAATGTGAGGATGAATTAAAACATATATACGGCTTATCGTAGATAGAGGAATGCTGGTGAATTGCAGGTCGCTCCTCATCTCGTCACAGCAACAAAAACTAAATACTAAACAAGATAAGGAGATACAATCTAATGGTCGTTAAAAAAGCCTGCTAACATCTCTTATTGACACTGTCGGCTCATTTATCCTACTTTGTATACAAAAATGGTGGTACAATATCTAACATTTACATTTCTAAGGTCAGCTAGAGAATAAAATACGGAAAACTCGGCAACGTATCTAGTTGTGATTGTTTATAATATACTGAATCCAGAGTAGCGACTATTCGTGCTGGGACGTGTACTTTGTATACACACACACATACACACACACACACAGAGAGAGAGAGAGAGAGAGAGGGAGAGAGAGAGATAAACATGTCAATTTTTTAATACCTATATTCACACGATTGTTGACATATAGCTAGTTATATCACGTCAATAATCTTGGAGGACTACTGCCGACATAACAGGTTATATCAAATGGCATTGTACTATTAATAGTAGCGTGAATGGCGATGTTCTACTTTAAGTAAAGTGACGCATTTAAGCAATCACTAGTATAAGTTGACCTCGTTTTCGGGTGAACATAGCAACCAAGATAAACATTTACAACGTATTCTGCTTATAATCCTACACGGATTAAAGAAGCTACGATAAATAATAGAGTTTGCTCCGGTGATATATACTGATATATGTGCAGAAGAAAGAGATTTCAGGTAAATTATGACTTATTATCTAATCTATATAAATATAAGTGAATGTGTGTTTGTTTGTCTGTATGTATACTCGCAAAAATTATGACAAAAGAGTCGTAAACGGCGGTGAATATTACATTGGTTAATAGACCGATCCAATTACCCCTGGCGCCACCATGCGGCTGAATTTCACACTACGGTCTCGGGTTAGAAGTCTAAGTTCCATGGCAATTCACGCGTGTAGTCGCCGATGAATGTTGTACTGAAAAGCTGTATATAGGTTATTTACCAGTTATATGCTGGTGAATTGCAGGTCGCTCCTCATCTCGTCACAACAACAAAAACTAAATACTAAACAAGATAAGGAGATACAATCTAATGGTCGTTAAAAAAGCCTGCTAACATCTCTTATTGACACTGTCGGCTCATTTATCCTACTTTGTATACAAAAATGGTGGTACAATATCTAACATTTACATTTCTAAGGTCAGCTAGAGAATAAAATACGGAAAACTCGGCAACGTATCTAGTTGTGATTGTTTATAATATACTGAATCCAGAGTAGCGACTATTCGTGCTGGGACGTGTACTTTGTATACACACACACATACACACACACACACAGAGAGAGAGAGAGGGGGAGAGAGAGATAAACATGTCAATTTTTTAATACCTATATTCACACGATTGTTGACATATAGCTAGTTATATCACGTCAATAATCTTGGAGGACTACTGCCGACATAACAGGTTATATCAAATGGCATTGTACTATTAATAGTAGCGTGAATGGCGATGTTCTACTTTAAGTAAAGTGACGCATTTAAGCAATCACTAGTATAAGTTGACCTCGTTTTCGGGTGAACATAGCAACCAAGATAAACATTTACAACGTATTCTGCTTATAATCCTACACGGATTAAAGAAGCTACGATAAATAATAGAGTTTGCTCCGGTGATATATACTGATATATGTGCAGAAGAAAGAGATTTCAGGTAAATTATGACTTATTATCTAATCTATATAAATATAAGTGAATGTGTGTTTGTTTGTCTGTATGTATACTCGCAAAAATTATGACAAAAGAGTCGTAAACGGCGGTGAATATTACATTGGTTAATAGACCGATCCAATTACCCCTGGCGCCACCATGCGGCTGAATTTCACACTACGGTCTCGGGTTAGAAGTCTAAGTTCCATGGCAATTCACGCGTGTAGTCGCCGATGAATGTTGTACTGAAAAGCTGTATATAGGTTATTTACCAGTTATATTTGGATTTATTTATAGTCCATTAAGGGTATCAATTTAATCAATTCATCTAAACTTTAATTTTAAAACCATTTATTTATTAATCCATTGAAATCCATGCTAAAAAAATACTTGTCAACCTATAACGCAGGCTTAGCTATGTCATTCATCTGGAAAGATCGGTCAACTCAATCATTGGATTATATCCTGATAACTATTGAGTTAAAATCTTTGGAAAGACACAATCGTTCAGCTGAAATACTAGTCTCAGTCTCTATGTAATATGAAATTATTTGCTGAAAGATTTCCAGTATTAACCGTTAGTGAAAAGTTGCCATCTCCTATTAACAGTGGGGGCCGTGGTTGCTTCTAATCCGAGACCCCAGTTGCAAAGCTTATCTGGGGTTATCACATCTACTGCTACATTATTAGATCATATATCTACTCAAAAACTTATGGACTCAGGTAAAGTAGTTTTTGTTAGTTTTATAGTTATTGATATGGCTAATCACTTTAGAATATTTAAAGAGAAACATAAACACAAATATTTAAAAAAAATTCTTTTGGGGGGAGAATTTTGCTTTAAAATTCAACCAATTATTATTACAAACATATTTTAGTTCTGTTTATGATTATAATTGCCCTGATCTTGCATATAATAATGGCATTGAAAGTATATCAAATGTGAATCATGGATGTCTTAGCGGCAACAATGCACTAATCTTGCACGCGTCTTCCTTTAGATGTTCATGCACGCCAAACATGTTATTTGTAATACTTCAAATCAGGAGTAAAAACTCCATCATCGAATCCCGGAAAGGGTTGATGGTGGATGGAAAACATACAATGAATACTCTGTATCATTTATATACCACTGACAACTTGGAAAAACGAATTTACACCTACATGTATGTCTACGATCATGAGGATAAGGTGGCGGAGCTACCGCGGCTATACGGTTTTTGCTTGTGTATGTTTAAATTTTAATTTTCACAAATTTATTTCTATAATTATAATGAATTATGCAAAGTATCAGTTGCTTGTCTTATGACCCCATGGTGGTAATACCATTTGTTTAGCGATGTGCCCAGGTAGTGGAAAGCATCCAAAGCAGATTGGGTCTGATGCAAGTAATTTGATCACTGTGCCAATGACACCAAATAAAGGCACAGCTATACAAAATATAAGTATTGGTCTTATAAATTGTCAGTCGATCTGTAACAAATCTGATGAAATATCTCATGTTGTTAAGGGTATGGATCTTGATGCTCTTGTCATTACAGAGACTTGGTTGACTGGTAATGTTTCAGACCAGAAAATTGTTGGTGGTGTGACTCCAGCTGGATATTCATTCCATTGGGCAGCTCGGATTCACAAGAAAGAAGTCGGAATTCTTCTCTGTGATTCTTTGAAGTGTGAAACCCATTTGCGCTTTCAGGCTAAGTCTTTCGAAAATTATCAACTGGGACTTTTGTATCTGGGGGGGGGGGGGATAGGTGTTTGTGTAGCTATTATCTACCGATTACACCCCACTAAGGAAAATGGCCTGCAAGCAGCAGATTTCTTCAAGGAATATTCTGGATTTGTTGACTCTCTTGCTACCAATAGTGGCCATCTGTTGATCTTAGGTGATCTCAATATACTTTGGGATTACCAGAGGAATGCAGATACCAAACAACTGGCTGACATTCTTAGATCTGCCAATATCAGGGAGCATGTCCAAGAAAGAACACACAGACATAGTCACATCTTAGATCTTGTCATCTCCAGTGATTATGACAATTTGATTAAAGGTGTGTCTGTGTCTTCCATGCTTTCTGATCATTTCCTTATTAACATCAATGTATCTTTACAGAAACAATCTGTTTCAGCTAAAGTTATTTCATATAGAAAATATAAGTCGATTGACAAGGAGGATTTTCTGCCTGATCTGCGAGTCTCTGCTCTGGTATTGGATCCACCAGATGATGTGGATCATCTGGTGGATCTCTATGATGGTATATTGAGAGACATTGTAAATGAGCATGTACCTTTATGGACAAAGGAAATTCCAAGAAGACAATGCTTCCATGGTATAATAAGAACATACAAGCTGCAAAGAGACAAAGAAGGTATTGTGAGAGGCTGTGGATCAGGACCAGTTTGTGTGTTCATTATGAAATGTTCAAGGTCAATAAAATTCTAGTTAAAAATACCCTTGCCTCTGCTAAATCTAAATATTATAATAAAAAGATCAAAGCATCCAAGGGAAATCAAAGGACTGTTTTCAGTGTTGTGAATAAAGTATTACATAAACGTCAAACTGTCCTTCCAAATAATATCAACTCAGATAAAAATATGGCCCATTGTTTTAATAACTTCTTCGGTCAAAAGATATTAAATATAGATAGTGGATTCCATTCCAGCACCGTATCACAGGTTAAGCCATTGGTAGAAGAGTTCTGCATATCCATGATGGATACATTTGATCCTTTTACAGAGACTGATATCGGACAGTTGCTGAAAAGGTCATCTAATGCTTTCTGTGTAGGTTGACCCAACATGACTTGTGAAAGATTGTCTGGATGTTCTAATAAGCCCAATTACAAATATAGTTAATAAATCATTATCTCTGAGTGTTTTCCCAAGATCCATGACAACAAGTCACCCATACAGAAATTGGACAGATCAAATATTAAGGTAGCTTACTGCCAATTTTTGGAAGTCTTCTGAAGTAAATAAATCACTTGGCACATGAAAACTAAACAGATTTTGTGGCACAGAATCATCAGACTTAAAAATACTCACATTAAATATGCGAAACATGTCAGAGGTTAATTTAGTAAAAACACTATAATAACGGAATATGTCAAAAGAATAACTTCAGTGTTTCTATGGGTGGGTGAAGTGACAATTTTACATATCAAATTATCCTACAAAGGATATTTATGACTAAAAAGCATTAACTATAAATATTTTAACTTTTATAAGCATATTTTCTCTATTTTTGGAAATACAAAAATTAAATAAAACCCTACCTACCTATTTTTGCAGAAGAAAAAAAACCTATGGGAAACGAGATATTTATTTTATGATGCCTAATATTTCTATTAAACCATTACAATAAACTTAAAAGAAATATGAAAATCAATTATTTTAAAAGTCAGCTAGAAGCAAATAAACACAATATTAAAAATACATGGAAAATATTAAGATCTGCCACTAATAAAACAAATGATAAATCAAATTCAACATCCAAACATAGATGGTAATGGTAAAAATGTAATTTTAAATAGCAGAGTCATTTAACAAATTTATGCTGATATATGCAAAAGTATGAGTGAAAATGTTCCAAATTCTAATGGGCATTTTACAGATGATCTCAATATAAACCAGACTGATAGCATGTTTCTAGAACTAATTGATGAATGCCAAATTATACAAATTATAAATAAACTCAAACCCCAAATGAGCTTGGGACATGATAAATTCACAATAAAATAATGTAATAATTCATAATAAACATAATTCAACCATTAACCCGTTAGTTTTTGGCATGATTATAACAGATCCGGAACATTGACGTTTAAGGTTAAAATGGCGGGAACATTCCGGTATTATCATTCAGCAGACCCCCCCCCCCCTATAAATCCCACAATACAAAGCGCGGCTGGTTTGTTTTTTGCTTGTGACATCTTCATGCTTCAGGCTTATTACAGTCGTCTTCTGGTACCAATCCTTTGATGTTAATATGTAGTCTGTGTTTAAATAATAAAGATATACCTCCGTATTTAAACCAATATTTAATAACCGTGCGCAAGATACGGAATGGCATTGAAGCCACTGATCATTTTGATGTTTGTTAATGACAGACACTATAAAGAAATACTGGTGTCGCTTAGTCCACCAGATTAACTCATGATCTGCTCATTGGAAAGATCATACATTTGTGTTTTTAATTAGCCATGAATGATTGGCTATTAGATAGCCACAGGCAATGGAAGCATCGTGTGTCGGCGTGTATGGTCGAGGATGATTGTAATTGGATAATAGCAATTATCGCGGGTGAACCATTACAGACAATATGTTGTTGTGACTGAACCAGCGGAAATATTTTGAAAATTTTCGTGTTGTCGTATTAACGAGATCATTTTAAATTGAAATATCACATTCTGTTGGCGAAATAAAGTGTCGCAGTCGGAACGCAGAACACGATTTTGTCCGGATTAAAGAATCAATTATAATCGAGCTAAATAATGTGTCGGATGGTGGATTTGTCGGATATTCTCCACATGTGTGTGGTAACATTTTATCTTTGTCGTGTCAAATGATTAAAACAAATTCTATGTGTGTCTGGCCAATATGTATATTGTGCCATTTACTTGGCAGTCTTATGAAAATGGATAAAATTAAAACAAACATGTATCACTGTACAACACCTTTGATTGGTTCTTGCTAATTATGGCACTTTATTAAATGTACATTATTATTATTATTATTATTATTATTATTATTATTATTATTATTATTATTATTATTATTATTATTATTATTATTATTATGTTAAACTGATAATTGACTGATATTGAGGACTAAAGCAGGGATAATCTCAAGTTGATGTTGACCCGACATTGGTGATTCTCTATAATCTGAGTGTATTTTCTATATAAATACTTGTACAATCATGGAAATTTATTACTTGATCCATTCTTCAACGGTGAATATTGAATTCAAGTATTACGTTATTGTCATAGTATGATACATTGACGTCTAAGTCTGTTGTATAATTCCAGTTTCTGGGTAAGTTTGTGATGAAATATAGCGATATCCTGTTATCGTCTTGGCAAGTTCTCCACCAACAGCACAGATCTAGGGTTTGATACCCGACCAACACTCAGCTTATCCGGCTGACTACTAGCCCAACTATTTCAAGACGAGCTGAGCACGATGCACTGAATACGTCTATTGTCTACGGCTCTACCGTTCTGGTGAGAAGATTTGCTGCTAGACGGCTGCCCATGCTGTCAACACTTAGACAAAGGCAGGCCATCATCCTTGCCGAGTCTCTGGTATCTGGTTGTCTGGGTAGCTGTGTGCGTGACAGCGGTCGGAGTCAAATTTTGTTTCTGGGCATACTACGACCGTTGGACGATGGCCGCCATATCTGTCTCCTGGTCACGAAGAGTTGTGTCTTCCACAGATTGCACATCACTGATCTCTCTACCTGGTCTCGTAGAATAACCAGTTCGTAGTAACGTGGGTGTCAGATGAGTCGGTATGCCTCACCTGGGCCTAGATGCACTCACTCTCTGGTTCTTAGTGATATCATTGGTAATAACCCTTTCATTTTAATGCTGCAGTGATCCGATCACAATTCATGAGGATAGCATCCCAATTTCTGCTTTCCATATTTGTAAAGTCCAACCTAGTTGCTCTATAAGCCAAAACCGCCTGACCTCATACTTTTTCCATCACACAAGGGAGTTTGACATCTAGGAATAATTACCGGTGTATTATCTATTAAACATTTATAACAAATCGATTTTAGAACTGACGTCATTAATTAATGGTTAATTTTTTATTTAGGAATATCTATGAAATATAGTTTATATGTTTGTTTATATGTTTCGATTTTGCCAGAATAGATAATTAAGCTGGAAGAGTTTGAGCTTTACGCAGTTTATCCTGATCATTTACACTTGTTGAAATACTCGTGCATTATGTTTAGTGATGACTGTAGCCGTTCGATCTGCGTTTGACATTATGACCATGTCATTTATATCAACAATATAATGAAGTCAAAATTAATTGTTGTTTCAGTACTGAAACATCCCACGATGGCAACGAACAGTGGCGATTACTGCCAGGTCAGCAAAACTATATTACAGTGTAATAAACACATGTTGGAGAGAGCAATATGTTCAGATGTCCTTTTTGAACTACACTCGCCAGATGGAGCTACGAAGGAGTTTCCGATACATAAATACATGTTGGTTTTAAGAAGTCCCGTGTTCGAAGCTCAGTTTTGCGGAGGACTTTCTGAGCAAAGTAACAAAATTATTGTAACTGATGTGGAACCTGAAGCCTTTGGAGAATTACTGAAGTATGTTTTATGTAATAATTAATTCCCCTAATGGGGCATATAGGTAATTTATATAATTGATATACATAACGAATATATAATTTTGAGTTAAGTGAGTCTAAATATTCTGTATAGATTTACTATCTTATCATAGGAACAACCGTAATATGTGTGAGCTTAAAGCGCTTTATTTAAGGGAAGCTAAAACTGTGTCAGTGAAAATATCACTGTTTTGATACAATAATAGAGTAGCGGCTGTTGTTGCTGCTCCGGGACCTCACCCTCTTTTTACAGCTAAAGATCTGGAACTTAATTTGCACTAGCTAGATGACAGATAGCCCGACAACCAACTCCAGCACACTACTGAAGGAGATGTTAACTTACTACTAATCTGATATTGACTACCGTATATGACAATAAATGCCTATATCTTCAGTACAAATATTTTACCAATGCGTCTGGGCGTGTTGCTATTTAGACCTAAGTTCAGCCATTTATTTTGACCTTGTTTCGTCTATTATAGGGCTATATTTAATTTAATTGAATAGTTAACTGCATAACCATAGTTGGCATCCGTGAGGGCTTTCTAATTAATGGCTCAACAATTGTACCGATGCACTGGTCTTTGATTATCGCTGAAAAGGGGAGTACTGTCGCAATTAACAATGCAAAATGGAATTCTACCGCTGCTGCTGAAATTTAAATGTGAGGAATTGTTTTTGGAGAATTTTATTTTAAAAGTTCATGATCCAACTATTATTTATGGAAGCAGGTGTGTTTACGATTATTACCGCAGCAGTATAGTATCTGTGATTGTCGTGATAAGATTTGACATATATATATGCTCCTGCGTATAGAAGTATCATTCAAGGGGGAATATTTCTTTCTAGCATCTATTCACCGGACATCATTATGTGATAGAGCAAAAACCTTGAAACGTTATTTGTGAGTCTTAAGCTGCTACTAAATGCCGAAAAGAACGTCAAAATATGTTGAATTGACCAAAAAATCTGTTCAAATGGAGTAATATTCGAGGAAAGGCTTTGACCACGTCTTAATTTGTTGTGTTGCTGCTTAACATGAGTTGTACGAGAATCAACGAATACATCCCAAATATATTTGACAAGAAAGAGTTTCGCTTATAACTTTCAGCGGATTGAAATATGACCCATATATATATATATATATATATATATATATATATATATATATATATATATTGAAATTATATATGGTATTTAGTATTTATCTATTTATACATTTTTCAGGTATATTTATTACGAAGAACCAGATATCACTACGGACAATGTATTCCTAGTTCTTCATGCTGCTAGGAAGTATTTTATTGATCCTCTTATTGATAAATGTATATGCGTAGCAAAGAAAATGATATTTGTAGACAAGGTGTGTACGATCCTCGATCAAGCCATTAGGTATGACTTGAAAACCCTTATCGATGAATGTATGCAATTCATAATTACCAACTGTAGAAGTGTTATAAAAACTGAAGGTTTTGAGTCACTGTCATCAAATGCTTTAACTAAAATACTGGATAGTGATCGCCTTCTTCTTTCTGAAATAGACCTTTTTAAAGCTTGCATAAAATGGGCCAAGCGGATATCGTCTGATAATGCTGCTGATGATGAGCTGCGTCAGCACCTGACCGATTGCTTACGTCATATTCGCTTCACGTCAATGACAGCCGAAGAGTTCGCGAGAAACGTCGGAGAAATGGATATTCTGACAGACGAAGAAAAGTCCGCGATCTACCATTATCTGCTGATTGGAACAAATTCCGAGCATCTAACAGATCTGGGCTTTACTTTGAAACGCAGATGTCCGGAATTAAGGTGTTCGATATATAAAACCCCCGGAGAAGAAGCACTAGCCTATACAGATCATGAGGTTACCATAACCTTCGCGGTTAGCCATCCCATTATATTACTAGGCGTTTCACTATTTGGTGGTCGTGACCAGGATAAGCATGCCATCAGTCTTGGATTATGGCATGGCTATAATACCCTTGTTACGGAAAGAGAACACATTCTTCATTCAGATGGAAGAAACACGCCGTATCCGATTTACCTTGAAGCACGAGGATTCGCCATTAAGCCACGCCAAACGTACAGAATCTGCATTTACGTTTCAGGACCCAATACTTATCGCTGCGATGGCTGTGTCGGCGATGTTATTATTGATGGAATACGATTCAAGTTTACTAACTGTAAGAAGTCAGTCCATTCCATGAAATTGGAAAAAAGTCCTGTAGCAGAATTACTGTTTCGTCGAGCATTGCTGCATGAAGATGGCATGTGTAATATCTTATGAGAGCAATTCGTCATTGTCTGCATTTTCCGGAACTGACCTTTCCCGTTAAACCTTAAAGCGATACTTCGGATAGTTTCAAGCTTCTCTAAAATAGACAATTCATTATTGCACCAAAATGAAATGAATCTGTATTATAGTATATCGTGTAGTTATCATTGTACGAATGGTATATGTTATCCCGGATGGCGTTGAATGCATTCTTATCATATATTCGATGTCGGGAGGATAAAATATACTGATAAATATATAAGATAGGACGTATGTATACCTCTATCAGATTCAGGAGTACTACTAGCGAACCCGTTTCTCTTATCAATCCAAGCACTGAATCTTGCTGCATTCAACCTCGTATACAACTTTTTGTTGCTGCTTCGACACCGTGTGAGAGTTGAGCTGTTAAACACTTTAGATATTCTGACCAACGTCCGATTATCTCTGACTGTAGATTTATAACTGAACAAAGCAAGGATAATCCAGTCGACAGAATTAGATTTTGTTTAACTTATTATTAGTTGATAATAGGTTGACAACTAAATTTTAGTTTGTGTGTAATTGGACTCTCGAGTTGAAACATCATTAACTTTAGTACAATTTCGTATTTTATATATTATCTAATGTATATATACACCCAATCTATAGAGTGGTAATCAGGACAATTTTATTGTTTCACAACCCGCTTTAAATTTGCCATAGACGTATATAAATGTATTTTTTTTAATTCTAGTTAATTATTGTGTATAATAATACTTTTTACGTGCTATAATAATAATAAATTTTTGTTGTTGAAATTATTATATAAGTCATTTTATGAAACAATGGCTCCACTACTAGAATACTCAACAGGAATCTTTTTGTTTGTTTGATTATGTATATATATATATATATATATATATATATATATATATATATAATTATATAATTATAAAAAACCACGAAACAAAGTTGCGTCGCATTTTGTAATTACAGATATTTTTGCGTGTTCTTAATTTCGCGAAATCCCACCCATTAGCCAATTCGCTAAGCTTTATATTCGCGAACCACACACACACTTTATATTCGTAAACCACACACACATACGAAATTCCTATTCCCGTGTGTCACTGACCGCGCTAATTTCGCTAAGATCATCGCGAAAATATCTGTAATTACAGAATGTATCGTTAGTAGAGACAAGTGAGACGTAAGCCAACATCTGATGTAAATGATTCTAATCTACAATTAGTATATACCAGAATTTCCATATGTGGGGGGGGGGCCTCTGTGGTCTAGTTGGTAGCGCGTTGGACCACAGATCACTACCACCTGAGTTCGAATCTCGGCGTTGGGATATCTGAAGGGTGTTTCATCTTTGACTTCGTTTTATTACCTTTGGAGGTCGCTCGGCCCATTTAGCCTACCATGTGCACAAAAGTGGCCATAAAACAACAACTATCATCATCACTATCACCATATGTTGGGTGTTAGTTATTATCACACAATAATAGTTAGTACACATGTCAGAGTTATTGGTGGCCACCTTAGCTTAGATTACTACCTGATTAATTGTGCAGAATACAAATAGGCGCCCAATTTGAGGTCAAATTTGGGGGAGGGGGTACACACAAGGCAGTTGTTTGTATAAACGAGTTTGTCTTCAAAGTTGATTTTATCGCTTATGTTTACCCTCAACTACGGCAATATGTCTTACCTTGGTGTATTTAATTAATTCCTTTACCATGTTTCAAGAGAACGTATACTTCACTAAATTGTTATCGTAATATTAATACTCTACAACATTGTCAACAAGATTAGTCTATTTTATACATAACTGCAATATTAATATTTATTTAGACGTTGGTGTCTATACGTGTGGTTGTATAACAAATGTATATGTATATACATATATATATATATATATATATATATATATATTAGCTTACATTAAAATGATAATTGGCAGATGTACAGTTAGGACAAAATTATCAAGAATGTCCTTAAAATTAGTATCACGAAGTTTCTGGTGTTGTTAACGGGAAAATTATGTATTCTGCGTTGCAATACACATACACTAAATAAAAAAATTTGAATAACAGTTTACGATCAAACTCTGTAATCCAATACAATGACAATATTGTACATTAGTTGAATTACAATCCAGAGGGTTATAAGAGTAATAATTATCTTTTCAGAAACTATTCTGGCTATAACATAATACAAAAGTAAACCTTTTTAGTAAAAAGGATAGAACTGTACCGATTTATCACTAACGATGTGTATGTGTGCGTATATATATATATATATATATATATATATTGATTTGTGTGACTCTCTCTCTCTCTCTCTCTCTCTCTCTCTCTCTCTCTCTATATATATATATATATATATATATATATATATATATATATATATATCCCATTCTCACAAGTGGGTCCGTGAAATCTGACATTAGGAGTGAATTTTCAAATTGTGCACAGGGCTGGGAAAGTTATGTCAAATGATAGATATATCGATAGTCTCTATATAAAAATATATCTTCTCAATAACAAATCCAAATGCATGCATCTCCTGAAGTGTTGTATATGTTATGGATATGTTCTACCGCTTCACAATTTGAGACCTATACCTCCATAAATCTATACGTAAATAAACTTATAAAGTAGACCTATACATTTGTCTGGGATAATCATCAGCCTGTGGAGCCTAGGTAATCCACTTTTCGTAGGCGGAAAATATGTCACGTCCACGGGGAAGCGGTTACATGCAGGCTACATATAAAACCGGATGCATATAAAACATATCGTTTAACACGACAGCTCGCAGTAAACAACACGTGCGTGTGGTTTAATAGCGAGTTACTACATACACAAGATAACTACTTTAACACCACAGTATATATACAGCAGTAACTTACTGTGGCCAGATAACGTCTAATATACAAGTTCTCTGCTCTGGTTCAAAAGAAACCTATACATAGAACATTTCGATATTACAGATGCTGATCTCGGCTCCATTCTGGGTTCGAAACAAATCCTACCTATATGAAGCGTATCGGTAGACATCCGACTAGTCTGTCGTTGCAAGTTGTTCCTCTAATCCGAGTGAAAAATCTTATTTTCTTTTTGTTTTCCAAGGTCAAATAAAAGTTATATCAGTCTGAGAATCAACCTTGTTCAAAGACACAAATAACATTTAGTATTGGATGCCCTAACATACCACCCCCCCCCCATCAAATGTCACATTACAAATTTCGAAAATCACCATATTATAGGTATTTTTTAACCGATAAGAGACACAACCAATATAGACATCAGTATAAAAATGTATACACTAACATTGCTGTATATGTCCTGTGTAAAATATAACTATTTGTTCCACGGTGAAGTTGGAAATTTAAGAAATATAACATCACTGGTCACGTTGACCCCGTTTCTGAGAATGGTTCCATATATATATATATATATATATATATATATATATATATATATATAAAAAACGTCCAGCACTGTATCACATAATCGCTATCTGGATTGCGAAATTAAGACAGACTTTCCAGCATTCATGCGGGTGTTTGTATTTGAAATTAAATTTTCACTTATTACTGTATGCATAGCATATATCAATCAAACGCTGTAAACCATGGACATTAGCACAGTCATATCATCTACGTACACCAACATGTTAAAATGTAGAGGTCCAATACGAACGTCATAGGAGTAAGATTATAGCATGTTATTAATATAAAAATTGGATAAAATGAGAGATAAAATACTGCCTTTGTGTTGCTGAATTGCCTCTCCATCTAACTTTGGTAATGAATAGTGTCCGATTAAAAGAGTGCATGCAAATAAGACACCTTTTCCTTTGCTAAAGCCATATTGAGTGTCACTGATCATTAAGTATATCAAGTATCTTAGGTCGGTATTTACTAGGATCGTTCGGATTCAGAGTGGACTTCTTTAAGATAGGAACAATAACACCGGTTGTTAAACTTGCGGGAACCCATGTATAAGCGATAAATATGGGTGCCAGTCTGTTATCCAGGGATTTCTTGAAACATCTTTTTTACACGTAACAAATCATTAATCGGTAATATACAACAATTCTTTTTTACAGACAAAACTAAACCCTCTCCTATTTAAGTATTATTTTTCCCCATTTGACATATCCTTCGAAGTCAAATGTACCCTTGTATATGTCCTTATGAAGGAGAAGATTACTAACTATTAAAAAACATTGAAAAGTATCCTCTATCTTCAATGTTCAAAAATCCAAGATTAAATATTCCTATAAAAAAAATTATTTTCAGAATTATTCGCAATTCTTCTGTTATTCAGTGGATTGACACTGTAAATGTAGCTATTTCTGATTCACTTGGTTCCTTGATTTCCATTAACAATCATTTATCTGACAGTAACCTGGCATTTTTAACGGTTTTGATATGTTTAATTAGGTCGACTCTTTGTTTGAATTAGCTTGAATACCGCTCTCTAGTGCCCCGGGATAGTTTGACCGCCCCCTTTGCTAAATTGGCAAGCTTTTACTTCGACTTTTTTACAGGTCGTGACGAAATAAAAAATTATGTTCTTTGAATAATACTCACATTCATTGATTCAGCGGGACATTTTGGTGCACGAGATCACTCATCATAACACTAATAAACACGAATTTAATAAGCAATAACTCAGCAGCACAGATCGCTAGCGGTTCGCCATCTTAGCCGCCTGTCGGAGAACAACTTTTGATCACGTGACACTGAAAATACGACTACCCATACACCGTCGTGCAATATAACAGGACGACACGATACACAACTATTTAAGCATAATAATATAAGCCTATGATTGTCCTTATGGTTTATTACTCAAAATACCATAAAATTGCTGAGGTACAAACCCTAAAATTAATTATATTGTGGTGCTACAAACGCGATATAAATATTTTGCCGGAGGATGTATTTATTTAGGATTGCGTAATCAAATCAACGCCGTCAGCATGCACATGCGCAAGTGTTACAGAATATCTTATTTTATCATCGCTGGATGCGAACAGAGTTTTTGAACAGATAAATTGCAATTTCTTGTGTTT
Source organism: Paralvinella palmiformis (assembly GCA_025642065.1). Lineage (NCBI taxonomy): Eukaryota > Metazoa > Annelida > Polychaeta > Terebellida > Alvinellidae > Paralvinella > Paralvinella palmiformis. The sequence continues at coordinate 1,437,511 of JAODUP010000032.1, forward strand.
AATTATATCGAATCTGTGCCGAGAGTGTGCCAATTGACTTCTAAACACTTGGAGTAACATAATTACTTGAAATATCAAAAGCTGCTAAGTCGTTCGGGAAATTCGAAGTGCAATCTCGCCAAACGGGCATGGGTAGAGTACTGTCCCTACTTGGAACAGCCTCAACAGGACCATACATTGGTTAAGTTTGAGTGTACGTGTGTAAGTGCGTGCATATACGTGTGAGAGAATATGAGAGTGCACGTATGTGTTTATCCGTTTGTATATATATATATATATATATATATATATATATATACTTATTAGTCCGATCTGTAATTTATTACACACACACACACACACACACAAGGCGCCCACACACGCGTACACATAAGACTAAAACTATAGGATTTACCTCAGTTTTAGCGTTTCTCGCTTTTCATTCGTTAGATGGCAGCACTATAAAACGACACGCCAAAACAGTATTTCCCCACATGAACTTTTTCGAACGATCCCATAAATTTGAAGAATTTTTTTTTGCGAATCGTTTATATATATGATTATAGTCTACAACAGGTGTTGGAGTTGTTAGTGTGTTTATATGTGTGTGTGTGTGTGTGTGTGCGCGCGTATGTGTGTGTGTGCGTCTGTGCGTGTGTGTGCGTTCGTGCATGTGTGCGTGTGTGTGCGCGCGCGTGTGTGTTATTATTGTTATTTTATTATGTGTATGATAATATATGGTGATATATCTGTGATGATATATTATATGATGAGATGACTTGTCAGCTGTATTTGGGAATCCGTGTTATATGTGAGGTGTACAGTAAACAAGATTTAACTGTATGGTCTTTTTTGGGTATTACCGTTGGGCCCCATTCTGTTTTGTAGCTATAGTTAGTCGAGCTTGAGGCTCTTTGGGCGTTCTTTCTTGTCCCTAACTGTCCAGGGTGTGGTAACGTTGTCAACTTTGTCTGTACATTAAACTATATTTGTACATATATTGTCATAAATAATAAAACAGCTTGTTTTGAAGCTCCTCTTTCTATAACTTGTTAAAAAAAAACAATTAATGCTTTATATGTTTATATACGACAACATAACAAGTTCGGAAATGTTAACTCTCCGTTATGTTGTTATAAGATGATTTTACTCTCAAAGTAAACAAAGTGCTGAACGTTTGATGTTTATGTAGTCGATTGTCATTGTTCACACCTAATACACTGTAAGTTGGGAGTCCTACAGTCTAATGTCTTCACTCCTAATAACTGCAGACAAATTGCGCTCACAGAAGTCATTTGTTGTAGTACAACGACTGATGCCCTGTAATTATCCTTCTAGTTAGGCTATTATCGTTCACGCTGTCTAATCCATTCGGCAGACGGCGCCCTGAAGCGTGTCCCGCTAGCGTAATCAAATACAATGCGCGAGCCTTTGATTGATTTGTTTTACATTTTATTGTCCCAATAGGAGACAACAATGGAAATACCACCAAGCTGTCTATCCTATTGACAAGGGTGGCGCCTCTTGTTAAGATAGCTCAGACTGTGTTAACTCATCCTGATTATTGTGTTGTTCTGGGAGTCGATCGTAACAAAGGAATTATGATGATGTTCTGCTTTAATTGAAAACATATTATTTTTTTATCACTTTCTATGCGTCCTAATCTTGATCGGGGTGGTCGGACAACGCAGTGATGCGAGCGGGGGTACTGCAAGTCTCCAAATGGTGGTTTCTTATCCGATCCATAACCGCGTTTGTGAAATATTTCCCCAAACACTCACCCCATTGCGATATGTCGTGCTATGTTTGATCAACGCTCGGACTAAACTCTAATTGTGGAATTCTTATTTTTTTATTGTTATTATTAATAACCCAACTTTTCGTTAGGATGTATTAGTTTTGCATTTGACACCTTTCACTAGTCAAAAACTTTGTAATACGACAACACAATATTAAAGAGGGGTGGGTTTTAGTATGTTAAACTATCTAGATCTACGATCAGCGGACTTAAGAGATCATCATTGTCTTAAATTACCATTAAAAGTTCTATTCCCGGTTGTTGTCTTTATAAGAATGCTTTATTGTTGTCATTTTTGTTCGTATTTATTATACTCTGTCACCATCCGGATATCAACAAAGCATCTTCTGTCGGAAACATCAGCGGCCCATTTAACCTACCTTGTACACAAAAGTCGACGTAAAACATCAGAACGAAACGAAAATTTAAATAACCAACTGTAGCCGATAATTTGGGAATTTGAATTGACAAAAGCAACCAAATAATTTGCGATATAATTTCGTATTGAATGAAGTAGACCTACATTAAATTCCAATGTTTGAAATTATTTGCAAATAGGTGACAAAGGTCCCTCGCGATATCGATGTGATGATATTAGTATCTGATGTAAGATTTATCATAATCGATTTATGTGGTGTAATATAACATTTGCATTACTCTTTATCTATTTTTAATAATAGGAATTGTTTCCGAAAATATTTTATTTTGATTTAATACAAACTAAATATGCTTTTTCAGCTTTGGATGTGTTTCTTCAGCCGTTGCTTCCATTACTGTAATTTAATCAATATTAGTTAATTGATATACTGGACGTGATACCATGTTTGCTCATTTGATATCTATATTATTGTTTATTTTTATAGTTACAAAATAGTATTAATCACCGACGATGAAAACTTTTCAAATGGCCATTATTACACAAATTATCTGGCTTTGTTACGGTTAAAATAAAGGTTTCGAATTTTTTTAATTCCTTGATTTCTATTTATGGTGTGAAATACTATTATGTATAAATATATTTGTCCAAATCAATTTTTCTCATATCAAATTCGCCACCAAACTAGTTTACTAGATTTTGATCAATGTCTGTTGTTTATATTTTCATCCCGCTTATTACTTGCCATTAAAGGAATCTTGTATATATTGTTTTCAAAGTAGGATTTGGAGTAAATGTCTGAAATATGACGGCACTTATGAGAATCGCGTATCATTTACAAAAACCATGGACTACCGTCAATAATTGGTCATCATAGCAAAGTTTATATGTCACTGATATAGCGCGTAAAAATAATAACAAATGTTAATAGAATACTTAGGTAAACAAGAAAATGTGTTGCAGACGATAAAAATATAATTTTAGTTTCGGCTAAGGTCGTCTGTGTTCGTGGAACTTCGTGAGTATGCTAATGAATAGCGACATTTATGAAAATATGCACATTAATTCAAAAATAACTTAACTTTTAATGACCTAGTGCCAATTTTGATGGTCGATAGGGTAGATTCTTGCAAATATAGTTTATATATATATATATATATATATATATATATATATATATATATATATATATATATATATATAAGCGACAAAAATATTAGATTTTGAACCCGCGATCAATTCTTTTAAAAACTAGTTTGGTGGCCCAGTGAGTTACCCATAATACTAGTTGTGTCAATAGGAAGCCATGTACTGGTGGAAGCAAGTCTAACTGTGTCATAAACGTCTGAAAACTGACGAGGAGGGGTACACTCTGTGTCTGAAATACGAAGATGATTGATGTTTAACGGTAACTTTTGTGCACATGGTGGGCTAAGTGAGCCACGCAACCTACAAGGATAATGAAGCTAAGTCAGAGATGAAACACCCTTCAGATATGCCCAAGCCGAGATTCGAGCTCAGTTGGTCCAGTAAGACCACGGAGGCGCCAGACTGAAATACGAAGGTTATGTCAAACTGGAAAGTCATTAGAACAACAGTGACAAATCCTTATTGCAATGGGAATAAACTATTTGTTAAAACAGGTTAGTAATCTGTGTAATGCTCTCATACGTTATAGTGTATCTGATCTTTCAGTGGCATCCTATTATATGTTTTATGGCAGATTGGTTCGTCGTCTTTGTGATCGTCATCAATTTTATCATCACCATATTTTATCGGTTTAGATCAAAAATTGTTTACATTTCGCCAAACAATATTTACGATTATAATATTTGCTTTCCCATGTTCTGTCACTTTATACCGATGTAGATAATGAGATTTTATTGCCTCTTCGTAGCCCGATGAAGGGCCTTTCTTGAAGATCACCGATTATCGCCCGTTACCGCAGCTTCTAGTCATCTGACGATGGGTAAACCGCCTAGCTATGATTACGCCCAATCACACGCACACGCACACACACATACAGAGGGAGAGAGAGAGAGAGAGCCGAACAAACTGTTAGCAATAAGATGTCAATAAGTGAAGTACTCTCTTTAAATATTCCCCGCTACTGGACTCTAATGGCCCACCAGTTGTAGGGCAATAAAATAACCTGTTGGCCAATCTGACCCACGCCGTCCACATACCAACACACCCTACGTCAATGGGATAGTTTATTGTTGTCATGGAAACGACACCCGACGGTTAAATGCGGTAAGCAACCGACGCTCACTTACCAAGATGGCTGACGACAGAAGAAAGTGTTTGACATGGATGATCACATCACGGGTGTGCTATCTTCACTGATTAGCGGCGCACAAAAAGTGATGTGAAGACGATCTACCTGTCGCTTCACACTTTATACGAGAGGGTTATTATCTATTTATCCCCGATCTGATGCCTCATCAGACGCGTGATGTTACTTTATTAAGCACGAACCACTTCGGTTCTTTAAGAGCGAAACCTTTCTCCACTTTAGACGCCTGTTTACGGGTTTATAGTTTAGCAGCCGTAAATCAGCTGTAGACATCAAGGTTGGTGAATAGTTATTAAGATAGAGTGCTAGTCTAGTGTACGGGGAACTAGAGTTCGAATTCACTAACTCGGTGTTGATGAATACGTTGGAGTCATAAACGTTTATTTGGCTGTGGGTCCAGCGCTTAGTTAAACCAGGTTCACCGTTGAACTTTGAACTTACCAGGCTTCTACTAGTTCTAGATGGCCAAAGTCGGTTTAAAATTAAGAGTTCTTATACTGTTAACAAAACGTATTAAAGTTTAACCAATTGGATAATTTTAACCGATTTAAATGTTAAACATACCTGTAAAATGTGACTGTGAGATAAGACACTCAGGTGAAACAGCGTAATAACAAATTACTTTTGGGTGATATTTCTGCCATTGTTGACTTTGTAATTTGTATCAAAATTAGTATCGATATCTGTGACGTATTCGTCGTAAATGTTGGTACCCTAGTTGTTGCTACAACCAGTTCATTATTGGTGCTCTACTTGGCATCGGAGTTGTTTTGGGGATTGTATGGTATTTGATATCGATGGTGGTATATGGCTGCATTTGGTATCGAAACTGTTGTTGGTTGATTGTTGTCGTGCTATCGTTTCGATAAGAAAGGCGGCTTGGCGGTGAATGACTTCCGGTGTATCGGCAGTCCCGCATCAAATCATGACGCGGAGAGATGTCCTAGTGAGAATGGTAGAGCTATTTGAACATCAGGAGACGAACTCTGTTTTGAGGGAAATGAGTAAGTCGTATTACTGTAATGCGTCCATGTTTATGGCTGCTATTGTCGATGTTGGCCATGAAGGGAGCATCCTCTCGGGTGTTAAGAGATACATGGTTAGGACTTTGTCTGATAATAAAACACGAACAGCTTCTGATTGAGGATGGGACACGTAAAGTCCAAATGGTCTGTGAGATCTACTGGTCTGCGCGAGATCTACTGATCTGTGAGATCTACTGGTCTCTTGGTGACACATGATCATCTAGATTATGTAACTTTGATGGGAATAGCCAGAAGGAGGGGGTATCAAATAAGCTGGAGGTAATCGGTCAGTCAGTCAGTTAGGCAGGCAGTCAAGCAGTCAGTCAGTCAGTCAGTCAGTACCATATTATATACATGTAGTTAGACGTTCTTTTTAAAGAGTTTGATTCTTTGTTTTCCTAGACAAGGAAGAGAAGCGAAAGATGATCGAATAAACATCTTGTGCATGGACAAACATAGGTGAATTCCTTAAGGGCAGGGTCGGATTTAGCCCTTAAGAGGCCCCTGGGCTAATATAATTTGAGGCCCCTTCATTACGTATGTCCCCCCCCCCCGTGTCTAAAACAAGATATATTTAAAAGACCCACTCCAGAGGGACCCCAAATACTTTAAACTGTTTTAAATTAGTCCAAAGGACCCCCATTAAATTTGGAAATATACAAATCTCCTCTGTTCTTATATCTTTAAAATCAAAGTGTTATCAGGGGCCCCAAGACTAGACGGCTCCTCTAGTCTTTTGGTCCCTGGGCTACAGCCCATACTAGCCCATAAGTAAATCCAGTTCTGCTTAAAGGTATAGTTAACTGGACAAAATAGATAATTTATACTAATAATAATTATCATTTATGTGTGTGTGTGTGTGTGTGTCGTGTGCGTGCGCACGTGTGTGTGTGTGTGTGTGTGTGTGTGTGTGTGTGTGTGTGTGTGTGTGTGTGTGTGTGTGTGTGTGATTAGCAGTAATCTCTAAACTAGCACTTAAACCTGAAGGTTGTTTTATAAGATAATTGATTTGTTCTCGTCATGCTGGAAGAAACATCTTAACATTATACTAAAATAAATGGCGAATTAGCAGCTACAACATAACATATTCAGATGGCACGGTGCTCTGATGGTAGACCCACTACATACAGAAGTTCAATACATCACGTATCGCTCAGTATAGTCACACCACGGCGACGTCAAAAGCATCACTGTTAGTCAACGGTCACAGTTGCTAGTCATGAACATAGCTCTATCATAGTCAGTAACTAGTCAGTAACCGAAAACTGGCAGTCAATCCCGCTGGGAGAGGGGATAGCTTCAATTAATAGAGAAGCCGGGGGAAAGAAAACTTGATCAATTATTAACGAACTGGGATCGAGCTGCTCCTTCCTCCATTATCGACGACTGGCTCAGAGCGGAGGTCGATTTCGCGTCGAAATAACGAGAAATTAATGATCAGAGCGCGGGCAGCACGCGAGCTACTCCACGGTCACTAAATTTCCATTTTACGACATCGCCGAGAGCGACCCAGGGCCGAATGGCGGCAGTTCGCGGATGATAGTGGGGGTAATCCCCGGAGGACCCCCCCCCATCGAACGGAGCCTCGCCCTGGTTCCCGCGGGTCCAATCAGCGGCCAGCTGATGGCCGCCGCTCAGATCGAGGCTCGGATTAAGCACTACTTAATGCGCATGTGCAATATACGAGATCCTCGCCGGCGAGCGCGTAGAGAGCGGACGTTTTGCACTTTGCGACCTCTTCCGATCCAAGCTAAAATGGCGCCGGGCCATAAACGAGAGCAAAATGGCAGCGAAGCTTCGAATATAAAATGCGCCGAAATGGCCAATGTCACTCACTGTGGCTTAAAACAATGGCGTCTTGACGAAGTGCACCGACTTACAGTAAACACAAACAACTAACGACCACAAAACTAATGCTATTTTAACAACATTAACTTCTGGCCGCGTCGCCGGTGAGCCATCAGAGCTAAGACAAAGGGGTTCAAGTTCCGGTATCTAGCTGAAATGACATAAAAAGTGAGCTTCTTGTTGTGTTCGGTGACGGGGTGGTTTGTTAACGGAAAGGGCCGTATAGCGTGTTGTCTGACTGGTTGTGTAGTAACTTCACCGTTATATATAGAATTCTTTTGTAATATTGAAGGAACATTTATTGATAGCAATGACAAACAACTGTACGACTTAAACTCAACAAATGACAAAATTACATTACGGCAAATAGTACGAGAAAATAACGGGATCACAAACAATCTGTTTTATACATAAAACGTCTCTTTCAATATATATATATATATATATATATATATATATATATATATTGATTCGCTATTTACACAATTAAAATATACAAATTATGAACTACTTTGATGTAAAAAAGAGGTTAATTTTACAGAAAGAATTAAGTATAATGGGAACTTTTAATATTTTTCTAGATTATATTCACATGGTTTCTATATTTTATGATGTTAACATTTTGGTCACCTTTTGGTTATCAGCCACATTGATGTCACTCAGAGCACGTAATCAATGACTAGAAAGCCACATATACGCATATACACATGTCTGTACCACTGACATACTTGCGCACACATCTGGCATATATACATACTGGTCAACACCTCCTCACACGATCGCTATATCTCTACTTCCGTGGCGCTTCGACGCCTCGTGGTCACCCATCGGCTGCAGGCGACACCTTTCGGTAAAACTCTCCCGCCTTCGACGACAGACTAACGACAATACTCCCCCCGATTGGTTACCTCTCGCCGGAACTCCATTCAACATTACGTCCGAAACCTCACTTCCGGTACGCGCGTGTACCACGTGATGCTTGTCGAGGTCTGTTTGGCGCCTGAATACAGCACAGCATTGGCCACACGGATAGCTTCTAGCTTCATTATGCGTCAACATGTGACACTTCAGAGTTGATCTCTGACTAAAGGATTTGCCACAGTTTTGGCAAAGGTATGACGTCTGCTGTAATTAGAAACATAGTCATTGTATTTGGTTATGGAGGCTCAGAATCGTTATTTAACATCTCTGAGACAAGAAAATAACCAAACTTGGCTTGAAATAAATAAATTAAACAGATATGTTGTACAATTAAATGTGGATTTCTGCGTATAAAGCTAGGATTCCATTTAATTTGGGTAGACTTTATCAGGTCAATATATAATGTCATATATATATATATATATATATAAATATATATATATATATATATATATATATATATATATATAAAGTCATATATATATAAGGTCATATATGCCTATTATAGGAATCCATTAGAACCGATTCCATGTATGTAGCCGCTGATACTTTTTGCTGTCCATATATGGACATGACAAACCGAATTGCTCCAGAAAACGACTTGTAATAGAGCTACACACACATACTGGATACGAAATTGCCAAATTCCAAATTTGCCAGATTTCAAAATGTAGCTCATTTATTATTTCAATCACATTGAACCTATACAGAAAAGATACTTTAAATCGTTAGCAATGGATTCCAACATGCTTTTCAATTATTAATTACTGTTTAGTTAAAGATAATCGTCGCTACCAATAAATTTGTATGATTACTATTTTATTTTTTTAAAGGCCGGCGCTATCTAATTGGGAAGATGAAACTTATTAAAACGGACAGTGTTCTGTATCTATTTAATCATAAAACATATTTTATATCCGTGTAGCCGACTCAGCATGCCGGGCCGGTGTAGAGAATCGCAATGTTATAGAAAAACTTTAAAATGTGTGTGTGTGTTTGTCTCTGTGTGTGTTTACCTGGGTGTGTACCGTTTTGTGGACAGCCAAAGTTCGTGATTGACAGAAGCCCTTTCCACATTCTTCACATTTAAAAGGTTTCTCCTTGGAGTGGATAAACCTGTAAATATAAAATTGTCGATAGAATTCTTATATGTAAGGTTGTGGCATGTAGCCCATGCGTGCGCGCACACGCATGCACACAATATTATATGATTGTCTGAACTTAAATTGATATGGGATTTTCTATATCAGTAAATGTAAAAATGCATAAAATAAATCATTTCTAATCATATTTCTGTTATACGTGTAAATATGATAATAATTTTAAATAGCTATAGAATATTATTTTACTATTTTTTACATTAGTGTTAACAGTAACAAACAGTAACATCGATTAGATGAAGTTACCTGTGATCCCGAAGATGATCCTGTCTTCTAAATCTCTTACCACAGATATCACAAGGATAAGGCCGCTCGTCCGTATGCGTTCTTTCGTGGATAAGTAAATTGTAGGACTTCGTAAAATGTCGACCACAGAATCGACAGATAAACTGTTTCTTTGTCCTAATAACATCAACAACGAATAGAATATCTTAGATAACGATGTCTACTTCAGCTAGAATGACCGCGTAATAAATAATAAACGCAGTATGCTTTATGGGAAGGCGACAACAAATTGTAAACATGTAAACGCACGAGCATGAGTCCATACGGGCGACTGCGTATGTGATTTGCGAATGCGACTAAACGGATCGCCCCGCGTAGCGATTGGTGCGAATGCGAATCGGACGGCTGAATCCTGAATGTTCTTCACCATTCAATCGTCCGATTCGCGTGTCCAGGCATGCAGGCTTTGCCAAGAAACAGAGGTCAAAGGGTGAGAGGGGTGTGTCCGAAACACGTGGATACCGCAATGTCGCATACGCATTCGGATTCGCAATGCGCCTACCGCGTATATGGAATCTCGGATTTACCTGGATCTGCGCCCGCGTATCCTCTCATCGGCAAGGTTATGTCTTATTGGATAGAAAGGGCTTCGAATTGGATCCCATCTAGAAAATACATTAAATCCCGAATAACAACAACAACAACACCATCATCGTCATCAACAACAACAACAATAAATGACAAGAACGGACTTTTAATTACTACATTAACTATTACCATATTCAAATCAAATATAATTAATATAATTATCAACTTCCTCATCTACCTGAACGCGTTAATCCTGCTACTACCGTGACCCGGAAGTCCAACGTTAGCTTCCTTCGTTACGTCACAAAGTTTCTCGTCGGCGACGATGACGTCACATGTAGTTTGTTTTTTGTTGTCCTCTTGTTCTCGAATTATCGCTTCAGCGAGATGAGCGAAGTCAAACTTTGTCGTATGTTGTTGTCCTCTAATTATTATATATATATATATATATATATATATATATATATATATATATATATATATATATAATGGGTCGTTTTCTTGCTGTCTAATCTAGATAATCAGCGATAAATAGTTACTAAAGGTCATCATGGTTCTCCTTGTCCTATTAATAATTTTTTTTCCGAATAAAAACGATCGATCAAAATGTTGTTTGTCAGAAATGAAATATAAATTGTCATTTTTGAAAACAATATAAAATCATAATTCGGAAATAGACAGTGCTGCACACATATTGATAGGTGATGAATTAATACGAGACAACGAGATATTTATTAACGAACAGAATTTAACATCAACTGTACAGTGTTGGTTGAGGGTTTGTGTATTTGTGGGTGGGGAGGGGGTGCACGCGTGTATGTGCATGTGTGTGTGTGTGTGTGTGTTGATGATGATGATTGATGTTTTACGGCCACGTTTGTGCACAAAGTAGGCTAAATGGGCCGAGCGACCTCCAAAGGTAATGAGGCGAAGTCAAAGACGAAACAACCTTCAGATATGTCCACGCCGAGATTTGTAGACGTGTGGTAGTGATCTGTGGTCCAACACGTTACCGCTAGACCACGGAGGCGCCCCTTGTGTGTGTGTGTGTGTGTGTGTGTGTGTGTATGTGTGTTGTGTGTGTGTGTGTGTGTGTGTGTGTGTGTGTGTGTGTGTGTGTGTGTGTGTGTGTGTGTGTTAGGACCACGAGCTTTTGTACATGGTGCAATTAATATAATAATTTTTACGGCGAACGCCACCTCGGCCCCATTTACACCGTGATGTGGACAAAAGTGACCGTAAAGGGCCAACATTTACACTTTTTTACAGTGTAGTCTACCGACATCCGGCTGTGACATGTCCAAATTTTAGGTTCTGTGTATTTTTGTTGCTTGATTTAACTCTCTTCGTGACGTAGATGTAAGTGTTTTCTCCCTCTTATTGTGTCAATAACATTTCGATATCAGTCAAGTCAGTAGTATCAGTAGCTAACTGAAGTCTCGGCGGATTCTTTCCGGGAAACGTTTTTGTTTTGTTAATGAAGTATAGACCAATGTTTTATGCCATTACTCGTTATATAAGTAAACAGCATCAACACTAATTTATCTTTACTAATATACCATATTTACCTGTAACATGGACGAAAAGAGAAATTTAAGGATTACGGAATTAAACTGAAGCGATAATAAATGATCCTTTTATGCTAAAAGTGTTGTTAGATCTCAACCACTGACACTCACACTCACACACTCACTCACTTACTCACTCACTCATTCTCTCACTCACTCACTCACTCACTCACTCAGACGCTACCCTGTAATGCCACTAATAACAAAACGATCAGCCTCCAGAAACTGACTCAACTTATGACGTTTTTCAAAATTTAATAAACTTCGTCTAATTTTTGAGGTAATAATGGAACAATATTTATAAGAGAAATAATTATTCTGACGACAAATGTAATTTTTAGTGTACATTCTAAAAACCAATTACTGCCCGACACGTGGTCAGTTAGTGGTCAGTTAGTGGTCAAGTGCTAGGAAATAAAATTTAACAACATCAACATCGCACGAAGAGGGTAGAATGCAGGACGTAGAGTATTAAATATTTATTCCAAGTTCCAGAGTTCGGTTCCATTAGCTGTATAGTCGTAGGTATTGGTCCAGTTAGCTGTAAATGTGTTTCTGTCGTACAGATAGTAGTAATAAAGTGACCGATATATGTGTGTTGATATCACAGAATGTGTTTAATATATGTTTCAATGAGATATGAGGAGTATATGTGTAACAATTATCTAATATGGAAATAACTTCCTAAACTGGTGAACTCTTGAAGAATTAAGGATTACGATAAAATAGTAGTAGTAGTAGTAGTAGTAGGTAGTAGTGGTAGTGGTGGTGGTGGTAATGGTAGTAGTAATTATAATAGTAAAAGCAATAATAATAATAATAATAATAATAATAATAATAATAATAATAATATAATAATAATTATAATAATTATAATAATAATAACAGGACTAGAGCGATTGAATAATAATAATAATAATAATAATAATAATAATAATAATAATAATAATAATAATAATAATAATAGTGACAAAATATATTTCTAGATAATCCTAGCACAAGTAAGTTGTCGAGAGTGGAGTACACTTCTGTTTATTAAGCATAGTCTATAGACACTTGAGAGTGTCAGCCATGTTCAGCCGGAAGTTACCAATCTGTGTTGTTATCACCTGTGTTTTAGTTATCTGACAATGGGTGAGTGTAGATTATGGTAGCCGACAGATAGGTGTTACTCGAGTACTGGTCGAGGATTAAAGATCAGCGCCAAATGCTCCACCTGGGCTACAAAACTCTCCCGAATAATAGAGGTCCATAGACCAGGGAAAGGTGACCAAACGAATAGAGTGTTATCATTGACAGGAGATTTAGATAAAACACAAACATTACATACATGCGGTTGTTGTAAGAGAACAGTCCTACTTAGCGGGACTAGACACCTCAATTGTGTTTATTATTGCTGGAATTAACGAGGAATTAACAAAGTGTTCAATTCTTTGGAGATAGAATGAAAGTTTTATTTCCTGCCATTATCAGGTGTCAATTAGATAATGCTGTAAAGTTTGTGATAAAAGATACGCCGATGTCTCCCCATGACTGAGGCTAATAGCGCGGTTAGTTAAAGGAAACAAAAACGGGTACAAAAACGCCCTATGTCTGAAACATTTTTTATACCATTTCACCTCGTCATCACCACCCCCCTCTCTCTCTCTCTCTCTCTCTCTATATATATATATATATATATATATATATATTTATATATATGTGTGTGTGTGTGTGTGTGTGCGTGAGTGTGTGCATGGCGTATATATATATATATATATATATGCGTGCGTGCGTGCGTATGTGCGTGCGTGTGTATGTGTGTGCGTGTGTATGTGTGTGTGTATGTGTGTGTGCGGGCGGGCGCGCGCACATGTGTGTGTGTGTTTGTCTGTTTGTATTACAAAAGTTCATAAATTATATTGCCCCCAAACTGGAGTCGAAACACATGAAGAGAAATATTTTTTTTAAACAACGACGTTTCTATCTAGTCTAAGCTAACCTTCGTTCTTGTCTCCCGGATTATGTTTGTCAGGCAGCTGATCAAAATGTTCTGGATCCTGATCTGTTCTTGTACATCGCCGCTTTCCGTAGTCGCCAGGCGATTCATCCTTCACGTTGGACTCGGAACGAGAGTTACCGGCCTGTAGAAGGCGCATGTATGCATCAGTCTGGATCATCGTCCTGGATCTATGATGTCTGAGTGTCTCTAAGAACTGCAATCCGACAGGTAGGAAGGGAGGCACGAACATCATCGGATTGAACATCCTGCATCGGTTTGACGGGCATCTTGATCGTTTACTGGTTCCACCAGGAAGATTGTGCAGTAGGGCAGGTATTTCTGAATACTGAAGACTGAAGTTGGTCCTCTTCTCAACCATGGAATACAAGTTCAGTGTCTCGTCTGAATACCGAAGAAGACTTGGGTGCATAAATCGAACGAGTCCCATGGTCTGATTGTCCATCTGTAGACGGCTATCCTCGCTTCTGGATCTCATCCCGGGGGGTCGTGGTTTGCCGAAGACAATAATCAAAGTTGTTTTATTTTATTTGGAACTCTTTTTTCTGTAGCGAGAATGGCGAATGTGGTGTCAGATTCTCAGTAAACGATCCAAATGGTGACTGTCCTCCAAAAGACAATAACAAACTTATAAAGAATGTGTCTCGTGCCAAGGATCGTCTGCTCACAATGGGCGGAGCTTGACGATAGATAACCGCAAAAAATAGTCGAGAAATAACATCGTCTGCCATTCAGCCGTAATCCCTTTGTTACCCCATTGGTCGGCCATTGATGGCTGAGCGGTGTTTTTGACCAATCGGAACGCGCTGCCATCGACTCTCCTCCGCAGTCTCAGCGCGACAAGATGGCCGACTCGAGAAAATCACTTAATTAAACAGTGTCAGTTGTTGACTCGCCAAGGTACTGAGTCAACAAAGTAACGACTCAGACCAGGTGGGTGTTGTTTGAATACCCGCCATACGACCATTCCGTGCACGGTAACGGCTCCTTTGTGCATTTCACGCCATCTTAAAGACGGGACACGACTTTTTTTCTCTCGTCACACATTGGAGGTGAGCCTCTTCCGCCAACAAAAACTATCGAAACGCAAATTAACCAAATTAAAATCACAAACAGACGATGCATGGCTAACTGAACGAGAATAGAAACCGGAGGGGAAAAAACACGTTCAATGACAATACATTGATCGATAATCAGAGATTATCAAGTGAAGAGCTTGTATTATCGCCAACTGTCATTACTTGTTAAGATTTTGTGGTAGACTTTTTCGGTGTATTTGTGAGTCGTCACTTCCGGTGATCTAGAGGAGAGGTGATCCATTTTGTCTTGTCGGAAACTTGTCATGTTTTGGCCCGAGGTTCAGCTGGTACCGACTTATACTGAGTTGCCACGAGTTATACGAAATCACATTGACTCATCTCGAATTACTTTCAGTTAGAATGAGTCACATCGATAACGCCGAGTTACTCTAAGTTAGGATAAGTCGGACAAAATCATGGCGCTACCTTGAGTTCTAGGCCGAATCACACCGAGTCACACTGAGTCACATCCACTAAAAATCGACATACAGAACCCGGGAGCAACTTATTACCATAATGACTCACGTCTGACATCAGGTGGCAGCACACGGTAAGGCTAAGTTAAGACGCTTAATACGTTTGCTGAAACTCTTCAGCTGACTGAAAACGAACGGCTGATTAATATATGTGACCAAAATTGAAGAGTTTTGGTGAAGGCCATTCGCCTACCTAGCCATCCAACTATCTAGACGCCCAACTACCTAGCCATCCAACTATCTAGCCACCCAACTGTCTATACACCCAACTACCTAGACACAAAACTACCTGGACACACAAGTACCTAGACATACAACCATCTGGAAAGACAACTAGATACCACTGAGCCAATCACCTACCCAGACGCACACAAAACACCTAACCGCCCTAGTTTCTCACCTACCCAATCACCTACTAGCTGATGACATAGACACCCAACTTGTCAGCCACCCAGTTTATATAACCTCCCAGTCACTTATACAGACAATGAACTGCTTTCCGAGGTCACTTTATACAATCGTTTTCCCGAATTCACTAGTCCTCCATTTTAAAGTTTAAGTCTGTTGATAAATAAATACGCCATCTATTGATTTTATTTTGTTTATTTTCCATTTTTTAATTTTTTTAGCAGTGATGCTCAATTTTAAGGATAATTTCACGTAACAAACTAAACCCACCCCTCCCCCGTATTTCCATATTAACACACTATCGCTGTCGACAATGTAACAGCCTTACTAGGGGCGTGATGGGGCTGATGGCCAGCCTGTGTGTTTAACCCTTGACCTACAAACACTGTTCAGATTAAACTCTGTCTCTACCCAGCCCATTGTCGCCCTACGGCATGAAATTCGCCTTTTATCGCCCACGGTCACCGACCACACCCATCTCGCAGCGACCCCTGGCAGATGACCAGAGCGGTGTCTAATTTCCATTTTATTACAGATGACGAGTCAGCGACAAATTAATCGCCGCCTCCAAAAGCTAATTGCCCGCCCTCGCTCTCGCTCGAATGATGTCGGCCTTCTTCACCACCCCCCTCCCCGGGGGGTGGACCTTTAGAAGGAAGGGGGAGCCACTGGTGAAGACTGGAGCTCCGCTTATCGCGCCTGAAAGACGTGTCCCCGGTCGGTGATGGCACTTCCGGGGAGTGATGCGCGGCGCATGCGCTCCGAAGGACATCCGGTCGGCGACAGTATGACGGCGTTTCGGTTATTTCGAACATTCCGTGTCGACGCTGGATGACGTCTCATACTGGGTGGAAAGAGGTACTTGGTGGTTAACGGGATTATGACTGATACAGCCGATAGAGGGCAGCACAAGCTACTTCTAGTCGACGTGAGATGGTGGAGCGTAGAGGTTATGGGAGTATAAGCGATGAAGGATATACGGGAATAACTGGATAGAGAGAGAGAGAGAGAGGGGGGGGGGAATCCTGATGGTTAATTAAGCTTCTTTTCCCATGACGACCATTGATCTGAAAATGGTGGAATGCTAACGTCCGGTTTGAGAGTAAGTTGTGCCAAGTGACGTCACGAGGTGTCCCGTCTAGTGGATATCTATGATACTAGTGGGAAGAAGTAAAGTAACACGGTGTGAAGATTGTCTCACAAATTATGACAACTAATACATTGAGGACAATATATAAGAAGAGTCTGTTTGTTTATGGGTTCCACTCTTTATGTGGCTACGAATGTTCAGTCGCGTGGAAATTTCCCATCCCTATTTCCTAATAGTGCACTAATTACCACACAAACTACGTAGCAAGAAAACAATTATAACCAACTAACAATCTAATAAATATACCGTATATCTTTTTCTAATCCTCCTCTCCGCACTCACACACATGCACACACACACACACACACACACACACACACACGCGCGCGCATATAAACACACTAACAACTCCAACACCTGTTCTAGACTATAATTTTAGTTTGAGTACTTCATATTATGTAGTTATTGTGATTATGATCTATTTAGTGTAGAGACATCATTTTGATTGCTACCACTCATCAGTTTAATGTTGATTGAGTCAATAATACTTATCGTTAGTAAGAGTACTTTATTAAACCTATAATGTTGTTATTTGTCGTTATTAATTTGAGTAGCTGAAGTACGTACGCATATATATATATATATATATATATA
>JAODUP010000032.1:1465000-1487500 GCA_025642065.1 Paralvinella palmiformis
AATTATGCACCAGAGTATTTTATTAATTAATTAGTATTTTTTTATTAGTTGAATGTGAGATCCTTGTGACTCTGCCATCATAATTCAGATAATGTACGATTGACAGAAGTAAATTATGGAGGGAAGGCTAGCCTGTGATATCTTTAAAATTATTTAAATAATCATGTAATTAATTATGCCTTTCAATAATTAATTAATAAAAATATCATTTGTTTAATATTACATTGTGTCTTATATTGTATTTAATACCTGACTGATTCAACAATAATCAAAGCATAAAGTGGTATTTATAAATTACCTAAATCATAATAAAATATTTGTATAATTAAAAAAATCAAATCGAAATATTTTGATTAGCTCAAATAAGGGTTATGGTTCATTTAATATCCAATCAGTTGAAATGAAACATTTAAGGAAGTGAGACCGAAAATAATTCATTAAGCAACCTAAATAATCCAGTTTTAGATAAGAACAAATATTTAAAAAAAAACATTTACACGAACACCTAATGGAGCTAATTAAATGTCAATTTCTCCCCCAAACAACTCTATATGGCAACTGAGTGGCTAGAAGAGAATCACGTGACCTGGTTTTAATTATGTAAACATTACGTGGTAGGTAGTCGTATTATTCCTAAAAATATAGCTGGGACATATGGCCAACGGGTAACGACCTGCCATTAAAATAATTCCCTGAAACACAACTATGAGACAGACTGGAGCCTGATTCTAGACGCTTGGTAAGCCTCCTCTTGGGAGCTTCCTTTTTTTAAATAATCTAACTTCGTAAATTTTTAACATCCTCCGAGCCTCAATTTCATCAATTAATTGTTTCTATCCACGTACTAAAAATGGCAATATTTTAAAATCCGTCACTTGGAGTAAGATAGGCATTGCTTTTGAGATGCAGTTGGTATGCTTTTCATTCTGTTTATTGGATAGTTTATAACAGAATTGACAGCAGCTTAAAATTATTATATTAAAATGTATAGATCTAGTTGTGAAAGAAATCATCGCGTTGGATTTTCCACATTGTATTAAGGTAAATTTTTTTCAATTTTAGTTAAAGTTTTTTATTGATATGAGATATTCAACAGTTTATTTCCAACATATTCTCAATACTATATCAGCGTTGAATTTGTAAATCTAATCCAGAATAAAAATTCCACAATATATGGTTGACTCATCGTTCCATATGATTTACTTACATCGCTTTACTCTCATTGATTTACACGTACAAACTACAGGGCAGAATCTCCTTGGAATTAAAATCATAACGTTAATATACACAAAAGTTCACTTCAATTTCGTGCTATCGTTAAATGGGAACATTATGATAATATTTCCAAATCAACGGGTGTGTTTTGAAACTGAGATCGGACGGAAACTGAATTATGTGAGTATGTAATGTGTAAGTGTTATATTTTCAAAGGAGATGGTATTTAGAACCTATAGATTAAAACTAATATTATAATTTTGTAACACCAACTGTAAAGATGACGTAAATTGGAATTATGAAATTGCTGTTTTTAGAGACATATTATTTGGGGTGTTATTATATTACATATTGATATTAAATAAACAGTATTATTCACGGTCTGATGCTATGATTGGAGAACTTGGTCGATTCTGAGAGGAAAGTTTTTCGAATAAAATTTCACATTTTTAATTTTGACAATCCCATTTTTCATAACTTTCTGATAGTTTGTGGAGCTATTAAACTAACACCCTTTGATGCACCGCAATTTTGAAGGGGTCAGCCTATGCAATGTACGACCACAAATTGGCATACATACCTTTGGAGGCCACTCGGCCCATTTAGGCTACCATGTTTACAAAAGTGACCGTAAAACACCAATCATCATCATCATCATCATAGGCGGCACACACACACACACACACACACACACAGGTTCAACACTACAATAGACTCAATTTTAGAATCTTGTCTTAACATAAATTTTAATGGCATTATATTAGACACGATGTAAAGGTGTGAAGATTATGCAATATGATTTTTTATAACTTGTGTATATTGACTGGATTTTTTTATAACTGCTACAAAGTTTGAGATGCTATAATGGGATTTTGTGGCAACTGCTTGTACACACGATTTGCAGACACTCACATTCAACTATATTATAAGGGCTCATTCACTTTCGCAATATATGTGCTGCCCCTTTGACTGCTAGTATTGCTTATTCATCATATAATGAATATATTTCTGAATTATTTGTTCTTATGGTTGAATTAATATTTCTATATCAACAATTACCCCTCACCCATGGACATAAGTTCTGTAACTAGAATATTTTAGTGTTCTTGCATTGCTTAGGCTGACTGCTCTCGTTATACCTGAAGCTAGTTGTTACGTTCCCTTTTTCTGAATAACTCACACCACTGGCATTTAAGTGAGTGTACCCATCAATACGTGAGGGATGATTCATGCTCTTTTATTGCTCATGGAACCATTATTAGGAAAGTTTAAGGAATGTGTTCATATTTTGGACAGATAATCAGATATAAAAAATGCTACACAAATAAAGTAAGAAAATATTTTCATTTAATTGGTTAACAAAAAGGAAAGATACAGTGAAAATTTTTAAAGATTATATTCCCAACATGATGGTTACTCTGCAGGTATTGCAACAAATTAAAAATATAATTATAGTAAGGTGGATAATAATTACTTACTTTACTATTTACAGTTTACTATAGGAACAAATAACACCATAAAAGTTAATTGACTCTCCTTTAGGAATTGTCATAATATTATCACTAATTTTATACGAAGGACACCATAACTAAACAACACCTCAATTACGCAGGAGAGATTTATTAGCACAGCCATTGATGCACATTCATAATATATAATGTATTATATTATACATGAAATTATATGATAAAATGTACAGGTTATATTCAGCATATCTATCAGACGATTCAATGATTATATCCATAACATGGCTGGGAGTCAAACTACAAAGGTCTTTGCGCTAAACAGTATAACAAATGATAAAAAATGTAGAAGAATATGAGAATTTAGAAATATTTTACACATTTTGTGTTATCTTTGAAGAAATATCACCTTACAAGTTGAATTTCCAATAGCAATTCCAAAGTATTATCACTAATTTTATTATTTCCTTAATTGAGGGATTTGGAAATCTTGACAAACAATCTTTGGATCACTACCCTCCATCAATAACTGCTTCACTGATATTTAAACAACACTGTTTTATTAAGTTTGTGTCAGACGCTATCACCTATGAGATATAAATTAGTGAGTTTGATTGTGTAGAAACGACCACGTTTTAAAACACATTCTGAACAAATAATCTTGACTAATACAAAACACTGTGTGTCGACACCATTTGAAGTTTCCACAAAAGCTCATTCAACTCTGGAAACAAATCACATGGCATATCTATTAAAATCCTAGAGACTCACAGTCTCTCCCATTCATTAGATACAACCTTTTTAATGTTCATGGAGGAACGGATGACAACTTCACAATCTTTTACAGCTTTCATAACTCTGACTAATGATACAACTAACCCACCATTATTTTTTATGATTAACAAGGCAATTGTATACTCTGAAGCATATCTCACCAGTGCAAATCAACACTCTTTACATGAAACATATTTGGTTACATTCCTGACTACTCATCCCACAATATATTCAACATTAATATTGAATAATAATTCAAGATGGTCTTGTAATAGCTTATAAGTTAACAAAACCGTTGTACTGGTGATGGTTCAAACAACAACATCTTTCCAAATCCAAGAAGACTTTCGATGTTAAAGAGAAAACCTAATACACATATTTTGGGCTTACCCTCGCGAACCCTTTACCCGTCATGTCTGTCAAGCTAAGAAACGTCGACTTAGTGTTTAGTAAAAGTGTTTCTACACCCTGAAAATTCTCCCATCTTAGTGCAATGTTGTACCCTTTTTAGTGTCCTGTCCTGCTGTTGAAAATATTGAACAAATGATCAATCATTGAAACAAAATTAGCAGTACCAAGGCCAATGTCTAACCACTCACAACCAAGTTGAAAAGCAAATTTTAACGCAGAAATAACAGAAGCACTCATAGTTTATGCTGCTGTTTTGACATTCATTTTATTTTGTTGAAATCTATTCTGTTACCTAAAGTTTCTGCAGATGAACAATATCAGTCTACCTTGCTGTACCCACAGAAGTGTTAAACTCTTGTAGGGCATACAATGCTCCCCTTACATTTTACAAAAGATGACAAGCATCAAAGAATACATTCTGTGACCTATCTGAAGGATGTGGAAACCGCTATTAATAGTATCTGACGTTATTTTACAACCAAGTTTACTATTTTTTATTTATGGTATGACCATCCATGACAAGAACTAATACATTCACTTTAACATCATGTAAAGAACTGATGACTGCCAGGACAAGTTGACTTTGAACTTCAGCTGAAATACCATTTATCAAGAAATACCCCACCAGTATCTTCCAATGACCTTGAAGTCCCATAGCCATAATGACAATGATCTCTGTTGCCTCCGCCACATCACTATCAAGGGATCCAACTCCGAGATCAACAAAGCCAACGATCTGTTGACGTTTAGCATCCCAGTCAAGTTGTTTTCTAATTGACATCCCATCAATCATTACTCTGCACTGGCTTTAGTTTTTGGGATCGGCAGCTACCCGTTCCTTCACCATTGATAATATTTTGCTGGAAATGCCTGGTCTGGCAACTAGACCATCTAATAACAATGAGAAAACGAAAAAAAACACTGTTGACACGGAAATGTAGAAAGATAGTAATTAGTAGAAATTAAATCCCATGCGCTGCACTAATCCATGTAGATTCATGACATGCAGGTATAATAAACATTTAAACTGTATTTGTCAGCGTTTTAATTCAACAAATTAAATCCCAACAAAATTGTTGGGTCACACATTGTTACAACATACTTACAGGGCGTGAAGTTCCTATTTAATCCTATTTTTTCGGACCAATTCCTAATGTTTCCTATTTTCCAGGAAAATCCCATTTTTGCTGTTTTTACATGCTAAAATTATGTCATCAACATGAAAAAAGTGTCTGATAAGTGCTTGCATGCACATATAAATTATAAGTACCATTTGAATTTTTATTATGTAAATGAAATTATTGGATGTAATTATTATTTAAATATGGGGCATAGCTTCTGAGACACTTGATCTGAGCTGCATGCTGCTTTGGATCTTAACTTAAAAGTCGAGATAATTAAACATTGCTTCAGTAGTAACTGGTTCTTTAAATAACTTCTGATAATGGTTTTACCATTGCATGAATCATGTGTACGGGTTAATTGGCTATATATCTGAGACACAAATATGTTAAATTAAATCGTGTACTTCCTTTTTGTTAAATATGATTTCAAACTCTGACCAAAAGGCAATTCCAATCCTACTGCATGGGAGGTGATCTATTTTAAGACCTGTTTTTCTAACAGCTAGTGCTTTCTTAGTAGTGTAGAAGTTTAATTCTATATTTACAGTGCTTAGTTGTGTGTCATAGTATTCTTTGTAGCGCTGGTAATTTTATAGTATATTACCAATTAAAATATCTCAAGGGCCTAACAAGTTTAGCGTATCATGGCTTAGCCATGGTGATGCTCAACTTTTGCATGAGTGGTGCAGGAGAAGAAATGGTGACTTTCATGCCTACTGCAGATTTTGCGATACTGAGATAAAGTGTGAATGCTGGTTAACTATAACTATTGCCGCACGCAAAGAAAGATATTCACAAGCAAGGCATCAAATTACTTCAAGGTGATACATAAAACAAGTTCTTATTCTCAGCCAATTCAATACGTAGGAACTGTGATTTAAGTCCAATTGTAAAATTTGAGACCATTAACTACAGTGATGGGCATGGTGTGGGGGGAAATATGCTGTTTGGCCAAGATGGCAAATTGTAACTATAGTCTACGCTCAGTTGATCACATAGGTCATATCTTCCAAATTTTTTCCAGAGAGTAAAATTGTAGGTAGCCTCAGTTTAAGTAGGACAAGTGGCTCATATATGATCAGCGAGGGAATTGCTCCATATTTTAAGAAAACTATCCTTGAGGATATGGTGAAGTCGGATCTGCCATTCAGCATGCATTCGATCGTTTTTTTCGACCCATAGTCACACATATGCAGAAAACTATTGGAATGTTGTGCTCCAGTTGCTACCCATCCCTACAACTTGTTTTGTCAAGGCAGTTCTCATCTTGATACAGACCAATGCTGAATCTGATAGAAGTCTGTTCATCAACGCCCCTGTTATCACCAAGAACAGGACACCACTTGGGCAACCCACAATCGTTGGACTGCATGCTGTGAAGGAGGCAGTGCGGACGCATAATCCAGTTCATTAAAAGGCACAGAACATTCCAGTCATATAGGAGTTAAAGTTATCTGTCGGGTCTGCACATGCTGTAAGGCTCAATGAAGAGAAGTACTAACTAGATAAAAAGCAGGGGAAGGCTAGAATAATGACAGGAGAAGCTGATCGAATAGAGAAAGACAAAGCAAAACTTCTTGAAATAAAGCAGTCACTGTGAACAATGGTATCTCTGGTTCTATTGTTTCTAAGCAAAGTATTAATGTGGCCATCACGATGGTGAATGCTACCAGAACCAAGTGAGTTGAAACCATGCAGTGACTAAATAAAACCAGGGAGAAACAATGATCATTGGACAGCAAGGCACACAAATTGCTGGGAAAGGTTATTCCAATGAAACAAACTGCAGTAAAAAATAAATCTAAGGATAAAACTGAATATTACTCGCCTGATAATAAGCCTAAAACATTATGAAGGCATATACTGTGAAATGTAGTCATTGTATAATCCAAGTTGATTATTTATTAGTATTTCCATGTATTGGATTTACTTCACTAACTTTATAAATAATATTTTGTTTGTCATATGTTTATAGTTAGTTGGTAGTGATTTATTTCTGACATGTATATGAGACATTCCATATAAAATGGACAAAATTCTCAAAAGGTTCCCCCCACCTGACCACTTCAGATTGTACTAATTTTATTTGCATATCACCTACCATGTGTAAGATGAGGGGGTACCTCTAATTATGCAGCTTTTGCAATCACGCTAAACTTTTAGCCTTGTTTGAACCATGAGAAGTTTTTAATTAACTGGTACAGAGAAATGAAGCTTTCAGAAGTGAAAGCTGTGTCATTACTCTATCCAGAAAATGAAGCTTAAACATAAACCTGTGGTGGGCAGTTCAAGCCAAAATATGGCAAAATTTTATTAAGTTCAAACTGTACAATTTCAATATCTGTTTACTAGAGTATTAATAAAATCGATGGCAAGCGTACACATATCAAATACTAAAAACAATCCTATTTAATGTCTATTTACCATTGGAAAATCCAAGTTTAGTCCCTATTTACTGAGAGACACTTGTTACCTGACGCCCTGTATTTATATGTACATTTATATCTACTGAATCGCATTCAGACATCAAATTACCGGGCAGTTTGGGTCTGTACATGCTGTTACTTGAATGGGAAGAAGTTTTCCAGAGTTTACATGTCCAATATTCAGTACATGTACAAACATTACATTTAGAAATGTGCAAAGTTACGTGGAAGATATACCGGTACTTACATTGAAACATGTTGATTTTCCACAAGGCACGTATGTACTTTAGGTTCACAACTCTTTTGTTTTTTAATCTTCTGCATCAGCTTTAAATGTAATCATAATTAAACGAACATCTACAATTGCAATTTGTTTATCACCTTCGCATTGTTACTGGATGAGGTAACAAAAGTTTTTTTTCTCAAATATATGTATGCTTTGGGGTTATAGAAGAATGACGTTGTGGCGAATTGCTTTTGATCATCCGAATATTCATGAGAAGGCTTCTTAAAGAAGTCAACAGGGATGTCTGTAATAAACACATAAAACAGTTGAGGTTTAACATTATTTTTAAGATTAAAATTTGAGCAGCATTTGGAACTATTTATTCAATTTCGTGATTTACAAAGCCATTGACTTGATCATTTCTATACAAATAAAAACGTACTGATATCTATATTAGGTATGTGAAACACAATACAGCATGTACAAGAAAGAACACACAGTCAAGGTCTCATCTTAGTTCTTCTCATTTCCCGTGATGATGACAATTTGATCAGGGATGTGTCCGTAACTTCCATGCTGTCTGACCATTTCCGTATTAATATTGATGTATGTTTACAGAAACAATCTATTTCAGCTAAAGTTATTTCATACAGAAAATATAACTCGATTGACATGGAGCCTTTTCATGCTGATCGGCGTATCTTTTCTCTGATCTACTAGATGATATGGATCATCTGGTGAATCTCTATGATAGTACATTGAGAGACATTGTAGATGAGCATGCAACTTTAAGGACAAAGGAAATGCCAAGAAGACCACTACTTCCATAGTAAAATAAGAACATACAAGCTGCAAAGAGACACAGAAGGTATTGTGAGCGGCTGTGGATTAGGACCGGTTTGTATGTTTATTATGAAATGTTCAGTAAAATTCTAGTTAAAATACTCTTCCCTCTGCTTAATCAGAATATTACGTATAATACCATAAAATGAAAATAAAAGGACTGTTTTCAGTGTTGTAAATAAAGTCAGACTGTCCTTCCAAATATTATCAACTCGAATAAAGACATGGTAATTTCCATTCCAGCACCGTATCACAGGTTAAGCGCCATTGGTTGAAGAGTCCTGCATGTCCATGATGGATACATTTGAGCCTAATACAGAGACTGACATCAGACAGTTGCTGAAAAGGTCATCTCATTCTTTCTGTGCAGTTGACCCCATGCCTACATGGCTTGTGAAAGATTGTCTGGATGTTCTGATAAGCCACATTACACTCTTTCCCTAGATCCATGAAAACGGACCTTGTAAAACCATTAATAAAAACCCATAGATTGAACTGTAATATTATAAACAATTACAGACCTGTTTCAAATCTTACATTTTTATCTAAAGTTATAGAAAAGGCAGTTGCTTTCCAACTAAACAAATATTTAATCAATAATAACCTTAATGAATCACTACAGTCTGCCTATAAAAGTGGTCACAGCACTGAAACAGCCTTTGTTCGAGTGAAAAATGATATGATGTCAATTGATCAAGGTAAGCCAGTATTTCTTGTGCTTTTGGACATGTCTGCTACATTTAATACAGTTGACCATAATGTACTTTTCTCTAGGTTAAAATACATGTTTGGTCTATCTGGTAAAGTACTTGAATGGTTTCGATATTGTATGGAATAACGCCCCCAGAGAGTGTCTGTTCATGGTATTTTATCTGACATTAAATGTTTGTTATCTGATGTACCACAGGGTTCAGTTCTTGGTCCTCTGCTTTTCACAATGTATACCCATCCTCTTGGGATCATTGTGCAGCGATATGGGGTTAAATATTACTCGTATGCTGATGACACACAGCTGTATATATCACTAGATCCTGACAATGAGTAAAAAAATTCCTCTTCCTTGAAGAATTTAGAACATTGTATTACTGATATTTGACTATGGATGACTCAAAATCTTCTAAGACTAACTGATAATAAAACAAATATTATATATTTGGCATCACCACATTTTCTTAAATCTCTAAAGACATCATCATTACAGATAGGTGCATCTTCGATTACCCCTACTGCGTTATTAACAAATCTAGGGGGGTATTTTTGACCAATGTATGAACATGTCACATCGGCATGCCGAACTGCCTACTACCATCTTAAGAACAACCGCTGTTTAGAAGTATTATTGGCACAAGAAGCGCTAGTAACTGTAGTCCATGCCTTTGTTACATCTCGTATAGACTATTGTAACTCCCTGTTATATGGCATATCTGATTATAACATCAATCGCCTTGAGCGAATTCAGAATAGTGCAGCTCGCATAGTGACAAGTACTCGAAAATATGATCATATCACCCCAATTCTTCAAAAATTACTTTGTCTACCTGTTTGGTAGCGTATCAATTTAAGATTTTATTAATAACTTATACATCTATTAATGATATGTCACCTGAATATCTGTGTGAAATGGTATCCATTAGAAAGTCACCCCGAAAATGAATTTCTACTCCTAATCTTATTATCCACCACTTATATCAGTTGTGCTTGTATATTATTAAAATTTACATTCTGACAGACTGCACATACCAATATACATTTGAACCCACCAGAAAGAAGTCCTTTAAAGACCACCATGATCAGGACTCGGGAGAGTATGCATTTGAGCCCATATGGTCGAGTCATCCAAAAGAAGTCCTTTAAAGACCAACATGATCAGGAGAATGACGATATCCCTCAATACTCTGTTACTTTAATTGAAATATTTTAACTTGATAACTAAGCCCGCCATATGCAGGACGCTAAATGAAACCTTTGCATGCTTCACGCTTTGTTCCTTCAGCTCTCGGAACCAGGGTTGGTTAAACTATCATCGTAATCGACTGTAATCGATTACACGATCAATCATAATCGCCATTTCCAGATGCATCGTAATCCTAATTGACTGACTGCTGTCATATTTATACACATGATGATTTGTCTGTTTATTTGTTCAATGAACATGAAAGGGAAATATGTTGAAACACTGCTTCAGATGTTGACGCTATTATAAGTAATATAAACAGACATTTCAGATTGACACGCGTTGGGAGTTTGACTATATTCTAATTATCCTATATATTATATAGACCTTACCTGGCTGTAGTCATGCCACACGTGTTGCATTTCGTTACTAAATATACATTTCCCAAATATTCAAACAATTCCATTGTTTGCACTAATCTCAGTTATCTATATAAATACGTGTGCAGTCATGGCAAATGCATTACTTACTCCTTTGCTCTACGATGAATATTGATCTCAGAAATGTTAAAACAAATTAACGTCGTACAATGGCATCAAAGTCTCTTGTACATCTTCAGTTCAGGAACGTACTATAAAATGCGTCTGCTTCTTACAAAGTAACATGTAAACATTGTAGCATTTTTATATCGGCATTATACAATTAAATGAGTGAATATTGATGAAGAATCACATACATGTTTTTGTTATATACATTGTAGTCATGATTACTTTACAATATAATCGTAATCGATTACATTAAAAATGAATGTAATCATAATCATAGTATACTCAAGTAATCGTAATCGATTACCTTGGTCGTGTAATTGCCCCAACACTGCTCGCAACACATTTTGTATACAGACCTTGGCTCTTTTCTCTCTGCAGTTTGTATTCAGGAGATCTTTTTGAGTCTGGTCTAACTTATAGAGTGTTTCTTGATATGTTCTGTTTAATGTATCTGAATCACGCGTGTAAGAGTGCTTTGCTGTGACAGGGGATATATTGGAACACTCAGGGTGAGGGGTCTCTGGCTCTGTTCTTGTCACACTTGAAGTAAGACTTTTCAGTGTCTGCCGAAACACTGTCTGAAAACAAGTTAATTATTTTACTTTACAGCACGTCACAATTTTACATAACCAGCTTCTAATTTAAAATCTTCTTTCAATCTAACAATACCTATGATTCTATGTATAGCATGTTACGTTGATCTGGCAAAAAGGTAATACAAACTATTACCTATTTTGTCTTATCATAAAATCATGTAAATGAGTTCTATACAGAAATATATGCATAGAAAAATACAAAATATATGCATACAAAATACATCGGCATTCTGGTCGATAACACACATTCAAATACAAAACATTGATACACTGACATCACCAAAGATTGACTCAAACTCCTGGAACTACAGGACTCAAAATGACTTATAAAAACTTTGCAAACTTACACTACAACTTCAAATAGATTTAGCATTTTCGCACTGGATTATTTCCTTATATCTATGCTATCAGGTATATTTCGTGATTAATATTGTGGACTTATATTGGTTACCGTTCTAAGCATTACATATTTAAGAAATATGTTCTGAGGGTGAACTGTCCCTTTAAGTTATAATCAACATTATGTTTGAATTGACACCAGAATTCTATATTATAGAATGATGATTTTATTAAAGGTTAATTTAAAAACTGAACTAAGAATGCTTGGATTGTCATCATTGTTGTTATTTGAGATAGAAGATTGAATACTGATGATAGCAACAAGGTTTATGATCTAAAATAACCATACATCAGCCCAAAATTGAAAACTTGAGTTTTTCGTTTGGATTTCTATTTTTGAGATCACTATAAATGAATGTGGGTATGAGGTATTAACTCTAATGCAAATTTCTTATCGATCTATGTTTTAATGAAAACAAAATAACTGCAATTCGACTACATGGCTCATTTTTTCTCATGGAAGTCACACAGAACCGTTAGTTTATTATCCATAGACATATCTTCATGGCTGTATGTTCAAACATAAACCGTATATGGTGTATTCTGCATATACCCAAGTTAGTATAGCATGTTTGAGAAAAAGAACAAAACACTGCACCCCATCTTTGCCAATCTGTGTTCAGGAGATTATGGAACATTTTTGTATCACATTGATATATAATTTATATGTATAGGAGCTGGTCGTAATTTGGGTAGCGAAGCATCTATCATGTGCATGTCATTTAGATTAATCCACCTTTGTCTCAGAATAATAAAAGTAATACCGGTGGAAATGAGGTCATATGTGTTTAATGTTGAACACACCAGGTACGCTAATACTGTAATAATCAACAGTATGTTGTTAAAGGTATGTTAGGTAAAATAAGTTTGTATGATATGGTTATAATAATGTAAAAACGTGATCGTGGAACAAAAGCCTATTTATGTACATTATAATAGACTTCGTCCAAACAACCTCATATATTACTGAATTGACTTAAGATAACTATATAATGAAATTCTAAATGGAGATCGGTTTGTACTCTTGTAACACGGAGCATCTATCGATCCGTCAGGTTTATGTCATTGAACCGACGACAACATTGGCTAGTAGTAGTCAGCGGATTGAGCCTTGAGACAGGCAAGGTCACGAGGAAGACGAAGCCCGAGCATCTGTGACCTGATTCGATCTGGATGGAGATGGCTAGATGATCGTTATGGCAGTTTACATCAGCGCACGTGACTTTCATCTTCCAGCTTTACAATCTGGCATTAGAGGAAGCCGTAGTGGCGATAATCCAGTGATATGGATTACTTCCTAATATCTAAGATATCAGGTATAGCTCGTGAATAATATTTTCGGGTTACCCTTAAGACCCCTTTTCGTCATATTATCTGAGAGTGAACTGTTACTTTAAATTCTCACGGAGACAGTTAAAACAGTCTAGGTATGGTGATATAGTAATTGGCAATAAAACTGACTATTCTACGGATATCCACAATGATAGCGCTAATCAGAAAATATATTATATAGAAATTACGTTGACAAACAATCTTCGTGTATGGTAGAAAAATATATTATATACCAGGAGCTGTCGCTATGTTCCACATTGATATTTAATAACGATGGTGAATTGGAACAAAATGAAACAGTTATCAATGAATCTTTCCCTTTGTGTAGGTTTGGAGTGATGTGATTAATACCTTGACCAACAGGTGTAAATGTTCACGGTTAGATATACGTCTTATGCTTTTCCTAGATGTAATAACCGTTTATAGGTCTTTTGCCTTCCATATCCACTAATATATATATATATATATATATATATATATATATATATATATATATATATATAGGCTAACAAATATAGAAGTTGATGGATGCATACAGATACAGGTGTATAATATATATATTTTACACACATGGTCTTGTATCGAATTATTGTCATAAACTCTGCCAGAGGTAGCCGTCAAAGGTTTCGTTTATAGAATACGTATTTAATCAATTAATATACCGATTCAATTATCCCTGGCGCCACCATGCGGCTGAATTTCACACTATGGTTCGGATTAGAAGTCTAAGAATCAGTGTTGCATGGCGATCTACGCGTATAGTGGCCGATAAATGTCTTACTGAAAAGCTGTGTATAGGCTATTTACCAGCTATAGTTGGGTTTTTATTTATAGTCTATTAAGGGTATGTGATCTCTAGATCATAATTTTGCATTTAATAGGAATGGCACAGACTTCATCAAATAGATATGAAGATCTCCTCAAAGATACTCTAATGAAATAAACAATATTTAATAATATACATGATTGGTTCCCAGGTATAAGCATAAATAATATTTCCAATATTCTACATTGAATATTTAAAAAACATTCATTAAAATAAATTTACATTCAGCTAAACGTTTAATTTTAAGATCATTTATTTAATCCATATTAACCTTGGCTAAAATCCCATACAAGTCAACATGAATAACTAAGGCTTAGCTGTGTCATTCATCTCGAAAAATCGGTCCTCCGCTCAATCATTGAGTTACACCCTGATAAGTATTGTATTAAATCCTTTGGAAAGACACAATCGTTCAACTGCAATACTAGTCTCAGTCTCTGTGTAATATGAAATAATTTGCTGAAATATTTCCAGTATTTACCGTTAGTCAAAAGTTGCCATCCCCTATTAACAATGGGCGCCATAGCTGTTTCTAACCCGAGACCGCAGTCGGTAACCGATGCAACGCATTTCGCCTGGATCAGTCTATTGAATAAGATGAACTAGGATTATAATTAAGGTAAAAAATATCACAAATGTAAATAACTTCATCTACACTAAAATTAATTAGGAGATAATGCATAAAGGTAATGACTTCGTTGTACATGATCAAATACTTCAGTAAATATCTATATTCAAGGATTAGTGAACTTATCATCAAAACTAATATATCGTGGAATTTTCTTCATTATCAAATACATATAGACTTTTACGTCTGGTAATTAGTTATAGCGACGAACCGTGCCATATAACGTATTTGAATAATTCGAATTTACCAACTAATTGAATAAAAGTGTGGTTTCCATAAGCCTAGAAATCCTATAACCTGCTTCCAACTTCTCTTACTATTTTCGATCCAGAGCTTGAATGTCTAGGTTACGTAGGTAGAATATAATATTTAAAAAAAGGTGACTACATCATTCCATGTGTAAATAAGTGTATCCGGTTTTATGCCCTATCTTTAAAATGAGTAAAACTCCTTTCTATTTTATTCTTCGTCCATCAACGTGGTGAGTATTATTGCCTGATAAATATGCACCAAATGCTGTTATCGATCAACTTTTGTAGACAAATTGACCACCAATAAATTCTTGCATATTATCAGCATGACAAAAATAGTTTAAAAAACCCATAAACACTTCTGAGTGTTTATTCGGCAACACCTTTGGACAAATGTTTCACAACATTCTGAGAAAGTATATTAAACAGAAGCTGCAAAGAAATTCACCTTTGCTGTGCATCCTTCTAAATCCTAATGGTTTTACTCGGATAATTACTCACCTAGTCTGAGCCGTGATTTGAGCATCCCGGTATAATGCGAAAATTTATGATATAGGTGAGGTATAAAATATATAGCTTTATAACATCTGTGGAGATGGCTTTACTTCGCCACAAACCGGTAGGATACACCTACTCTTAAACAATGGATGTGAATAAGCTGAACAGAAAGTCAAATCAATACTTTATTGGTGACTTACGGGTGTGACATTACTTCATTGCGTTAGTACCAATTAGATAACTAGTCGTAGCAGATTATAATCAACGTGAGCCTCCGACGTTGTATCCGTGTGGAATTTAGGTTCTATTTGAAAGTGGGAGCCACGATGGTTTAGTTCACAATTTTAAGAAGGAATCAATGATTATTTCCAGATTGAATCAGTGTTACAAATTTCACACAGAATCCACACGCCCACGATTAAACGCAGTGGGACATCTTCCAATCTTCCAATATTTATTGTTCAATAATATGAAAATATGGCGCTAATAAGAACTCTTTGTTTAACTTTGTTACATTTGTAAAGTTATGAAAACTAATAATACACAAAGACCTAATATTTGTCTTTAGTACAAATAAAACAGTTCGTATTGAATAGTTATTATAGATAGGTATTAGATAAAGCAAAAACAGGGACGTCATTGATTAGCAGACAAAAGCGTATACCACATACAACAAACTGGAAAGGTTTTGAAAATATGGAGATTTACGGGACAAGAATGTACATATAGTATGCTATCGGTCATTGTAACGAAGATACGGGCGTGATAGTGACAATCCTCGACTTGGTTCAATGACCTCGGATGGAGAATCACTCTTAACCAATCTGTGTTATAAAATTTACTAAAATATTAATGCATATTTGAATACTTTAACAATATCAATGTATATATATATATATATATATATATATATATATATATATATATATATATATATATATCAATAAAAAGCTGGTGATTGCAGCAAAAAGTTGATGTGCATCCTAAGATTGTACATATTTGAGAAAGTATTCACAATAAATAAACTAACTTTACCTAATAATTCTGGGTTATTATAAATTTAACCTTATATAAATATATATAAATGCAATACAAGTGGTACACGATTTGCATCGTTGAAAACATAATTGTAATACAAACTTTATCATATAACTCATGCCAAGCTATCAAACCTAGGTGCAATCTACGATAATAGATTTGTAACTAAACAAATACATATATATGACTATATATATATATATATATATATATATATTAGCATCTTAAATGACAGTACTGTGTGGTGTTCAGATACGAAATTAAGAAAGAAAAGTAACATTGTTTGGTTTGGTCTTGGCAAGTCATTCTCTTCGCTAATTGTAAACGCTGCATGGTGTAACATTAGAAAATGATAAAAATAAGCTCATTCGTTTTTACTGTATTTAATGGAAAGCTTTCACCTTGTAATCGGCTAAGTTGTCCAATCATACCATCAAATAGTGGTATTTAGTCAGCAGTGTACATGTAATCCAGTTTGAAATCATAATTCTGACAGGTTTGCGTTTCAGTTTTGTTTAAAAATGGTTATACTTTGTAAGTAATAAAACAGTTACTTGCTGTTTTCAATTTTGTTAAACCCGCTAAGATGGCTTATTTATCAAAACGTTCCCTTTTAATGGTAGCATATATGTCAAGCATATATTACTTATTTAACGTTATGACATCGTTTCTATGTTAATGGTGCAATATATTTCCACTTGGTACAAAGAGGTGTAAAGACGACGTGGAAAGGCGTTGAAATCATATGGAACAGTGTAGCAACCGTATATCAAGCTGTGTTCTGCTGAGTGAGGATTTTCTCGGAAATTTTAATTTGATATCTGTTGTAGCTTCTGAATAAAAATGTACTCCAGACATAATTAACCTACAACATTACAACTACAGAGAGGATCATAAACAACGAAATCTATAACTCACAGTCTCCTGACTGTCAATTACTGTATTATGTAAGATTTGTCACTGATTTCCAAATGATCTATGATCATCATAAACTACAAAATAAAATTCAGTCATAGAATAGAATGCCGAATGATGATATGCCATGATGCCATGGAATAGATAACAGATAACTCAATATTACGTGCCCTAACATCTTTCCCATTAAGGCTACAGTAAATGGGCGCTACGTTTTAACGTGGATCAGACCCTACTAATACATTTCGCGGCAATGAGGTTTGCCTATTTGGAGCTGGGGAAGAGGAAAGACAAAAACATCGCAGAACCCCTACCTAATCACTTCAGAATGTGTGTATGTCGTGACGTTACACGGGAAATGAATTAAAAGCTTTTAGAGTTGGTTACAGTTAAACTCCCTTATTGAATCATGATATATTCTGGTCAGCAATTTTATGTAATTGTGGCACGAATGTATCACTGCGACCAACTTGCGGGCTTCTTCCTTCCAGAATATTTTAAAGATTATTTTCACCTGAAACATCCGCAGAGAAAGTAAATACGGCATAACGTACAGTTACATCGTATGGAAAATATGTTATCTTTTCATTCTTTAAATATAAATCCACTAAAATACAAATGTTAATACCGATTGTAATATATATATATATATATATATATATATATATATTACATAGCGTATAACTATTCAGTTCATTCAAATTAATTTTTAATGTACATAACCCTTAGATTTCCATGCCACACACCTTGACCAGCCAGGTTTTCAAAGACGATGTAGGAGTAATTATCCATCCCCGAAGAGCTTTAAATCATATTATATGTTACTTTCGTACGAGCAAAGATATAAATATTGTATTTCAACAGCTTATGACTCACGTTCTGGATGCAGTGTCTAGGTTCTTTGGTAGTACTGCATTATGTATAGATAGGCATAGGCACAATCTTTATGATACTGTCATGCTGCGGTCAGTTCTAAGTTGTGTAACAATATATATATATATATATATATATATAAATATATATATATATATATATATATATAACAATTGTCTACATTTGATATGTTGATACCATCGTTGGAACTATTTAATTACTGACGATAATGAATTGTGATTTATTTCATTTTAGTTCTACAGAATGTTATTTTAAAGTTGAAAAACCTAATAAGTGTATTTTTTTAAAAATTCTGTAAATTATTAGGCAGCATATTGTTTTCTGTGTGATAAATAATAGTTAAAAATTAGACAAAGCTAAATCTCACCAGACAACTCTTAATTGACAACATTGATGTATGTCATCTATAATTTGATTAATCATATATTCGTAATCAATTTCTTTTTTGAAAATTAAGCATTTATTGTTCTCGTCAGGCTCGAAGTCCTAAACTGGAATTAAATTAACTAATGGAAGGCTGAGTTTGACCAATGCTGACCATGGTGTGTGCCTTGTGAAAAGATTTAGTGCTATTTTAACATAAGATGCTACGTTTTCATTTATCACTTCTGTAACAAATGTAGAAATGCTTGATGAATAGATACATTGGAAACATTGTTGAACATTACACCCGTATATTTGTCATTAGCGTTGTTTTACGAGATCGAACGTAACACTGTTTTTTTATGGATCTTGGCTATACTGTTTGATCGAGTGCGATTTGAAACCTATTCGTCCACTCGGACTTGGGTATGTGTATCTGTACTCGCCTGTTGAGTTGTCAGGATACTCAACGTCGTACTAACGTCGTACTAACCCGTAGCCATTCAGTAATAGCCAATAGCCGCGATGTAAAATTTGTCTTCCACGAAAATTGGTGCTTCAAAATATCCTAATTGTCCTAAACGGTCTGTCACTAACCAGAACAACACTACAGGTCAACTTACCAAGGTACTGTAACGCCGCCTGGTATCAGATGCTAATTATTACAGTACTATTATCATATTTACGTCAATTGTTACATAAAACGTATCGCGTTAATCTTTGCCTTATAGCTTGAACTATTACCCCCCCCTCGTAGATTGTATGGATGTTTACATTAAACAAATGGCTGAGGGAGACAGATAGAGGGCTCTCTCTCTCTCTCCCTCTCTCTCTCTCTCTCTCTCCCTCTCTCTCTCTCTCTCTCTCTCTCTCTATATATATATATATATATATAAAGGGTACAAAAACATTCATCAGTTTATTATGATGATAAAGGCACATTTTTATTACAACTATCTCTCTGCTGATAATGATGTGAATCTCCAACATCTCAATTTGAATTCAAGTTGTCAAGATAGGTACTGATGGAAATGCATGAGAACACTCACGCAAAAACACATTGTTTGCTTAATATTTATTACGATTGGTTCGTTGCAGGATAAAATAAACACTTTCACCATAAAATAACAATCGAGTATTGTTTGACCTTCGATCATCGTTGAAGGTCAAAGAATACATTATGGCGGCTCTGTCTTCAATCCGCTCCCATAACAACGCGCATTAAACCGTTCTTTATGGGGTTTGCTCATTTCGCATCGTTAGGGCTATAATGGGATAAAACGCTGCGTGAAGGCCATTAATAAAGAGTGGGGGAAACCTTCATCATATTTGTGGTATTTAGACCTTCCGAACTCGTACTAATTCCCGTTCCGTCCAAGACCAATCGATATTCTGATGTAGAAGGCGAGTCACAGACCCGAGGCCCACACAGGCAAACATATCATCAAACTCATCGGGTGCCATCATAATCCATGCGATTCACTGATTGGGGAACGATCCCAAGTAATCTGGAGATGGACGCTACCACAACACGTAGACAATCCCCGGGGATACATTTGCAGTTACGGGACGCTGAATACTGCCAATTGGAAAATCACCTTCTATCAAAGACGTAGCCATAATGGCCGTGAGCTCCATAGTTCTGCCTTCACATTCTAGCCATGGCCTAAGATGTGTTGTGAGCACCAACACGGTCTGGTACGAAATAAGAACAGTCCCAAATCGGCCTGATTAATGGTCGAATCGGGTCTTACCGATCACTGAATGGTCAATAAATCGGGACGAATACAGGCTTGACAAAAAAAATAGAACGAAGTCGCTGAATAGAAAAGGGACTGTAACATAGTGCCACCCCAGAGACATCTGGCGAGCAAATTATTAACACGGTAACGCACACTTCTATGCTGTTTCTCCATGTTTATTGCGACAACTTCACACCGCTTGCCGCGTTCGTCTCTCTTGTATGGGGTATTGTATTAAGTCTGTTATGGTAATGACTTGATCAAATAGCCAGACATATCACTGGCTTTATAATCGAAGAAGCAAATTAGATATAACTTCCACCATAATGGCAGGGAAGTCCCTATGACATCATGTATCATCGGGAATTTCTCGTTCGTCCAGACGGTAGCTATTATCGTTCGAAGCCTCATTAGAGCAGTTTCCCGTCTCCTTCGGACAGTTATCGTAGATTAAATATCTGGAAACTACGCCATGCTATCATTATTGGCCATTCCGCCATCTCACACCCTCTAGTGTACGAATGCCATCCGGGATAATGAGAAACATCCCGAAAACAAAGCGACATCTGTCGATTTCAGTTAGATCCCACTGCGGTATTCCGCCACTAGGAGGCCTAATGGTAAGTAGTCACACCGGAAGTGGATATTCCCTAATATTGGATACGTAACGTCGGGTCGGCATCATGCCATTTGCCTCTTTCCATTTCCGGTTTACCCGCTGAGCGGCGATACCGGGGTAATTGCTTCCACTGGCTTTAGGTGAGAGCGTCCACTTGGCATGGCTTCGCATGCGAGTACTTGTAGCCGCTGAGGCTAGTGCTATTTCGCTAGCTAGAGAAGCGGGAACGGAATCGACGGACGTACAAACATAGTGAACTTGGCAGAAAGCGGCAAATACTGGATGCCCCTTCTGGATCATTCTAGACCTGACTCCGGAACGCTCTCTATCGCCAATTTTATCTCGCTGCCGATCCGGGAAGGTGTTTCGGGATAGGTGGCTGTACCGCAATGGCTGAAATCCGGTTATAAACCTTTCCCACTACCGAGTGATGGCTGATTCAAGGCCGTGATGGCATCGTGAACATAAATAACGAACGTAGGAGAACAGGGCAAGAATTGAGGAATCTTAGTTTGCCCGACAGGGCTGAGTAACCAGGACAGTTTTTGAAGAAAGGCTTCTTTAACTTGTTGTCTTTTCTTGGATAAACAGCTCGCCAATATTGTTGTGTAAGCGTTAAATATGGGGGGCGAAGTCAACAAATTACTTCTGAGATAGGTTAGCGATGGTCTTCTATCTAATGCGGGTCCTGTTCCTGAAATCGTTCTATGCGAAGGATTATGGATTTCTGGCTTGTCTTCCGGCCTACTTTTGATGTACGAATATGTGAAGAACAATGTGATTATTGATATTGGACATTACATACAGGTAAATGATTGTTATTTTAATATCATAATATAACACTGTATAGTGGATAGTTGTTGCTGATTAGGCGTTGTTGTTTAAGGAATGCTATTAACACACACACACACACACACACACACACACACACACACACACACACACACACATATATATATGTGTGTGTGTAAACCAAGTGTACACACAGCCGAAGAAAAACATATAAGTGTCATTCATGTGTGCGTGTGTGTGTGTGTGTGCGTGTGCGTGCGTGGGTGTGTGTTCTAAAACCCACTATATTCCACCCAATAAAACTACCAGTAACATCATATCACATCATATAATGGCGGGTAATCAACACATCACAGTTTTACGATTCACCTCATGTATATTAAGTCTAGATACCATGTTCATAATACACGATATTGTCCGTTCAGGTAACACCCTCTATTAATACCCTGAGATAATACTTCAAAATAACACCCTATCTATCCTTACACGACTCATCATGTATCACATACCCTTCCTGTGACCTACAGCTATCAACTGAGATATCATGTCGTGTCATCCCTTGTTATTTAGACCACATATGACGTCATATTAGTCTATAGTTCTGTGTCGATGGACGCCATATTGGTTATCAGTCTATGGGATGTGTTCGTGACGTCATAACCGCGCAGACCAATCAAAAGCGA
>JAODUP010000032.1:1492500-1532500 GCA_025642065.1 Paralvinella palmiformis
AAAAAAACCCATAAGTGAACCTTGACTACGAAGTACCGTGTGCGATAATAAAAATGGTTACGTCACGAATACAATTACTGCCACTAAAATATCATGTGACTTGTGGTACTTTGACTAATGTCAGATACTTACTGCCATAACGAACTTAAACAGTCATCACTCTTTGTACAAAAACTTTTATAATCTGGCAAATATAATATTTAATTGTTTAGTAACCGTCTTACAGTGTGTTAATTATTGATTGTTTTACGGGATCAATGATCAAGAGTTATCAATACAAATGACACACAAAATCTCCTTTAGTGTCACCTCGATATATAGTAGAGTAATTCTAAACCGTAGAATCTTTGGTACATTTTGGGTACATGCAACTGCCCCCCGGTCGTTCGCGTTTGCTAAATCCATTACGTCATATGATGATGGTGATGATGATGATGATGATGATGGGGTATTTGTATGTAACCAACTATAATTTACTGTGATAACTTTTATTGTCCTATTTTTTCTTTATTGTTATTTGGAAAATATATTAATTTAGCAAAACTTACATAAAACAGTAGAGACGAGTCATTTAGCCTCTGATCTTAATAAACTTTTCGAGCATCAGCCTCGAGTCGTGTTCTTATTCTTTGAATTAAAATATGATTAGAAATTGGTATACTAAAAATTTTATGATGAGACAAACGATTATTGAATATAAATGCGGATTTTCTATTAATAAATTACCCTTATGTA
Source organism: Paralvinella palmiformis (assembly GCA_025642065.1). Lineage (NCBI taxonomy): Eukaryota > Metazoa > Annelida > Polychaeta > Terebellida > Alvinellidae > Paralvinella > Paralvinella palmiformis. The sequence goes on from JAODUP010000032.1 coordinate 1,493,236, forward strand.
CTGTCTTGTTTTAGACACCACTTACCATAAACCTTAATTGATCATCGTCTGTCAAATACGATGTTTCGATATAATGATGTCATGGATCCGTCTATTTTATCGTCTCCCGGATACTATTATCTATCACTTGGAGATAATCCACGTGTATCTCATATTTTGTTATGGCTTACTTTTCTTATCTGAATACAGGTTAATAATGGGGTGTTCTTCATTGAAGATAATACTATAGGCAATGGAATGACACCAACTCACGCACTACTTGACAAACACTCACCTACTCAAACGACCAATCATTAACTCACTCGTTTACTGATTCACTCACCCACTAACTGACTCACATCTATTTTCTTTAAAGCCTATATCACGGCGTTTATAAGAAACCAATCTTTTAATTTGAGCTCTAAAAATACAAAGTCGTTTGCTCATTTATCTGTGAGAACTAGATAATAGTTTATAAATCCTGTACAGGTTAAGCCGAGTTACTACTTATAACGAGTAAGTTATGTGACTTAAACTTTATAAGGACTAGTACCCACCCACATATAAGTAGCTACAATAACTAGCTACTAAAGTCTACTAAATGTTCTTTTTGTGAAATGATTCCATGTCAAAAACATATATTTCCCATCACTTTCGATTCGTGAGGAGGCTTCAGAGACATGAAGAATACGTTCATCAACGATTTCCGGTTACACCGAGAGTACATCCGGCTGAGATGACCCGTGAGTGAAATCTTCTATCTAGTTAATTAGCGAGACTATACTCTGTATATATTAGACATTGTCCAGTTAGGATGGCATTCCATTCAGATCGCGTTCTCTTTAATCATGTTCTATTCAGACTGAACTCGGGTCAGTCGAATTTTGTTCAGTTCGTATCAGGTTCGTACTCTATTCACGCTGTATTTATTGATTCACGTCATTCACGGTGTTTGCTGTACGTTATCCAGTTCGTGGCTCTTCGGAATCGTACTCCGCTCAGATCGTACCCGGTTCAGCATCGTCCTGAATACAAAATGTGCATTCCTTAAATCTGGCAACTTTCATCGTACGCTATTCAAAACGTGCCAGATATCAATCGTACCTCTTGCTAGTAACTAGTTCAGCCTCTCTGCTAAATTGCCGTCAATGTAACTATTGTCGGTGGCATTTAATCTACCAAAAACCCACACCTGCGTCACCAGGACACGTCTGGTGTGACGTCAAAGCAGCGATCACCATGGCAACGTGAAGCTGTCTTTTGTGGCGAGTTAGCCAATCAGTCAGTTGTCTGATTTATATATTAAGAAAGGGGAAAGCTCAAATTATATAAGGCTTTATGCCATACGGTCAGTACAATGCACATCAGCTTCATTAGAAGGATTTATATTTAGACGCCAATTATGTTGTATACTACCACATAATGACTGAACAGTTACATATGGCAATTATGTGCTGCTCTATGTATGTATATGTGACTGTTCTGCATACGTGTATGTACTTAGTAAGTACAACCACCGGATTAGGCCCACCCCCTCATCCAACACCCCAACCCCCGATAGTTGTCTCCTGGTGACTTTCTGTCCAGCTCACGCTTTGTTCATCTTCGATGTGACCTGTTCAGTCGTTTCTTTCTTATAACAGTTGGCTTATTAATATTGTCTGAGTTCTAGCTGGTATCCAGCTGTTGTCCAGCTGGTTAAGCTAACGGAGTCTCGGTAGATGGGCTCCGACCATTATAAACTGCCTCATCAACGTCTTAATGTCTCTTGTTACCATGGTAACCACTTGTTTCTTCACATTTGTTGTTCATTCGACTGATCAAATCCAGAGTCTCCATCGTGAGTAAATGGCTGAGCGAGGAAGTGAGTGATTTGGGTGAGTGAGTCAGTGAGTGAGTCAGTCAGTCATTTAGTCAGTCAGTATTAAGTCTATTTTAGAGGGATGCAGGAGTAATATTTGATTGTATTTAATTGTCAGCCCCTTTCTATATTGATTGGCCATCTGCACAAGATAATGGAAATCTTGTGAATGTTTTAGTTTACAGAAGTAAATAAAATAAAAGCTGTAGTTACGGCATCGATGGTTGAGAATAAGAGAGTTAGAGCTCTTATTAATACTATCAATATGTCATGTAATTACGTCTAGGCTAATTACATGACATTATTTGTGGAGAATTATGATTATGACGTAATTGATCATAGTGATAGATCGTAATCATATAATTATGATGTGTTATTAATATGTAACTTAATGCTGTGTAGTTCGTTTACTTTAATGTATAATGGTCACGTGGAAATCGACAGAAAAGCCCAGTATAGCAATATACACGTCATCAGCACCACGTGATTAGCTCGGCCTCCAGATTGAAAGCCATCAAACTACGTGGTATAAAAATGCTGCATGGTTTCCATGGAAACGAAGACATCTGGGTTAAACATGGAATATGCGTGTGTTATTCAGGGGTGATTAATAATGTTGAGGTATTAGTAATATTGGATAACTATTGCCATGTCGTGTTGTAATAACGGAGAAAGACAGGAAGTATGTAGACAATAGTTACTTGTATAAAACAATATAGGAGATTGTAATGTATAGATAGAGGGAACAAACAATTTTTGTGTGTGTGTGTGTGTGTTTAATATTTATGGTATAAGACACTGGCACAGAGAATATCGAATCGTGAATGACATGTGTTATGTCTAATTAGTTCCATGTATATATGCATGTATATATATATATATATATTGTGTGTGTGTGTGTGTGTGCGTGTGTGTGTGTGTATGTATGTGTGTATACATGTATGTATTTATGTGTGTATCTATATAGAGAGGGATGAGAGAGAGAGAGAGAGAGATAGAGAGAGAGAGAGCTATATCATTGATCTAGTTACGAAATGTTTCTTAAATATTTCCCTAATCCAGTATACCAGGCGATTGACAATTTCACTAGTACGCCTGTATTATGGATGTCTTGCTAGTTTTTAGCCAATGCTAAATGAAGCCGAGTTCGATAAATACCGCAATAATCGCATTTAGTACAGAACAGTTCTCCTTTTTTTTCTATGGTGGGATGCCATTTATTCTCTCATACTGTCAGCGTATAAATCAAGCAAGTTTGCTGGGAATCAATGAGATTATAGACTGCCAGAGTCCTGAATTCTCCATTTATTCGCTGTGTGGCGTTGATGAGGAATGGCGTTATTGATCAAATATTCCAATTAAATAGAAACAGTTGAATTAGTTTGGACTGGTTAATACATACCATATTGTAGCCTTGTGGCATATTGTGTTATTGCGTGCTTGTTCGTAGACAGGTCAAATCCCGTATTAAGAAGCTGGTATGTTAATTTGTTTGTTGGGAACTTTTTCCGGGACAACGCAATCGTTTAGAATGTTTTATGGGATAGCTACGACTGACGTGGGATAGCAGATACTGAACCGTATATTAATGCTGATAATTACCTTCCTCACAAAAAGAAGGGTTTTCGGCCTGAATCGTAATTCGTATGATGATGATGGTGATTGGTAGGCTAAATGGGCTTTATTGTAGTAGTAGTAGTAGTGGGGTAATTCATTTTGGCCGGTGTGTGTGTTTGTGTGTGTGTTTCATGGTTTAAATGTTTAACTGTTCCTAGTGTACAGCCACTTCTGTATACACGGTAAGATAAATGGGAAGACTGACCTTCAAACGTAATTAACCAAATTGAAAGATCACCTGACATACCCGGCCGGGGTTTGAACCCAGGTACTCTCAATCTGTTCCGAAATGTTCTACCAAATAGCAGGGTGTAATTTGATTATTTGCTAAATGAATTATGAATTAATTCACTGACTGGTTGACTTGTTGATTGATTAATAAATTGATTGGAATAGTGAGTGAGTGAGTGAGTGAGTGAGTCAGTCAGTCAGTCAGTCAGTCAGTCAGTCAGTCAGTTAATCAATCAATCAGTCAGTCAGTCAGTCAGTCAGTCGGTGAATGATGTTCAGAGGTTTTAATTTAACTAACTAACGAAAAAAACTGTTCGACATAATTGATTTTCTTTCGCTAACAAAGCATAGCATAAATAACACCCCCCCCACACACACACACACTATATATATATATATATATATATATAGAGAGAGAGAGAGAGAGAGAGAGAAAAACACATACACACTCACACACATATACACACACACACACACACACACACATTATTTTTAACCATAATCCATGTAAATATGGTACTCTATGTCTATAAATAACACACTTCTTTCCCACAATATTTCCATTCGTACTTGGACTCTTCGCTCCTCGAATTATGAACTAAAGCAACTAAACACATCCAGGTCAATCTGCTTCGCAAAGCATTTTGGGATTGGCCAATAACGAGGCGCTTTGTATATGGTACTTTCTAACACAAGTTGCCTACGAGTTTGATAACCCAAGTTATAATATGTAGTCCACTTTAAAAAAAAATATAATAAATGCGTGTCTTCGAAGAAAATCACAAATCACAATGTACTACTGTTGTGCCTATACGGCTGGTAAAATGGCTTTAGATTAATAAATGATAAGTCACGCCTTGTTTGCAGTAAAAAATCTCCGATGTACGGTTGATGTACATAGTGCGGTATGTTTTATAAGCGATTCACCAGATATCACTGTACCACATTTTGTTGTGGATGGTATACGCTTCGGATCTGTGTCTGGAGGAACGTGTTATTTAAATAGGAATTTATCTCAAACTGTGACAGATACTAAATCGATCAGTTCTGTGTATTTAGAATAACAGAATATGATACTAACGGTAGGAATACACTTCACTGTTAAAAAGCTAAAAGGTCAAAGGTCACAATACACGGGAGCTAGGACATAGCTGTCAACTTTGTTTATCTTTTTATTTCAAGATTGTTGATGTTGTTATTGTTGATGTTGTTCTTGCCTGTGTGTGTGTGTGTGTGTGTGTGAATCCGGATTTGAGAAATTCGAGCAAGTGTTACGAGGTGAGCAATATTAAGAGGATAGTAAAACCTGGAATAAATAGTAACATATTAGTGGCTCTCACTCGATCTGTTTCCTGATATATAACTGGACGTCACATTATAGAGATATTATATCATAACAATTAGAATAGCCGATGGTAAACTCGTGTAAACGATTTAGGTCGGTGAAGGGTCAAACTTTAAGCGCATCACAACAAAACACAGAGCCTCGTTCAGAAGATATCACGTTGGTTCTAAAATAGTTAATCAAGATGTATTACTGCAGCTAAGTAAACATGTCCTATTATACTACTATTACTACTAATACTACAACCAATACTATTAATAATAATATCATAATTATTGTACCTATTCTAATTACGTTATTTATAAGATAATGATATCCGTTTAAACTGATCACGAATCACCATTTAGGTATTTCGGAATCAGGTAAAATATATGTTAAATAGGCGGCGTTGGTCATCGTTTCCCTGAACCATTACATGTAAACACACTCCATATATATATGTCTGGGATTAGGGAGAGTCACGTTATGGTGTGCATGCCATTCTCTGTACGATCCCGAAAAACCACCTGGCTGGATTACTAGTTTCCGAATAACAATATAAGAAATTTGTAAACGATGACATTTTAGATGTAACTAACCACCATCACAATAATCATCCTCATCTTCTTTATCATCTTCCCATTTATACATCTGCAAGTAGTTTGTCCTTGTCGCGTTGCCTGTCCGTATCCATAGATCCAGTGTAATGTCAAGGTCAATAAGGCGTATGATTGCAAAATAAAATTGTACATTATACGCACGTTTAAGTATTTCTGGGAAATAATTTTGGATGTTTCCGGTCAGTCCACGCGTTTTGAAGCTGATTTGTTTATTTCTTCTCCAGATGACGTGATCCTCGCACGTGGCCAAGATGAAGTTAAAGGATTTCTTCTTTTCAACCCTGCCTCGTTCGAGGAAATCGAAGCGGAAGCAGTCTAAAAGTTCATCTGGAGAACAGAACGGCGCCACTTCCAGTCCAGAAACTGATGACGTCATAATACGTAATCACGTTTTGCGCACCGACGTGGCGAACGCTAACTGCCGGAAGAACGATCGGAGCTCGCCCAGCGCTAAGTGTGCACCTGGTCAGAACGTTTCGTATAATCACCAGCTAGTATCGGCTGACTTCCGGTACTTTTGCGATGACAATTCTAACAGCTACACCAACCCATTTGGCTATAATACATTGTCCAAGACCCCTTCCAACACCTCTGAGTCTGGCTTCGAGGACGGATATGACCATCACATTGGCCATCATGAGGTCATAATTCCCAAACCGGATATTCTGACCGACTCCTTCGCTACGTTTCCTCGGGAGCGCACGCGCATCAAGACGAATCCCTGGGTGACGACACACGCGAACTCGATGGCATCATCAATTCACGGACAAGTCAGTAGCGATGCCACGCACGGCGTTCGCGCAGCATCACCGTATTACGTCACGCCGTCCTCGCTTTACGGCTCATCACATGACAGCTGCAACTACAGTCACTACCACGACAGCTACTATCCGGATTCTAGCAGCGGATCGAGTATTGCTCCGGACTCCAGTGTACCCCATAGTCCACTGGTAGAGGACGTGGCTGAGAAAGTCCAATCACGTGAATATTACGAAAATTGTGACATCAAACAGGAGGGGGTCCTAGAAGGCGGAGATTTAGTTATAAATTTGAACACTGGTGACATCTACGTGAAGTCGGCGCCAATCTTTGCGCCGGTTGATTTCCGGTACGAGGAAGACCTCGACGCGACACTAGAACGAGACCTCGGCCGACAGAAGATGAAATCCCGCCGGAAACGAGATGAGCGTAAGTGTTATTATTTGACACAGGATGATTTGTCTGCTAACGGTGGAGAGTCAACACGTGATCCAGAAGACTTTGTGACCAGTTACGCCGGAAGCTTCAGTAACGACAGCGACAGCGATGTCGAGGACAAAGATGGGACACTGACACGTGATCAAGGATCGCTGCAGTGCTGCCATCAGCCGCCCAACAGGCACGTCTCTCGGAATCGTGCCTCTCGACCGCGCAAATATAGAATGGATGCTATTTTGAGGCAACAAAGTAGCAACGTACCACCCATTTACAGCCCTTACGCCACTGATAGTCGCGACACCTATAGGTCGACGTCTGACGAACGACGTCACTATACCGAGAGTCAGATCCCGGATGTTGGTCAACCGAAAGAAGCTGCCGATTCCGCTTACGATAGCAGCACTTTATCGTCAGTCACGTGTTTCGACAGAGGAGAACCAATCGACGATTATAGATACTGGCCGATCACACTTCCGGGGGCTACCCATCGGAATCGGAAGTCAGCTAAGTCGGACGTTCCCGATCGGCGATCTCTGGAGGAGATCCGGTACAGCCTTCGGGAGAAAGTGGACCGACTCCGGGCCGAGAAGATTATCGTTGACGAGAAAGTGAAACAGGCTAAACAAGAAGACGAACTCCGACGTCAAGAGAAGGTACGCATCGAACAGGAAGTGACCTCACTGCGACGACATGTGCTACTGCGCACGCTGCAGGAGCTGAAGGCCAATCTCGAGGATCAGAGTCGTAGGCTGCAGGAGGCCTACGATGACGTCATCGATATGCAGTGGATGAACGCAAGATTGCGTCGATTGCGTAACACGACCTTGTGACGTTGTCCGGTCACGCTTCCGGATTGCGGGACGTCATTGTTTCGGTGTCCTTAGATACGATAGTTTATTTTGATTCCAAGCTTCACGGACGTCTCAGAAAGGATTAACATCGGTAGGCAATATGTAATCTAATATCACACCAGCTCGTAATTATATTGCTTATTAACTACAAAGGACATTTATACGCAACGTGAATGACAACGTAACCATGGATACCTTTATCCAAATTATGGCAGCCATGTTGTATTTCTAGCACACGACCCGCTAATATCCGGTGTTACCGTGTTATCAGAAGTGAGAGTATTTCATGTAAGACTTACCTTTCTGGTTTGTTAATCCTTGGTGACGCGGAAGCGATTAACTCCTGTCACGTGATGATATATATGCTGTTTATTGTGAATAATGTGTAATATTCTAGTCAGCTAGACTGTAATCAGTAATATTATTATAATATGTGTATATGCGTTCGCTGTTTGTAAACACTATGTCAAATTGTTATTTTTATCAACACATACACACGCGCGCGCTAGCACGCACACACACACAAACCACACACGCACACAGGCACACACACACACACATACAAACCATATAGTAAATTCGCGTTGTATTAGTTTCATTTGTACATAATGGACGCCTTGATTGCGCTGAAAACTTCCAGGTTGTGTGTTCGAATCCAGTTCATGTTGGTGGAATGTTTCACTCGGACTAAACCAACTCACTCACTCACTCACTCACTCTCATTAATGTATGATAATCATAACATTTAAATCACAAGTTACTTATTATCTATATGTGGTTGTGTTTTATTTCTCGGGTTGATAGTAATCTGTGTTTTGACGTTGAATAATGGGGAAAGGCTTCATTCAATCTTCTTTTATTGTTATGTATAAAGCTTCATAATAGAATATCAATATTCTATCTTGTTATTGTTGTCCATCATATATTATGTATCAGTGTTAATAACTAGATTGTGTGATGACGTTTATCAGAGTGAGTGGGGGGTGGAGAGGGGGGAAGATAAACTAAAAATGTGTTTGAAGAAAATTATCCGAACTAAATATTTCATCTAATTCTACATCAGAAGCGTTACATTTATTCCGCAAAATGTATTTTCATTACAGAAGAGACTAATATTAATATACGACAAAGAGTTACCAAATAAATGGTTAATACTCGGCTGGAAATAACTCATCTTATCTAAATTGTCCGGATTATCATCATCTGTTATAACTTTATAGAAAAATGTTTATTAATATTCGCTGATTGAACAATACTTTTGGCTTTATGCCGCCAGTAGATAGATATTTACCTTGTTATCGATTACACCGTGATATCATTTTTATATTACTTAATTTACTTGTTTGTGCAATATATATATATATATATATATATATATATATATCACTAAGGCCAGCTGTTAATGTTACCTATTGTTCTGTCTTGTTTCTGGTTAATAAATAATTCTGCCTACAAATGATTGACGTATTTCTGTATTGGAAATATACGTATTTGCTAAACGATACACATGTTTATGAAGACATACACATGTTTATGAAGAAATACACATGTTTATGAAGACATACACACGTTTATGAAGACATACACACGTTTAGGAAGACGCCTACATATATTTAGAAGAACGTGTACATCAGTACCGAACCAACAAACATTATGTAAAAACATAAATTATAAGCATACATTTCTCTGCCAATACGTGAACTTTTTATTGGAACAGACTGTTGTCTACAAGAACGAAATACTGTTCAATGGCTGGCTGCTAATTAATTAGTTGTCATTGCGCAGAAATCAATATTTCGGTATTTTGTTTTCAAGCAAAAACACAATTTATGTTGGATACTAATTTATTCAATTTGAGCAAGAACACATATTGTTAGTCTGATAACACATAAACACAAATGATATTCTTACACACTGTATGTGAACATTATTGCAATGCAGCTAAAAACCAAACAAACAGATACCTAATTGGCTCCTTGAAATATAATTTCGTCTGGTGATAAACTATAAAAGGCAAAATAGGGCTATACTATGAAATTGAATTGCTACTAACTACAAGCTTGAAAATGTTCTTATCAGAATTTTTCAGATTAACGAAGAAAGAAGTAGATTTATATTCGAATTCTTTAAATTCAAATGGGTTTGTGTGTGTGTGTGCAAAATCTAGAAAACATAATTTTTAGCTACTTATGAAACTATACACTTTGACTGAATTATTGTAATTTGGAATGTTCAAAACGAATGTTCACCATATATATATATATATATATATATATATATATATTCGAAAAAAAATTCAAACACTAAGTTCGTCGTGAAGCCTCATCTTTATCTTGAATACGGACTTCATACCAAATTATTTGTAAAGATTTGCTGAGTTCCTCAGTTATCTATTATGATGAAAAGTTTTAAATTACAAAATTATGCAATCAGTATACGTAAGTTCTAGTTTGACATATTTGATATATATATATATATATATATATATATATATATATATATAGAGAGAGAGAGAGAGAGAGAGTCATATTTTTCTGCCAAAACGTCCTAAAATGTTACAAAGTCGTGCTATTCGTAATAATCTACATATTTTGTGCATCAAGCTATAAGATCATCACATAAACTAATATTGTTATTGAAACAAACAAAACATACGTTCATAAAGCTAGTGTCTTCTTCTGTGGGAATGTGATCTTGGACGAGACTAAACATGGCATGCGTTTATGATTAAAAAACAAACAAAAAACCCAGACAAACAAATAGACATTCATTTCTATGTTCATTCTAAATGATCCGCGTGTAAATCGTAACTGTGCCGCGCGACAAGTAATAAACATTAAGTCAACGCCGCTAAAACAATTTTGTTTGTGACCGCGCAAAAAAAACTACTTTCTAATTCTATTTCGTGCTTATAGATAAAAAGGGGAAATCAGCTGGCGGATGAAGATGTTTTAGTCCAATCCTTTATGATAAAATAGGTTTTACAGAGGGATGCTATAGTCAAACGATTTATTTCCATATCGCTTTAAGAAATTTAAGTAAATAAACTTCGGAAATGGCACGTTATCATTTGGAGGTTAGTTTGCTCGCTGACAGTGGCGACGCCTGGCGACTAGTATAAGGTGCAAAATGTTATAATAAACGCTCGGTGCATTATAGGGTTAGGAGCCATTAGTAGAGGGCAGTTTTGAAACAGTAAAAACATCTAGCTGTTTCATGCAAGCTTAATTAACGGAATAGAACATGCATGACTTGGATGGAAATGATGCTGGATTAAATTAGATGTTTTGCATGCAACATCAGCTTTAAGCGACTGGTAAGCAAATGAGTTCAGCGCCATACTGAAACACAGTACGTGTATATGTATATGAGAGTTTGGTATACAATGTTAACTAACAAGTATAATAAACCATATTGAACCGAAGAGAACCCTGTCACCGTGCACAACTTAATAATACTCGTGATTACTTAATAATACACGGGGAGTGGTGGCGGAAAGAACAAACACACAGTTCACAATTATTATGTTTCGGGTTCACGGAGTACAAACATCATTAACACTTGAAGTCGTATGACCTGAATGACTCGTTTTAAGATTTGTGACATATTCCTGGGCTGTAACACGTTCCAGATCTCGGTTTTCGAGAGTACAAACACACACACGCACACATACACACACACGCACACACACACACGCACACATACACACACACGAACACACACGTACGCATACACGCATATATATATATATATACGCCTGCATATAAAAATGAAAAGTAAACGAACTGGAAAGTGCTACTGCACCGACTACATAAAATACTTTTGGTTTACTGTAAGACTGCATACAGGTATATATATATATATATATATATATATATATATATATATATATATATATATATATAGACAAATTAATACACAGACACACACAATATACAAAGGGCAGGATGTCAAGATGATGAAGCTGTTTGTGTTTCTGGAGGAAGCCCTTCACGATGGACGCAGTTCACTAAAACCATTTTCCATAGACGCTGTAAGGTAATATTAGACAAGTTAATATAACAAACACGATTACATTAAGTAACATAGGAACTTTGCATGAATAAGAAAAAACGATGTGTATCCCGAGATTCTAGCACGGGAGTCTGGAGGAGAAGGCGCCAGATCCGTAAAGAAACTAGCACAAAAATCTGTAGGAATCAGCCCAGCCGTGAGGTTGAACTGCCCAAAACAAGTGAATAAACGATTGATTTTGTCTGATCTGGATACTGGTCACTCCGGGGACATATGCCAGAGGTACCATTTTCTAGGGAATAGCCCACACATTCCTCAAATACACGAGTAACTTTATTCGATTGGATTGATCCTGACATGGAATTGAGTTAGTTTGAGGTTAGCCGTTTAATATCGGTTTAATATATGCTAGTTAAACATAGGACACATGGTCGAGGGGGGAGTCTGATTGGGAATGCGTTTGTGGACTGGATTTGAACACACAACCTGGACGATTGTTGCACAGTGCTCTAAGTACCGAATTGTGGGAGTGTTCAATCACTAGCCCAGCAATATGGAGAAACTTGGACAGGTATCCTGAGAAACTAGGACAGGTATCCTGAGAAACTAGGACAGGTATCCGGAGAAACTAGGACATGCCTCTGGAGAAACTAGGACATGTCTCTGGAGAAACTAGGACAGGTATCCGGAGAAACTAGGACAGGTATCCGAATAAACTAGGACATGTCTCTGGAGAAACTAGGACAGGTATCCGGAGAAACTAGGACAGGTATCCGGAGAAACTAGGACATGTCTCTGGAGAAACTAGTATAGGTCTCTGGAGATGCAAATCTAATAATCAGATGCATGGCTTACGGAGACTGAACTTAACCGATCCGCTCATCGACTCTGATGAAACTACCACAAGAACCGACTAACAAACAGTAACGATCACGAAAGGGATCATTTATAATAAAAACCTTTCCATCCATTTGAGACAGATTCAGTAGATCGGAAATATCTAGGAGCACTTTCCCACTAACTGATGAATATAGGTGATGGAGGTACACTTACTAACAACATATAGAACATTAGATGATGTTAATTATAGAAAAATAGTCATCTAATGTCGGTTGATAGTTAGATAAGGACAACGATGACGACGAAGACGACAACAATAGCAGCAACAACAACAAAAACAGCAACAGCAACAGAATTCTTGGTATTATCTATATGAAAAAAACACACACCAGCAACACGTCATTAACAGGGATTAACATCTATATAGCGTACAATATGACAACATAGACACACCTAATATGGTAAGACAGTGTCTAAATAATACCCAGAAGGAGCAATATATATATATATATATATATATCATCATCACAATACAACACATAGAGGTGTTGGACCACGAAATAATAGGCGATTAGCATTTCGGGATTTGGGATATTTGTGAGGTTTATCACAGTTTTCAATTGGTTTCATCAGGACCCAAACCAAGAAATATAGATCAGTTAATTTAGTTTGGCAAGTTAAAGCAGAATGGGCGATTTTATACGAGTACGTCAGATGCCACCAGATAGAGTACACACACACACACACACACACACACACACACACACACACACACACACACACACACACACACACACACACACACAACACATACACACACGCGCACGCACGCATGAACGCACGCACACATACACACAACGCACGCACGCACGCACGCACCATATATATATATATATATATGTGGGCGGTAATAGAAATTCAACAAACCCAGGTCACTTATATTAGTGCTGAGCATAATAAAGTAACGTTAAAAGAGCAGTAAAGGGGGTTTTAACGCACCACGAACGTCGACGTTTAAAAGCAGAAAGGAAAACAGACAGTGTATGAAACGTTGCAATAAAGACGGTGAGAGTTTAAAAAGTAAACGACACAGTACACACGAAATACTTCCCCGAGTGGAAACCTGTGTACAATTAATGGTAGAAGTGTGCATCGGACTGAATGATACCAATCTGATCCATTCATAGAGACTAGTGTCGCCATTGGTTGATTGATCGATCAGCATCCAGCATATTTGTTCATTTAATAGAATTCTAGTTTTGTTGTCAAAATTCAAAATCGGTAACAATTCCTTGCTATATAGGACAGTTGTCCCTGATTAATTTGTGGGAATAAAGCCCCGTAATAGTGTGTGTGTATGTGTGTGCTTCATTTGGAAAGTGTGATGAAAATAATACGCTGCTGTATAAATATTGTTGCTGTGTTCATTATTTAAATGACCACAGCATAAAGAAAACTAAATTCGCAGCGCGTGAGCTTGGATTCAGAATGGTGCTAATTATATATATATATATATATATATGCATGATAAAGTAGCTCAATTTCACGTTGAGTGGGCGTTGAATTATGGAAAGCCATTCGCATTTTTATTGAGTGATCGGCACTAACTAAGGGAAGCCGTTTGTGAATCGATGAACGAGAAGTGGTAACAATTGGTGGGGGGTGTCCGGCTAGAAATCAGCCTCATCGGATCCCTGAAGACCCCCCGTCCAGGTAAAGTCTTTAGAGGTAGTAAATACTGACGAGCCATCGTATAGAGAAGCGTATTGTACTATCTGTCCTATAGTAAACACGTGTTCCACGGCTGTAACTCGTCGGGTTCCAGTCGGTTGAAGGTTCCTCAGGTTCTTTGTGATATAACCTTGACATTCGTCTGCCGGTGGCCGGTCGTTTGGACTATGATTGTGTAATGTACGTAACTGTGCGAGCTGAAAGGTAAATACAAAAATATATATTACTACTGCCACATACACACACACACACACGCACACGCACGCACACTTTAGTTGTATATACAATTTTGAAAATGTTAACATCTAGTTTTAACAGTACCGACGCGATGACGCGCAATTACGGGTTTCTCTGTGCCTGTGCCTGATCATACACAGCTAACACATACATACACACACACACACACACACACATCAAGATGTCAGAACAGTGAGTATTTAACTCGTATTGATACTCACCGAAGTTTTTTTTTTAAACATACCGGAACTCGTGTTCGAAACCTTTTATTTCAAGGTTCAAAAAAAATTCTGATATTGATAATTTTTCTAAAGTATTATTACTTGGTGCACAACTTACCTGACGAGATGATACTGTGATGTTATCATTAAATATAACCCACGTCACTGACTCATAACATGGCGGTACTGTCATCGATCCTTTATAAACCCAATACTTCTTTATATTATCTAAGGTATAAATAACCAACAATATGATTATATTTGTTACAAACTCATATTGTCATGATGTCGTATTTGATATGATATTTAAAGGTTAAATGTGAGGCGCGCACGCACGCACACACACACACACATATATATATATATATATATATATATATATATATATGAGTGAGTGAGTGAGTGAGTGAGTGAGTGATTAGGTCAGTCAATGACAAAAGCCAGACAATCCACTTACTTGGTAATAACTGTTTAATGTCTACCGATATCTTTTCCCACTGTCTCTTGTACCTTACAGCTGAAGCATAGTTACAGATATGCTCTATAGCTGGGTTACCACGACTGTCTAACTGTAATATATATATATATATATATATATATATATATATATATGATGTCTTGCAACAATTCTAGTGTCACATAGTAGCTTCCATTCTCAACGTTGCAGTAGTGTTTTATTATATTCGGTGTGTAGCGAATAGTTTCACATGACTGTGTAAATGTTTCCGCATAAGTACTCAAATATATATAATACCGTGGCACTAACTTCAGCAGGCTGTATTCAGTTATGATGTACACCGCTACACGATAATATATATATATGTGTGTGTGTGTGTGTGTGTGTGTGTGTGTGTGTGTGTGTGTGTGTGTGTGTGTGTGTGTGTGTGTGTGTGTGTGTGTGTGTGTGTGTGTGTGTGTGTGTGTGTGTGTGTGTGTGTGTGTGTGTGTGTGTGTGTGTGTGGACTAACGTGTATGCCGTTTCAATGGACTACCTTTCAGTAAGTTTTAATTCCGAAGAGTGCAGCCTCTAGTCTTATAATGCGCCATTTAAGAGGAGATGATTTCTTAAGATGATTTTTGTGTAATATACATTTTAAGAACTATGTTTATGTTATCTTCTATCCATTTGTAAAACTTTTCACGGTAACTTTTTCTTCTCTAGATACTTTGATTATCATATTTTTAGATATTTTAGACATTTGTTATGATAATCTGGTGTATTATCACGTGATTACAATTATTATAACTCCTGTTAAGAATTTACAAACAATGGAATTTCTATGATAATATATATATATATATATATATATATATATATATATATATATATATATTATATATATATTATATATATAAAACAATAGGTACACAGCATATTAAATGTTGCTGTATTGACATTATTTGACAGTTTTGGTGAGAGTTTTGTATATTTATTGTTATCTGAGTTTTTTGATGTTTTTAACTGACAATGTGAGACTTATCTTAAATCATTCAAATCAATAAACAGAAAACCGAGAAGTTTGTAAATAATGACGAACTTATAGTAATATCAATATCTCGAAATAATAACATAGTCATTTACTTGACATGGCAAAAGTCTAAATATAGTTAAAATATGTATCTTTAAAATAGGCTTTTGTTATACTTACATTAGCGAATGCAGCCACAATAACGAGACCACCATCCTCACTAGCCGCTTCCTCATAAGAACTATATAGATCAGTATTCCAATGGACAAAATGAACCTAAAATTAAGTTATTAATCATTAACCGTATTAAATCTTCTTCTATAACCCTTTCTCTCTCTCTCTCTTCTCTCTCTCTCTCTCTCTCTATTTATATATATATATATATATATATATATATATATATATATATATATATGTGTGTGTGTGTGTGTTTTGTGTGTGTGTATGTATGTATGTATGTGTGTGTGTGTGTGTGTGTGTTTGTGTGGGTACAACGCAGGCACACACACACACACACACACACACACATAGCTGGCCAGTTGACCGATGACCTGATATGTCTAAATTAATCATCACTCCCCTTCCTCACCTCCATAGCAAAGCTGCAACCCTTTACTGTATGCTCTGAACCAAAATCATCTCTTTCTCCCCAATGAAAGTGAACCTGTCTCAGTTCATATTTTGTGTGACTGAAAGGCCCTCCTGTAACATCTGTAACAAAACAAAATGTTCTATATATATATATATATATATATATATATATATATATATATATATTTGTGTGTGTGTGTGTGTATACATATATGACCCTTTTGGTTAGTTGCTGTTTGGGGTCATTTTGCCTCTTTACAGGGACACTGTTCCTAAACATGGAATTATAACAATTGCTAAAAAAGAATGCGCAATGCTTAACGTTAGGACATTTGTCCCTCAATAGATTATAACTTGTAATTAAAGTAGTGTCATAGAACGAATCTCGCTTGCTTCACTTATACAAAACTTGAGGCATAAACTTCCTTCGTTGATCTGTCGAAATGGAAAGATCTGTTCCATAGTCCAGTCGAGATTTGATATTATCAGTACTGCTTTAAACATTGGTTCTGACGGATGTGTAATGCTCGTTAAACGTTGATGAAGTATTTCACCCTCAAAGAACAGTGTACAAAGTGTAGTAAACTTCACCATCGTTGTTAATTTTCAACCTTCACTACTGGTTTCGAGTTGGATCAAGGCGCAGATCTGGGGCCCCAGTGACCTGGCTGCCCACCCCTTATTTAGTGAAGAGAAAGGGGCGGAGCCCAGCCCCTACATATCAATATGCATATACATGTTCACTAGCCACTTATTTTAAAACTATCTTTGGAGCTAATTGGGCGTCATTCAGATTACAATGAAATTACAAATCATAACGTCTTGGTTCATTTAGTGGCTAAAATGAATGAATATAAGAGAATAATTGATTTGGACAATAATACGTTTTTATCAATTGTTATTAGTTGAATAAAACCATCATTGGTCAATACAAGTTTCCATAACATAAGCCGTTTCTCAGAATTTACAAGAATTACAAGTCGCTGTTTTATAGATTTCTCCAACGATAAGCTGGTAGGACCGACATGAAGCCCCCTAAGCGTCTATTTGGTGATGAGTTATCAGTAGACTGGTCACAAGATAACATTATATTTACTTATTGCCCCAGAAAGGGCTAAGCCAAGCCCCGACGATTTCAGCGTAAGTGACTGCGGCAACACAACGTGTTGATGTATCCGGAACATCTGGATGATGTTTTCTGTGATCCTTGTGTGATGTTCTGAAGAACAAGAAGTAGTCATCGACAAACCGAGTATTTTATTGTCTAAGCCTCTGATCAGATCTAAGAATGTTACTAGCGATTTCAGTTCACATTCGACAAGTCAATACCATAAGAATGCCATGCTTTATATGGCCGCCTGGATGAGTACGGTGGAAATAGAAGCATCCCACCATCGCCCCAAAGGTTTGTCACCCCTGTCTCCGAACACGTCCAGGAAATGATAAGAGTAGACCTATCCAGGCGAAATACGTCGCATCGGTTACCAACTGTGGTCTCAGTGTAGAAACAGCTATGGCGTCCACTGTTAATAGGGGAGGGCAACTTTTTACCATCTGTTAATACTAGAAATCTTTCAGCAAATTATTTCAAATTACACTGAGACTGAGACTAGTATTTTTTCAGCTGACTGATTGTGTCTTTCCAAAGGATATAACACAATACTTATCAGGATAGGACTCAATAATTGAGCAGACCGATCTTTCCAGACGAATGACACAGCGAAGCCTAAGTTATTCATGTTGACTTTTAGGGGATTTGTTTAGCATGCGTTAATATGGATTAAATAAATGATTTTAAAAATAAATATTTAGCTGAATATAAATTTATTTTAATGAAGATTGTTTAAATATTGAATGTAGGTTTATGTGTATCACCTGTATATTATTAAATAAAAAATGTTATTACATTAGAGTAATTAACACCCTTGATAACATGTAGTAAAAATTGCACGAATGGCTGGTTTAGAAAATAAAACCGTTTACTTTCAATAGAAGATATCATGCATAAATACCAATG
The DNA here is from genome assembly GCA_025642065.1 of Paralvinella palmiformis. NCBI lineage: Eukaryota > Metazoa > Annelida > Polychaeta > Terebellida > Alvinellidae > Paralvinella > Paralvinella palmiformis. Next base: position 1,512,036 of record JAODUP010000032.1, read on the forward strand.
TTACAGTAATAGGAATCACCCATTGAAGTATAATCTATGTGATCATGGATTTTATCCATTCACATCATCATGTCAAAAGGCAAAGGTTCTATAAAAATAGGTTTGAACCAGACAGGTCGGACCATGGCAGCCATGGGTTTCTTAGTTTAGTGGCATATATCTGTTGGATGAAGTCTATGCCATTCCTATTAAATGTCAAATTATGATCTGGAGATCACATACCCTTAATGGACTATAAATAAAATCCAAATATAGCTGATAAATAGCATAAATACAGCTTTTTAGTGAGACATTTATCGGCCACTAACGCATAAACCGCCATGCAAAACAGTGATTCTGAGACTTCTAACCCGAGATGAGTGTGAAATTCAGTCGCATGGTGACGGCAGTGGTAATTGAATCGGTTTATTGACAACAACCACACTGGACACACACACACACACACACACACACACACACAATCCTAGCACCAAAAGTTGTTGTCATGATTTACGAATTTCTCTTCCTGGAATCCTGAAACATCTTAATGCCACCATCATCTATCAGAACATCTTCGTAATTGTGTAACTTTTATTCACCCTGCCAGTCCTGGTACGTGAACAGAGTTTCAGTCTTCTACACAACCTGAAGAATGAGGTGCGTTCTATCATGGAACAAGAGGTACTTTCTGGTTTTATGGGGTTTTCAGTTTATTTGAAAAAGAAAGGCCCCTCCCTAAAACATCCCCTGGATACGTCCCTGCGTTGTTATTGTCCCCGTCCTATCCAATTGTCGTCCCTCGCAAGGTGGTGTTTAAAGATTGGGCTGGAGTTCATTCAATGGACAGTAGCGGGAGTAAATTGAGCTTTTGGTTGAGGCGCCTCTACATAACTTCATTTGTCGTATATTATTATTGAAAACAAACATACAAACAAACAAATGTAACAATTTAGTTTTATAATTCGTAATTATTATGACATAACAGTTTAGTTATATGATTTAAAAGGTCTGTTGCTTCGTCACAGGGATCTTTGTCTCCCCCTCTCCAGCCCTCAATATTTTGAGGAGCTACTGAGATTCTACCATAAAATATATAGATTTTTATAATAATCAATGCTAACCGAACCACTGTTTACTGTCACTATAGGGAGACATTTTGACGACTGTATCCAGTATAAGACATATAGTACTCACAGTATAACCCATTTCTCGCTCTGACCTCAATCTGGAGTGTGTATCCGGTGTTCCAGACGATCTTACTGCCTTCTCCACTCGAATATTCAACTTTCAGTGGGTAGGTGGCCACCTCCTCGGGACTAAACTCGGCCTCCTCCGGACTGATGTTAATGGGAGACTGTAAGTTACCGGAACCTGCTGGGAAAAACATCCACCAGGTGTCAGGACCTACAATATAAAACAATAGATAAGCAAGAAGGTCAGATTCAATAATTACACATCAGTCCATGTTTGGTTTGTCATCGAGTGATTAGAAGCAAGCTCCTGTCAAACTTATAGAATGTATCTGTAAAAGATTTATTATTTTACTCAAACATTTTTATCTTATTAAAATCAGTATCTACAAACAAAAACCAGTTTACTTTTAAAACAAACCATTCAACAATACCATATGCGTGGTTAATTATTGAAATATATACTACTACAGTTCAATAAATACAAACGTGTTTTGTTGTTGGTTAATAATTTGTATTAAGAACAAATACATTTGATTTAATTAACTGGTAAATGTAGTCGCACATTAAAACATTGTTCTTAAAAGAACTTGTAGAACTGTTTCTACTTTTACAGAAAATTAACAAGCAAAAAATACGCTTGTTTTAATTGAATATTACATGCAGAATGTGAGAAATTGATCTAGTTTGTACCTCTTTCCTTGCCATATCCCCATTCATACATATCAATTTGTGTATCTTCCGGCTGTAATGCATCTGCCTCAAGACGTGACTTTTGGGCTTGGTGTGTATTACCCATGATGGCTGCAAGAAATAACATGCGTGTTTAATGAGATAATTGAGAACATAGACGAACAAAAGTAATAAAAAAAAACAAATACAAAAATATGAAGACTATTTCCAAATGAGCTCGTTTAGATGTTATATGAAATGTTTATATAAAAGTGTAACGTGATAAAATATTCTCCAAAAACGAACACCAATAAGTTTATTTTTGTGATAACTATAAAGTGTATTGTTATCTGTTGTCTGATTGACCATATCGCTTATACGTCGTAATATACGCAAACTCGTAATCAGATACGCCAGATTCGAACCCACAGCCTTAAAGTTTCCAGGGTTCTTCCCCACCACATTGCAAATTGTTATAATAATCATAACGTGTTCATGTCAAACTGACAGACTTGTTAGGAGACCATTGTGTCTGTTATAGATGTACTAAATAACATCAAAATGTATACTTCCTCTCACTTCCTCCCTACCCCCCCTCTCTCTCTCTCTCTGTGTGCGTGTGTGCGTGTTCTGCGTGCGTGCGTGCTGTGTGCGTGCGTGCGTGCGTGCGTGCGTGCGTGCGTGCGTGCGTGCGTGCGTGCGTGCGTGCGTGCGTGCGTGCGTGTAGTATGAGGTTAGATGAAGTAGCAGATAATCTGCTGCCACAAGTCCTAGATGACAAGATGGCGTCTTCTGAGGACAACACGATTGGTATTAGGTCAAGAAGGGATCAAGTGGCCTATATTGTTTCGGCTTCCGTCTGTCTGTGACATTTAATGGCTGTAACGGAACAATAGCTAACGCTAATTGGCTGTTCAATAATACAATAGGTCCGGGAAGAGAATAACAATATAGAGATGTTCATTTTCATTATTATGTGTTTACAGTAGTTACCTTTTCTCCTATGTTATTATGCTGTCGAGACGCACACATATGTGTGTGTGCGTGGGCATATACACACGAACCCCCCCCCCCCCACACACAATTCTTATTATTAATTCTTACTATTACCACTTTTTTCTTTAAAAGTATTCGGAATATTGGAAAATAAGTATATTTTTTCGATGCATTTTGATATCGAATTACCTTAACAGCCGATAATATATTTTTATCTAATCAAATTGCCGTTGAAGCAATGGGGGGGTACTCTTTTTGATGGAAAATAACGTAGAAATGTGTCTTGATGAATCAGCCAATAGACTCATATACGAGACATAGGACTGGCTTACAGTTATCACGACATGTCAATTAATTACTCTGTATCTAGTTATTTATAAAACAAAGAAACGTTGACAAAAATATGAAACGGACAATTGCGCGTCGTTTCACCGAAACTGATAAGTTGGAATCGATATCAAGCTGAAAACAATATCAAGCTGAAAACAATATCAAGCTGAAAACAATAACAAACTAAAAACAATATGCGACTCCCCCCCCCCCCAAATGAAATCTAAGGTTGCATGGTTGTTCACGGCACATCAATATTCCCACTGAAGTAGCTTAACTATAAATTTACCAAAACGATACATGGCCGAAGTGTAGGAACTAGGTAATTAAAACTCATTACTTTTATATGTCTACGAAATTGTGATTAATTGAATGTCCATTCTAAATAGTAATGCTATAACCATTTAGCAGCTCTAAGGATATTATGCCAATAATATTATGTATATTATGTACACACTGATGGGTGTTTCCACGGGATACGGAAGCTGTTAGTGAGCCGTATCTCGTATTTCCGACACTAATTTCAATCACATATGTGATGATAGTCCACACACAACAACGTATGGGACCATTAGTTTCAGAAAATAAACAATCAGAAGGTATTCACCAAGGACGTTCGAGGTCAGTTTGATCTGAATAATAAATTAAGTAGAGTTCATCTACTTAGAATATCGGAGGTTTAGTTGGGAAGGACGCTGGGGTGACAACATTCCCGATGCCATTTCTAGCTATAGAAATAATAGGTGTACATAATAATTGGATTTGTCGAAAGAACTGGCCTGACCAGTAAACATGACATTATGGCATCGTTTAGACTGAAGCTCGGCAAATATGAGGGCGATCATGTATTGAACAAGCCGAGGTCAACGGCCTTTCTAGGCCAAAGCCACCCACCCTCTCATACTAAAATATTTCAACATTTGTAAAATAAATTAGTGGCTCTGTGTCGTCAACGCAAACATTTGAAATAAAAAGAGTGAGATTACTTACTTAAAATTGTAATGAAGTGAGAGTAGTAATAGCTACCAGCTCCAAGCAGTCCAGTAATATAATACAATATCGTCTAAGGCCCAGAATAAACCAGAACTTGAAATTAGCAAGTAAATGGTACTCGATCTGGAGAATCTATCGCATATTAAATATTACAGAATGATAAAACACGAAGGACGTAGACGTGTGTCGATGTGATTGTCTACGTTTATCGCAGGTTGGTTCTTTATTATAATGTAGTTTATTAATGAGTTTTTCCGGATCTATTCCCGGTCGTGATCAAATTTTTCAGGATCTTTGATCCGTCGGAGAATTCTTTCGGAAGAATGCTAACGATCAACCGTTGTTTGAGCGCAAATGAAACTATTACTCTGTAACCAGTTACCCTAAAATTGCGATTTTTCAATTACGAAATATTACAAAGAGAGGGAAAATGGGGTTCAATCTGGATAAACCGTAATCCTTCCCCCTAGATTTGCCTATAACTATATTATTTGCCTATAACCTCTAAATGGACATTGGATTATTATAAAAAAATGGTCATTTCAGTTTTCGCAATTTCGAAGATAAATGAAAATAGACAATTTATCTCAAATCTAAACTTTAGTCACATTGCCACTTAGTGAGCAAAATCCGTTTTCGTCCTTATCATAAGTTGTCCCAGTGTTTGTTTGTGACTCTGAGGACCCCCCCCCCGCCCCAAACACCGGGAAAAGTTTTTTTTATTGTGCGCATCAATTAATCAAAATATCCATGATATTGGGATCAGAGGCTGTTATTAAAAATTCAATTCAAATATATCTTAATACATCTATAATTAAATGTGGATTTAATTTTATGTTTAATAACCATCCATTTGTTTAGATATGTAATCGGTATATGTCATTCTCAATGATTTGTATCATCTGCCATCGATATATGTCATTCTCAATGATTTGTGTCATCTGTCATCGATATATATCATTCTCAATGATTTGTGTCATCTGTTATCTGTATATGTCATTCTCAATGATTCGTGTCATCTGCCATCGGTATATGTCATTATCAATGATTTGTGTCATCTGTCATCGATATATGTCACTCTCAATAATTTGTGTCATCTGTTATCTGTATATGTCATTCTCAATGATTGGTGTCATCTGTCATCGATATATGCCATTCTCAATGATTTGTGTCATCTGTTATCTGTATATGTCATTCTCAATGATTCGTGTCATCTGCCATCGGTATATGTCATTCTCAATTATTTGTGTCATCTGCCATCGATATATGTCATTCTCAATGATTTGTGTCATCTGTCATCGATATATATCATTCTCATTGATTTGTGTCATCTGTTATCTGCACATGTCATTCTCAATGGTTCGTGTCATCTGCCATCGGTATATGTCATTCTCAACGATTTGTGTCATCTGTCATCGATATATGTCACTCTCAATAATTTGTGTCATCTATTATCTGTACATGTCATTCTTAATGATTGGTGTCATCTGTCATCGATATATGTCATTCTCAATGATTGGTGTCATCTGCCATCGATATATGTCATTCTCAATGATTGGTGTCATCTGCCATCGATATATGTCATTCTGAAGTGATTTGTGTTATCTGTCATCGGTATATGTCATTCTCAATGACTTGTGTCATCTGTCATCGATATATGTCATTCTCAGTAATTTGTGTGATGTGTTATTCCCATTGTCATGGATGTTAATATTTATCATTATCCAGAGCTTCTCGTTATCATAATCGTTGTCACCGTCATGTGTCTGTGTCACGTTTTACTGTCAGTGTCATATGACATTGCCGATGACGTCATCACCTGGCATCAACTTCCAAATTATCATTGATCATTACCATTGATACCCCGTAAAAGGTCACATATCACTGTTATATGTCATATTTTATTCTTTTTCGCATGTACTAGTGCCATTGATATACGTCATTGAAAAGGTATTGAAAAAGTTCAACAAATAAACGTTTTCTTGCAAATTATTACCGATTAACAAAACACGAATACCATTTAAGTAATGGTTGTGTTTAAAAATAATTAGCTGTGGATTGCGTGTAGATACCTAAGAGTGGGTGGTATGTAAATTACTGTTAGTCGTTTATTTACACCAGATGACTATGTGGCCCATATACATATTATATGGTCATACCTGTGTTTATTTCCCTAAGCAGCCACCTCTTTGCCGTCCGTCCTACGTATAAGCAACACCGAGCCTAAAGAAGTTAACTGAATATATATATATATATATATATATATATATATATATATACGTCACTGTGTGTCGTGTTAAAATATTAAATGGTTAAGAGTCGTTAATAAATATCGAAAACGTTGAAACATGATTGAATTTCCAATTTGATAAGAACTGATATATTGAATATCGATGTTCCTCTAGTGTAGTTATGAATTAATGAATGTATTTATGCCTCTACTTCTGTACGCATGCGCATTTGCGATTTTTATGCATAAAATGCGATTGCGAATGTCATTAAATTCTGTCAATATCTGTTTAGGTGTCAACTCGTATAATAGAGGTTACCATGGCAACAATATAGGCAAAGAAATTATTCATAACCAACTTAACCACTTTCAACCATCGCTAATAACAATAATACAGCACACAAACACCCCATTACGGTTTGTTTACTATAGAATACAAACACGCCATATATATGTGTTACAATTTTGTCCTTCATGTTACACTTCCGATTAAATAAACAGGAAAAAACTCCTGTTAAACCTTCCTAGTTGTGCTATTTACACCACAAACAAACTGTTATTAATCGTGTTAATGTAATTTATTATCCCCATTATACAGCATCCAAGGTCTGTTGCACAATAACGATATATTTAAACTTTACGATGATTTTATTACCACTTTCTACAAGTAAATCTCGTGCCAGCTTTATTTTGAGTTAGACCACTTGCCTCAAGTTGTTCTAACAGGGAAGTGAACTCAGATCAAAATAGTACATCCCATCGAGAAACACCTGAACAATTAGCAGATCTTCTGTCTCGTTTTTATTTCCAGAAGCTGATCTATCAACGACTGGTTCGTTTAAATGACTCTTTGTCGATTGGCAAGTAGTAGATTATGTCAATTTGTGGTACTTGATGGGTAAAAACAACGAACATACACCTAGGTTAATGACATGATCGAGTATCTTATCATTAAAAACTTATTTTGACCTAAATCAAAGCCGAATTAAAGTCTAGCTTTTGGTGTAATTAATAGGATTCCTGTAAAAGGTGAGCCAGCAATTTGGGGCTCTCACAATTTTTCGGTGATTGAACTACACGATGTTTTGATAATCAGAAAACCAAGAATTTCACGAGTATAAGAATAAATATACTAAGATATATAATAAATATACCAAGAGATATAATAAATATACTAAGAGATATAATAAAATACTAAGATATGTAATAAATATACCGAGAGATATAATAAATATACTAAGAAATATAATAAATATACTAAGATATATAATAAATATACTAAGATATATAATAAATATACTAAGAAATATATTGAATGTACTAAGAGATATAATAAATATACTACGCTCTAAAATAAATATACTAAGATATATAATAAACATGCTAAGAGATATAATAAATATACTAAGCTATATAATAAATATACTAAATCGCAGTACAAGGGCCGGCCCCTGGTGCGTGAGACAAGATTTAATAAAATGAAGTAAAATAATTCATCTGTAAATTTAATTTAAAGAATTTAGATGTATGTATTTATAAATAAAAAGACAATGACAAAAATGTAAGAAGGCCATAGAACAAAACTAATACGTTTACTGGACATGTGTAAGAAGGCTGTGATAATTTGTTTAGAAATAAAATTAATAGATAATTCCTATCTTATCTAATCACCGAAGACACATATACCATCCCGATATGGTCGTAATCTAAAAGACTGATCTGTATATTATCTTCTAACTAACAACATTCTAGCTGTTGTTCACCCACTGGCTAAAACAATATTGTTATTCTTGTCAATCATTTCACTAACAATATATTCTTTGATCCTCAACCTTTGAACAAAGTCATCGTCCCCGTGGCTTATTCTCCGACAGTTTCCTAGTTACCATCTTTATGTCTATTTGCATTTCCCGTATTGTCTAGATTATCATCAATGACACTGTTTTGGTGTTGAGTGATATAAGAGCCTGACATTTAAAGCTGTCATAAACACCGATTATATTATAATGATATTACGATGAGCTTCAGGTGTCGTATTGTTCTGCTCTTATCTAATTTTAGTACAAATAAACGAGCTAGAATATGAATCAATAGAAGTGACTCCATTTAGCTTAGTACTCAGTATATTCTCACAAATAGTTTACATGCAATTATAATTTATAACTGTCTCCATCTTCTCATCGTCACTGCTATTGTTACCGTCAGGTATCCGTATCACGTGTTACTGTCATTTACCTATTTTGATCTGCCATGTCTTGTTACCTTTTAAAATGTCATATATCACCGTCAGTGCCATATGTCATATGCTATTTTTTATTGCCATATGTCATTATTTTTGACATGTGTCACTGGCATTGAAGAGGTTGGAAGTGTAGGGTTTTTTTTTTTGGTTGCAAGTGACTTAGCATTTCTGGTCGCTGATGAGCAGAACAAAATATTACCATCATATACAGTGATAGATTGTGGGTAAAATAAAACAATTAGCTGTGGGTAAATGTATAATAGTAATTAATGTGCTAACTTAAAACTTCTATATTATTGTCCGTCGTGTTCAAATATTAAATGGTTGAGCGTACCTAACTCCAGTCCAGTTTAAACGATTGATTGATTCTTTAAGCTGCTAACCATCACGCCATTCAAATAACAATAATGTACTGGACTTAGGTGCCTCGTTACCTTCCTGCTATCAAATTAGACTACAAACAAACAAACTAGAATATATTCATAAGGAATGAAATCAAAACGTTGCCTATGATGTGATATATATATATATATATAACAAATCTGCTTAAATTTGTTCACCTGTTTAGTAGCGAGTAATTGTAAGAAGATTTTGTAATCATTATGGGTTATACAGTGTATAAGATGCGGCAAGATTGGGGCGACAGGTAGTCAGTGTTGAAGCATTCCCTCTCAGACATAGTAATATATTGATTGCTTCGTTTAATTCAATTTTAGCCTACAATATATTACTTACCGAGAACTCTAGGGATGCGTGAGCGTCATGGTCAGAATTAAAGCAGTAGTCATTTGGGAATGTTTTAGAATCTAAACAAAACCGTTAATTTCTTTATTATAATAGTTGGCTGATTAGTTAATTAGTTCATTGATTGTTAAATTGTACGGGATTGGATATATAGATGGATGGCGTGTTAGATATAACAGGCGCTAAATCTGACATAATGGGAAATATTCGTATATAATCTGAACACTTACAGCACCCATTGCTTCATCAGGTTTGTTTTATGGGAAATGTTATTATCCGGTGGCGAAGGGAAGTCCTTTTGGAATACCTCATGGATAAAACAAACTCGCACAAACACACACACACACACATAAACAAGCGAGCACATTTGTTTGTATTATGTCAAAAATATCAGAAGCAGGGTTTATGCCCGGTAGAGTTTATGCCCGGTAGGTTTATGCCATCCATCACATTTGAATTCGATTCAGTTTAATATTTTGTAAAAAAAGGTGTTCCTTTTTGACAACTGTAATCTCTGTGAAGACATCCACAGCATCTATACTAGTACTATGAAAAATATACAATCAAGAAATAGTTATAAATATAGTTTGTCAGATAGCTTAAGTGTTCAAAGGATTAAACGCCTTGCGCTATACGCCAGGAAAATTGGATTCCACCTTTTTTCCAGGGATTAATTTCTCAATGCATGGAAGGGGATGCTAAATGAAATTGCTGCCTCATTGAATTAAAAAAAAATAGAACCTCAAGATCTGCTGAATTAAAATACTCTGGCAGTGACCACTCTCCGACTGTTCTCCGTAACAACAACAACAACAACCCCGGTGGGGTGGGGAAGAATAGGGACATCAGAAACCACAATGAAAATAGCTTTCTTGTGTTAGTCCTGTTTCGGGATCATAGATCATTCAATGAAACAAATCGGAATAGCTAAATTATATCTCTTGGTAATCATTACGATTTATTGGTAATTTTTGTGAACTTTTGTTGTACGGCTAATTAATGAGAAATTACTGTCTTAGTACGAAAGGTCACCTCCATGATCTAACTAGTAACCCTTTGGATCACAGATCACAATTATTGTGTACAAAAAGGCATGGCACAAAGAAGGACGTACTGTAAATATCAGAAAATATTTGTTCCGAATATATGTTTAATTGATGACCAACAGGTGGACTGTAAGTTATTTGTCTAATAGAAGACAACCAACAACCTAATGTTTACCTTCAGAGCAGATAGATATGTAATATATTAAACATGAAATGATTTTGATACTTCATCTTTTCTTCATCAGGCAACATTTTTGTTTTGTTTAAAGGAAGTAAATTTCATGGATTATTAAAGAAAGAAAATGTATAAATATTGGATACACTTATGGGATATGGTAAACGAACAAACCCCCATTGGATAAAACCCCACTCAGACATAACCCCATCAGAGAAAACCTCGCTCTGAAAGAACCTCACTCACTAAATGACCTACTTGGACAAAACCCAACTTCTAAAAAAACGCCTTGTTACATAATTAATTTGTTTTAATTTACTTTGCCAATCGCAAAGTGTTCAATCCCCGTGTGGCATCACTGCTACTGATTTAGTGCCATCACGACTGTCAGCACACGTATTTTACAGGTTAATCTAGAGCTGACGGCGAACACGCTTGGCTGGTGATTCACCGAGGTCATCACGTAACAGTAATGTGGCAACCTGGGGCCGATCCTTCCGGATACTGTCAATTGCTCTCCAGATGGTCGGGCGACTGCGTCCCACGAGCTGTGAAAAGGCATTGTTCCCTCTCTCACATGCGTTGTTCGTTCTGGAACTGCCTCCAAGGATGATGGTGTGTACATTTCATATAGATGGCGCGAACATGGGCGCTTGCAACATATATGAATTGGGCTAATAGTCCCATCTGGACGTTGTGGTAGGTTTGTGATTGCTACTGCCTGCTCCTGTGATACATGGCTTTGTGGAGTGAAACTGGTGACAGCGGTCATCTAGAAAAATATAAGGAGAAACATAGCATTAGTTTGTTAGTCAAATAAGAAGGAGCGGGTAATTTGATTATTAATAAATTTAATCTTGAGGAAAGACGAAAACAAAGGTTAAATCATATCCATATAATTTCATCGGTGATAACATATTTACCTCAGCATCAGGCCTCTATTACAGCTGAAGGCAGTACGGCTGGAACAGCCTTCCTGAGATATTACTTGGCGTATATGTAGCTCTCACGTATGAGCTTCAAACCACCCTCGTGGTTAATGATGATCTCCATATTTATCAACAGGTATCTTTTTATTAACGTTGTTGTGTAATATCAGAGAATTATGATTTTTCCTACTTTCCAGTGTCCTTATATAAAATTATAAAAGAAGCCATATACACTGCTACTATCATAGATGATGTGGCTCTAGCCACTACCAATTCATTAATTACAATTGATAATTGTACGGCTTTTTGATCTATTGCTGTGATGCAAGTACCAATTATAAAAGAAGCCACCCACTGCCTTCTCGATCTAAGGGATTATCACAGTTATTACAGTAAAGCAGGACAAATAGTTACTGAAGTTCAAACAGAAATAAATTCATTAAATAATCAATTAACAACACCAAAGGCTTAATTAAACAAGATTTATTAAATATTATTTGGTCCTCTGAAAAAAATCTCAGGAGTGGGGTTTTCTCCAAGTGGGGTTTTGTCTGATGGGGTTATGTCTGACTGGCGTTTTGTCCTGGATCCATGGGATATACAGTAGTATTAACACTAGCTAGATGTTGTTTTATGTGTGATTGCGAGATGGTGCACGTGTATGCTAATACGAGTATGTTAGCGCAGACACACACACACACACACACGTACATATATATATATATATATATATATATATATATATATATATATATATATAATATAGTATGTTTAATAAAGCGCCCTTACTAGAAGGAGTCATTCAAAAGCGCTGTACAAATAATATGTAATATAATAATACCCCAAATAACATAAATCCACCCTATAAGAGATTTAAAAGATAATTATTATTTATCTGTGAAAGCAACCTTATAGAGGTTTGTTTTTAGAAGAGATTGAACATTTTCAAGAGACGACGCATTTCTAATATCTACCGGCAACATATTCCACAAAGTGGGGACTACAACACTAAACCAATCATTCCTTGCCAAATACACATTACCAAGCACACTGAACCACTCGCATCAGATTAAATGTACACAGACCAAGGACTATGGAATCACTCCTCTATTTATTTGTCCAGAGTCTCTCTGCTTGTATGTGTTTTACCTATTGTGTGCGCGTGTGTGCGCGCGGGCGTGTGTGTTAATAGCGCGTTAAAAAGGGACTGGTGAATTACTAATCGTAAACAGAGCTTTTGGATTATTCATCATGATGCCGAGTTTAGACAAACGATCTTAATGTTGACACATATAATAACCACTTCCCCGATGCCATAAATAATAGCAATTATATTTTTAATCATAATTAAAATCATGTTTTATATCAAGAATGTGATTTATGTTCACAACATAAGCTACTCTACTGGCAGACTACTCTACTTGTGTGTGTGTGTGTGTGCGTGTGCGTGTGCGTGCGTGTGTGCATTCGTGTGTTTGTCCTATGGGAGAAGGCCACTTCCGGGACAGGTTTCATTGACTAACGGACAAAGAAATCGAAACAATAATTGGTTGAAGAGCGCATTCTGGAACTAACGGAAGTCGGCCACTCTTCAGCAAAAATCGATTGTTTACTAGGCGATAATCAAGGGAGTTGTACCACTACTAGTCCACATCAGCCGGCAAGGTCGTCCACTGGGTGCGGTATAATGTGTGTATGTGTGGGGGGGGGATAAGGGAAGAGACATATTGGCTGGTAGTCGAGCTCTCACATCGTCAGCCATCCCACCTCTCTGAGCCAGTGCCATAGCGCTCTGCAAACCGATTGCGCACGAGCTATTATAATCAATACACAGACGCATACACAGGGGCAACTCGCACAAACAGGAAGTGTCTTGGACGAGGTGATACGGGAACAAAATGGCTAACTCTTTGCTATGGACATAGGTCCTTGAGCTCGTACAACTAACAGTGAAGAAACTGATCGATATAATCTAACATGGCGGTGCTAAACACGTCACGTGATCAGCTAATAGTGTAACTAGGTCGTCGCGAGTACTGCGCTTTGCTGTCGTCAGCAAACATGGCGGATTTGATTGTAGTTGGTCTCGCTGGCTTGCGGCAGTAAGCCGATGGAGATATTCAGCGAATGATAGATATATCACGACTTTCGGCAGGCAAATCACGTGATAATACGTGATTAACGAGCCATGTAACCCTACTTGCTGTGATATGGTGGAAAATGGTCAATTGAGAATGATAGGTTCACATAGCAAGCGCGGGATGGCGGCATTGGTGTTTAGTATCCTACACAGTATGTTCATCACACATACACACACACACACACAAGAGAGAGAGAGAGAGAGAGACAGACTGCTGTTCAAAACCAAGCTAATATAGTTATATGTGTTATATTAGTGAAAACCACCTCACATGACAACGATGACGTCAACAAACAAATAAAAACAGCTCCTATAAGATTATTAACAAACAAAAGACATGACATCATGGGATGACATCATTAGATAACACCAAATATAACAAAAGACTAATATTTACGAATATAACTCTCTCTTATTTAAAGATGTATAACCAAACAATATTGGACACAAGGAAAACTGACCTAACGTATACACAAATTTATCCCACCACAGGTGTAACCTAGCGATAGTGTATGTACACGAGTGTAATACACGAATTATGGTATACGAAGATCATTCACGAGTGATATACACGAGTGTTTCTACGCCAAAACTGTACACGAATTTAAACCATTAAGAATGTACACAAATATAACCCTTTAAGAGTGTTCACAAATATAACCCATTAAGAATGTACACAAATATAAACCATTAAGAATATACACAAATATAACCCATTAATAAACCCATTACAGTCCTTGCAGCTGATAGTTTTAAATATGTTTCCCTGTGCATTCAGAAGCCATTTTCTTTACATAAATAATAAAATATAATATTTCCTTTAGCGACATCGGATTATCCATTTATTTTGTGGGATGTAACCTTTTTATTCATTATTATTATTATTATTATTATTATTATTATTTCGTCATGTTGTGTAATACATATATGAATCTCCGACCAATTAGCGTAACATATGCACAAAAGTGGCCGTAAAACATCAATCATCATCATCATCATCATCAACATATATGAATCTACTGTCTGGTCTTAAATGCATTCACCGCCACCCTTTCCCCAATTTTGCAAACATCCTCTGATATATATATATATATATATATATATATATATATATATATATATATATATATATATATATATGGATAACAGTAGAGATATAGATAAATCTTACTGGTGATGGTTAAAGTGAAATATTATTCTCATTATTTTACTGTCTAATTCTATGTTTGTTTATTTGTTTGTCAATCTGTCTATTCGTGCCTCCCTCGTTCTCCATGTAGCTTCCCTTATTCCCGTGATGCAGCGAGAATAAATCGATAATTATGTCATTTTTATTTCATCGGCAACAATATAATATCGTCCACAAAACCGCAAGTCTTTGGTCTGTCTCTAAACATAATTGATATTTCATAGTTAATAAATATGTTTTGGTACTCAGTATACATAAGTTGGATGAAACAGTCCCACGACAAAGCGATTGCTTAACGGGAAGGCGTGGGTGAATATGGGCTTAATATGGAAATATATGGCTTTATAACAACATACAGCCTAGCTGGGGTAGAATATCTGATAATATGGCTAGGCCTTTGTTAAATGGGAGTAAATGTGTATGCGTGTGGAATATGTGACCTAGTTGTTTGGTTGATTTATTGATTGAACGATTTTGTGATCCGTTAATCGTCATAGGCATAAGTGCACATACATACACACACACACACACACACACACACATAGCGGGGAAATATGGAGGGAGAGAGAGGGAAATAGATTACCTTATCAACTATTCCTGGTTATATCAGATAGTTCACGCCCACGCAGTAAGACCACACACTGTGTTGTGATATCCGACAGACAACTCTAATATCCAGCAATCCGTTAGCTATCAGCAGTTACATCGCCGCAGTTACTAACAAGATGAAGACGTCATCGCGTTTACCTGGGTGTCCCCACTTTATAGGTATGCCTTTTATCTATGTATCAAACCTTCATGCACACACAGAGACACAAACGCACACTTGCACAGTGGCTTTTGGTGTCCGTGTGTAACTGTCTGTTGACAGAAGCGCTCACAATACACACACACGCACACTATGTGTTGAAGCTAGTAACAGTAACACAGTAGGCTAGTATTGCCCAGCTTCGCCATAACACACACACACACACATACACACACAGAGGCAGGCCCCATCTTATGGATCGACTGGTGTGCCCTTTCTGGCTGAGCGTACAGCGCCTCTAGCGAACGTTTCTAGCCAGCTTATCGACTAGCCACAGACCACAAAAGATGTGATGAATTAGTAATAATGGTGGTGTTGGTTGTAGTAGTAATAGTAGTACTAGTAATTTAGCAGTAGAACCAATCCTGCTGGCAATGCTCCTGACAAAGCGGCCTTTCTAGGCGTGCGCGCGCATATTTTCGCTAATTCTACCCTCACATAATAAGCTAATAATCAGAAAACAGCCTGTGTGAAATTATAACAAAATTTAAATACCACCTGTTTAATGTACTGATATGTTAAGTGATGTTCAATATATCCGGTGTAATTTATATAAAAGTCGGTACACCCAGATGTATGTCTTAATTTAAGGTACTTAGTTCGATTAGTATATAGACCTAGCTGTCTATCGAGAAAGTTCTATATCTCCAATCATGCAGATCAAGTTGTCAAAGTACATAGCCATCCATAGTTCAATCTATCCATAGACCCACCCAGCTGTTACTAGAAATAGTTGTCCATAGAAATCTTCAGTGTAATATATTTGTAAATAATACAGATTTTCACTACTACTACTACTACTACTAATAATAATAATATAATAATAATAATAATTAATTCCTATTAAATCATATCTAATCACGTTTAAAATGTCTTAAGTGAAGCATGTGCATATTAAACATAACAACATACACAATATTTAAAAAAAGTAAATACAACGAGGGCGACAAAATAGTGTGTAATTAAAGCTGTTGTTTTTGTTCAAAGTCTTAGTTAGAGATAAAACTGATGAAAGAGAAGAAACTTGTTGACATAATAAAATATATACATCATAACATCTTGGAATATTAATTAGACCAATATATAGTTTATACAAACACCCGCACGCGCATCCTCACACACATACAGACACGCACGCACTCACTCAACCCCCCCCCCACACACACAGAGAGAGAGAGAGAGAGACTGGTCAGACAATACACATAAAAAATCAGCATCAAAAATCGTCACTCTAGACTTAGAACCTTGATGAATCATTCAGGGTATGAATTCAAGCTTCAAGATTTTCTGTGTCAGTGCCTTATTCCATACATTTAAAGCACACACACACACACACACATGCGCGGGCGAGCACGTACACAAACAGACACACCCACAAACAAGTAGCCGTCAAGGGTGGTTAGGCGTTGCATTATGTGTTATGTTTTCTATTCAACTCCGTTGGTTTCCAAATTATTTCATCATTACTCTATTTACTATTGTTTACTTATCACAGTATTTAATTAATTTATACTTATTTTCCACAGTGTGCGAATTATAATATGTTAATTAAAAATATACCTCGGCTCCGGGTGTTTTTGTAATTGTGAGCGATAATAAAGTCGATTGGTCACTCCCGGTTTTCCTGGGCTGTTGTTGTTGTTGCGGTTTTTGCCTTGCAACATTAATTTTCTCCAGTTTCATAACAGTTTCTAGTTAACATCTAAAAATAGTATTTGGTCGTTCCTACTTCTACTAAACGGTTTCCTGGTTTCCCCGCCGGTGTTTATGTCGTAATATTTAAAAAAAAAAACATCTTGGTCGCGTCGCCAGTTTTTTGTAAATTGTCTCTTCAAGTAGTTCTAGCTGTTGGTTTTGGCGTTGTTTTCGTGTTGTTTTCAATGTGTTTTCAAGTTTGTTTTTCCAGGTGGTTTTCCCAGTCGGTCTTCCAATAGTGTTCTAGTTGTTTTCACACCGAACCATGGCACATTGCCCCTCTCGCCTTCACAGGAAATGTACTTTACAATATCTGCTCACTTTCATCATTTGTATCCACATTGCATGCAACTTGTTAATTCCCTAACGAAACACGAGTCTTTTATCACTCACTATACACAACTATGTACCTGTACCCTATCTTGATATCAAATTCGTCCTAAAGAAAAAGAAAAAAACTATATCTTATTAGCCTATTACATTAATGATCCCATCTGGGAAGCTGTTTCAAAGTCTAATAGTCTCACATCACTAAATCTCCGAATATTGTTCACGTTCTTTGTATACTACTAGCAGGTGACATCCAAATTAATCCAGGCCTTCCTACCCCACAAACTACCTGCTTGGCTATCAGCAACGTCAGTTCCGTCAATAATAAATCAGCTGGCATCACAGACTTGGTAATATCAAAGACTATATATAACAAGACGTGTTACTTAGCGTTTTAACATGGGACACCATTTTAAATTCATGGAGCGCCAGGGCCCTAGCGACCGGAGGTAGATTGTCACGGACAGCTCCCTTGGTTAACATGGCGCTTAATGGCACTGGTTCATTCTGCCGCTTTCGGCTGCAGTAACAGAAAAAGTATGCCCAAATAAAGACATCCCCGAAAGGAAATGAAATCTAGTGTAAAAATTTGATATGATCTGGCTTTTAACCAATTAAAGCACATGAGCTGAACATTCAAGTACTAATTCAGGTGCTGGTAATCCTTTTTTGTATTAAGACATGAAATGGGCTGACAAAATTTCATGGGTTTGATGCCTTGTTTCTTATTTAATTAATTTTATAATACCAATTTTCACCATTAATATTTATAAATATTAATTACCATCACAGCTGGCCCTGTCTCCTGTATAGGTCTCCTATCTGTTAATACCTTCCTCTTTGATTTCAGTGGATACATGCGATGGATTTGGTACATCAAAAATAGTTGGAATAGCATTCTAGATAAGTTGTCTGGTTCATGAATTCCGTTTCAGTGAAATGCATATCATACATATTCTACAATTAGTATTCAAGTAATTTAAATCTTTCCTCGTCATATATCTGAACGACAACAATTAATAACCCATCTTTTACTTCTGTCAATAGAAAAAATAACAAAATGAATGTTTCTACCACTAGTTGAGGTATTTAATAATTAATTTCATAACATTTAAATTATAAATAGAAGTCCATATATATCAATATAAGTACCAATTACTTACGTTTAAAAATAAATATGGATGCAGGTGATATGTAATTACTCAGCTACTTATAATTATTGTAATTAGGGAAAAATTATCTGATTATAGTAATGTAATTTTAGAAGTCCAATTATATTATTAACAATAATAAAGTTAAATATACCTCCCGCCCATAACATCTTCAGTGGCTCCAGTACATGTAACTGTAAGCTTATGTATATCTTACATACCCATTTTGTGATTAATAGGTCGATATTGTTCAATAAAATTAAATCAGATTTTGTCTGAAACAAATATAGATCTAGATAGATCCTGCTTGGGCCTACTGCTTGGGTCATGTCAAGTAGGGGCGTGTCTACTTCAAATTGTTATGCTTATTTTTTAAATATCCTTTATTTTTAAAAAGCCAGATAATATCAAATTTTTATACTAGCTTTCATTTCCTTTCGGGAATGTCTTTATTTGTGCATACTTTTTCTGTTACTGCAGCCGAAAGCGGCGCAGAATGAACCAGTGCTATTAGGCGCCATGTTAATGAAGGGAGCTGTCGTGATAATCTACCTCCGGCCGCTAGGGCCCTGGCGCTCCATGAATTCAAAAATGGCGCCCCCTGTTAAAACGCGAAGTAACACGTCTTGTTATAAATAGTCTTTGGTAGTACAAGGTAGACTGATGATACGATAATATGGTTGTACGATTATACTACAGTAGTAGAGTGGTACGATACGGTGCATGATGGGACAATTGTACGGTAAAATCCAGATAAACTCTCGGGGAATATAAACTAAATAGTATTATTTTGCATCAAATGACAAACTATGCTACATAATAATCTAAACATGTGTTGGGTATAGTATACATGTAGGTAATAGAGAGTAAGCGAGAGAGAGAGAGAGAGAGATCACTATTTAACAGACATGGGGTCAATTCCATTTTGTCAATTGTAATTCCACTCAGTTCCATTTGGTCAATTCCACATCAAATTTATTAATTCCGCCGAGAGGATGGACAAGTTTTTGCTCCAGATTGGCTCACAACATCGTGGGTGGCTGACCACGTTAAATGGCATTGCCGTCTCCACTGATTTATTAATAAAGAAGACGTTAAAGACCCCCTGATTACGTAAAACACCCTGGCAGTGACCACCCTCAGGGTATTTCGGCTCCATCTTTCCATACTGCTCCCCTATGAGTGGTGGATGAGGAGATTTCTCAACCACTCTAACTTAGAGGCTGTTCTGAATAAGCGACAGCCTGGGGATTCTCCCCGAAAAACAAAAAAAGCATATATATAAAAGGAACCAAAGTTCTGGATCATTTTGTTTCCAGTATGTTAACGTTGCAAAAATGGTAAATTAATTTGTGGATTTAATTCGCAATTAGCTGCGAAGCATGAACAGAGTGCAATGGGAGCCAACTTGCCACTTCGAGGAACGTATCTTAGTTATTTCGCCGTCTATGGCACGATCCGTTGGATTTGACATGAAAAAATGTCATACTGACAGAAGATGCCATTCCAACCATATTCGACAAACTGGGTTATGCTAAGCCGAAACGAATTAGCAGTTTGACGGAGAAACTGGATAGAAAAACCGGTATGTACGAGCGTTAATAGGGAAATTCTGGACACAAACTA
>JAODUP010000032.1:1537500-1542500 GCA_025642065.1 Paralvinella palmiformis
CACGCTGTCACCTGGTCCAATCACCGCTGACTTGGCTGAACCCTAATGCAAACAATTACTAAACAACGGATACGGGTAAATCGTGTACTTCGAACACACCATTCGTCAGGCAGCAGTCGGCCACATAACCACAACACGCGAGGAACGTCTTGCTCCTGCGGTACAAGCCTGCAATGAGCGTTGATTTGAGCCAGGTCCTACAACCATTGTGACTGACTACAGGAAACCTGCCATCAACGTTATTCACACACCATTTGGTGATCATGTGCAGACACAATGTTGGGCAATGGTCTAGGCTATGTGAAGTACAATGCTCCAGATACCGTAGATCTCCTCGTTTATTACTTCGATCTCACATGCGTGAGTGGATGCTTCCGACGGATCCAACGGCCAGCAGGATCTGGTGGTGTTGTTCCACCTCTTACTATGGGTTGAACTCCGCTACTTCCCCTCTCCCCCTCCGAGCGGTGGAACTGTCATGAAACTACCCCGCGCAACGAATCCAGAACCAACAACCTATGTGAATCTTAGAACAGGGCTTTCCAATCCATGGTTGGATTATGTCATCTTACACTCTGGAAGCTGATCATCAACTTGATAAAAGATAATTGGCATGTTGAGACATCTACCTTGATGGGGGCCCAATAGGCAGCATACGAATGAGAGTGTACAAGCCTCAACCAGAAAGCTCCAACAGACACTCAACACACTCTGTACTGAGGTCAGAGATGGGAAGAAAGATATTTCCACTGCCCTGAGAACTTTTGGATACTGTATCAAATGGCAGTAGCGACAATGAACATTTATGAAATGAGTGCTTTATATATTTTAATGAATAAAATTTGTATGAATCCAAACCTAAAGATATGTTTCAAATAAATCTATGAACTGCTGAATATATTTGTTGGTTTTGGTTTTGTTGTTCGGGGAGAATCCCCAGGCTGTCGTTTAATCAGCACAGCCTGTATGTTGGAGTGGTTGAGAAATCTCCTCCCCCACCACTCACAGGGGAGCAGTACGGAAAGATGGAGCCGAAATACCCTAAGGGCGGTCACTGCCAGGGTGTTTTACGTCCTCAGGGGGTTTTTAACGTCCCCCTATAATTCAGTGGAGACGGCAGCGCCATTCAACGTGGTCAGCCACCCACAATGTAGTGAGCCGAGAAATTAATCCCTGGAAAAGTTTCGACCTCTTACGGGGTTCGAACCTGCGACCATTGGCACCAAGTGCCGAGTGCTTAACCGCTAGGCCACCGGAGCTCACTGAATATATATTTGTTTGAAAAATGGGGGCTTATATTCTAAGATGATAACATGGTGTTGACCGAAACGTCCTTCACCCCCATCAAGGGGATTACCCAAACATATGCTGATCTGTTGCCCTTAGTTCTTTTGCCCTTAGGTCTTTTGACACTTTGGTCTTTATCCCCTTAGTCTTTTGCCCCTTAGGTCCTTTGCCCCTTAGTTATTTTTACCCATTAGTGACATTGTTGATTGTAAGTGTAAATTAAACAAAATAAAATCGCACACTTTAATCGCATATTTTATTGTTTCTAGTGATTGCATAAACACTTTACTGGATTAACTGCACATGACTGAAAAAAGGAATTTATTTAAACCGTATTGTGGGTTCAATGGCCTTTAGGGTATATGACAGTGATCTGGTGCCACCGAGATGTGAGGAGCGCAAAGAAATATCTATTTACATATATTTATTATGGCTTTAATAAGTGGCTTCTTTCAAATCTGTCACCATTATTTCTTTTTTAACTGTTGTCTTTATTCATTGTTTGTCATCACCAATTCCAATTATGATGATCCATTGATCAGAAAGATGAATGGGAACAGATATGAGTTTAAAGGGACAGTCCACCATCAGAAAATATTTTTAAATATGTAATGCTTAGAACAGTAACCAAAAATTCCACAATAATAATCACAAAATATAACTGATATCATAGATATAGGGAAATAATCCAAATCACTGGGGGGACGCCATTACGGCTGCACCGAAAGCCAGCTTCGAAGGCGGGAAGGATACAACTGAAATGCTCTGACGTCACATTGGCGCTCTCTAGACTGACGCGGATTATAGTTTCTCTTGAGCCTTAATTTCTGAGCCACTTTGAATCATCTTCCTCTTGTCAGGTTCCTTCTGGCTCAAACTGATATGGTTGTATGTCATTCATGACGTAAATTTAACAAAATAATGCCCTTTAGTTCTGGAATAATTCTTTGCCCACACTTGTTTACATGCTTTTGTATGGGCTCTACAGACTTCAGCACAACCACGTACGTTGAAGTGACGTCAGCATTCAGGAGCTTCGGGTATCTGCCTAGCTTCAAAATGGCGGCGCCCATAGGCCATTAAAAGTCGATTAATCAGTACTTTTAACTGGATTTTTTAATATGTGAGTGATCGTTTACACATTTTGACATTATTTATGATATTTGTGAGTATAGACCGAATGGGCAAAAGACCTAGAGAAATATACCTGGACGCAGACATTATTAAACTGTTTAATAATCACCAATAATTGTTATAACTATCTTTTATTCTTAATTCGATAGCTTGGTATACTTATTTCTAAGCGGTAATTGTGTTTGTCATTCCTTATATTATACAAAGTCTTTTAAAGCAGCCAATTACGCTGAATGTTTCAACTGAATTAACGCTTTGTCTGATCTCCGCTGTGGTCTTCGGCTAAATGGATCACCATTACAATACTCTTGTCCCAAAGAACTTCTTTGATATAATCCGCATAGATTATATGTCAAGCTGGTAACATTTCTTCAATTAAGGTCAGGTGATTATCCTCCACCAAGATATAATACGTAGAGATCAATAGATGTTATCAGATAGATTACTGGAAGTTATGAATTGCGAAGTACAACAAATATAAATAATAGTGATTCTTTCAGACGACAATCAGTTTTAAGATCTACATGAAGATCATGTTTGTAATTAACTTATTATGATGTGATTGTACGTGTCTGATACAATAAAATGACATGTCTAGACCAGGGAACCGTTTTACTAAAAATAACCCCTAAGTTAGGGGACCCCCTAAATATTTAGCCCCTAACTATCTTAGTAAAGGGTTCCCCAGAAAAGGTTAACATTTTAAACTTTGATTAAACACATTGGTATGATACCTATAATTTGACATCAATAGTTTATGTTGATGATTAAAAAATTTCGCCATTTTCTGTTGACAGGCTCGGATTGGCCTTTCTCCCATTTTATCTTCACTAAGTATTTCTGTTTTAAAATGGATTTAGCTGAATTCCTGAAATGACCCAAAATACTAAACCTCCTCTCTCTATTTTCGCGCGTTCTCATACTCCCCCCCCCCCCAGACACACCCACACACAAGCTTAAAATTCGTTCCGAGAGCTTTAAAGTATGCTCCTGCGGAGGACTACTTGGGCCTTCGGATCATATAACTAAGGGTTTAGAATAATAATTTAAAAAAATGAATTTTAATGACTAAACATCATTCTCCCAATTAGTCCCAACCAATCTCAAATTCACCACCGCCACCCGTGCTCGAATCTCGGGGTGGACATATCTGAAAGGTGTTTCATCGTTGACTTCGCTTAATTACCTTTGGAGGTCGTTTCTATAGTCTTTGGTCTATTATCTTATTTGGCATGTATCCCATTCCAAAACAAATATTCTGTCTGTCTATTGTATTATACAGCTCTAGGCTCTCAAAGGCGCTCATGTCCCGGACTCCTATACTTAGATTTGTCAGAATGTCACATATGAAAGCTGTCGCAGTGCTGTAATGAATGAAATGCTACATTAGAGGAATAATTATTGATACGAGAATATGACTTCGTTAGGGGGAAAATGCCGGGATCTTAGCCGAACTCTGAAGGGATTCGAGTCTGAACTAAGCAACTTAAAAGGGGAAGTGAAAAAGACTCGTGAACTAACAGATAAGCACATATCTAGAGTACAAGATCTAGTTCACAAACCTTCACGTGCGGTCACTGACTACTTTCTTAAGGTACTAAAACCATTCGAGCAGATTCGGAACACCATGATATATGGCAACAATCGGCACACCGCTGAGAGCAAGGAACTGCGAACTATCCTGACCACGATAAAGCAGTTTCAAAACATAACTAAAGCGGTTAAAGACGCAAAAGATGAAGAGTTAATATTATCATCATATAAGAAATGCCAGAAACAGCTGAATGGTGTTAAATCACTGGTCAGCAGAGAACTGATAGATCGAATGAGGAAGATTAATGAACTTGTACAACAACTGTGTATAAATATTACACATAAAGTAGAATCAGGTATTAGCAAGTAGACTTACAATGTATTTATTTACATGTTTTACAAATGTCTCATTAGAATAATGTTTTTCACAGTTAAATATTTAACTGGAAATGGGGAGGCATATTGTATGGCTGTATAGCTGTTTTCACAGACGGACGGACGGACGGACGCACACACACAGAGAGAGGCTGATGAGTATCCAAAACTTAATATCAGTGTTTATGGTTTTATGAGATGTACATGTATGTAGACGAAGGTATTTGTATGTTTAGGTTCATGCATATAGATTTATGTATGTATATATTTATAGAGGTTTAGGTTTTAAAGGAGGTTTAGGTGCTGATGCTATGAACTAGTGCCGCGATATATCTATCCTAAAACACGCATTGCCCGTGCCAGACATCAGACCTATTTCGATCCAGATTCCTTATTACACCAATGTAAGAAAGTCATGACGTTATTACATGTTTTTACTCTATTGGCTATGTATAATGTAGAATCTATATTGTTGTCCTCTTGTGTTTGGTCGAATGGAACGACGTTCTATTAATTCTTACAATAATGTTTGACGGATTTATACTCCTGGAGTCGTTTGTTACTATGGCAGGCATCTCCATGGGTATTAAGCGCGAAGAGCTTTTTCCCATACTGAGGATAATTAGGTTACACTGATATAGGAAAATTATTGAAAGTATAGCTATTATAAA
>JAODUP010000032.1:1547500-1670000 GCA_025642065.1 Paralvinella palmiformis
CTCACCCTGGACAATATAGTTGATCAGATGTCAACAACAGTGATCAACCACCTCCACGGAAGCGATGACAGCTGGACGAGTTCGATGATGAAGTTAACCAACAGCCAAACAATGGAGAACTCCAAGCCTATCAACAGGATGTAGTAAAACAATTGTGCTTGTGTACTACAGTGATGGAAGGAACACACAACTGAATATCCATCACTATCATGTATTGCAAGGAACGTCCTCTGCGTCATGCCCACAAGTGCTGCTAGTGAGCGAACCTTCAGCCTGGCTGGCCACTGGCCATGTTGTATGTGCTAGGATATCCACTTTGAAATCATTTAGTGAAGTGACATCTTATTCCTGAATAGTGCTATTCATCATACGAAATAGTCACTATAGGATACTACGGGATGTTAATATAAAGATGTGAATAAGTTCCAATGGAAAAGTTGAGTTCGTTTTTTAATACATTATCTTAATAACAGCAATATTTGGTATGTTTCGGGTTCGGACTCCATTCTTGTTGGTTGGGCTAGGTACGGATTATAGTCTTGGCACGGGTTCAATAACATTTTTATATGTGTACGGGTTGGGTTCGGGTTGCTATTTGTGGGTTTGGGTTAAGTGTGGGTTGAGTAGTTGCGGGTTAGGTCGAGTATGGGTTCAGTATTCCAACCCGTACAGGGCTCTAGTATGTATCTGGAATGTGCACACCATCACATTTGAAGGTGGGCCCAGAGCCAAAAACGCATATGTGAGAGGTGGAATAATGTCTTTGGAAAACCAGTTGGGGATCTTCACTCAACCATCTGGAAATAGATTGATAGCATCCCAGAAGAGCAAAGTCAGGTTGCTACTGGACGACTCCAAGATCACAATGGTGAACGACCTGCGAAACGTGTACGACATCACACAAAGAAACTGCACACTAAGCTCCACTACCTCTGCACTGACAGACGTTATGACAGCAGGTGGATGTTGAATGGCTCGGCCACTGTGTAAGATAGAACTAGATTGTGATAAACCCACTCCAACGTTTTACATGTTATGTTGTGATTTGCTAAACTTGTAAATAGTGTTATATCTTGGGTGAATAAAAAAATTATCCTAATTAAAATTTGCTAAATATGTGAGTGGGGTAATGTAAAGTGATGTCTCTGTGTCGGGTTATGTCCGAGTGTTTTTAAAAATTTATAGTGAGGTTATGTCTGGGTGCGATTTATCCAGTGTGTTTATGCCCGTTTACCGAGCGTGGCATCAATAATTATCATAAAATTATATTCTGATCTAAAGGTGGAGCCGCTAAGTGGCAATCAAACAGAAGCTCTTAAAAGGAACACCCCACTGGAAACCACTGGACACATTTTGAGCATCAACTTGTCTGAACCAACTCATGATAGACCCATCAACATTTCTTTATCAATCGGATTTAAAGAAGAAAGACGAATTAAAACTAACCGAACCGTCATATACGTTCTTATCAAGCAGCGTAATAAGTGGGAAAAAACAGATGTTATGTTTTATGACAAGGAGTTAGGTGCTCTACAAATAGATGCTACTTGTAAAGTTGAAGGGTTAGTGTGCATTCCTCATTCATCGATTAAATTATTAAATCTAATGACCCTCATATAACGCTTAAGTTAATATGTCTTTATTCTTGTAGGGTCTTAACACTAACGACCAAGAAGGAATATTTCGAGCAATTTACACAGGCAGACATCCAGAGAATAGGAGATGCTGCCCAGGAAATGATTGACATCGACATAGTGACATTCTTCATTTCTTACAACAACCGACAGCGTACGATCTTTGTAGAATGTTGTTTGAAAGAGAATCTTACAGCTGAACTGCAAAAAGTGAAGGAAAGAGGATTCTTCCAGCTTAGTGCTCCAAGCCCTGATTTTCAGTTGAAAACGATCAGAGGGCGGGCACAAATAACAGTTTCTCTATCTGGCCAACTACGTTTTAAAAGAGGTGATACGGTTTTGACCTACGAACGTAGTTTAAACACCGCAAACGCTTCCGATATCATAGAAACAGAACGAATGAATAATTTTAAGAACCAAAGTGAACTGATTGGCTGGGTTACATTTAGTGTAGAATCCAAGTACGCAGCACAAAGTGTCGAGACAAACAAAGATGGCACAGCTTGTGTGCTACCTTTGCTTATTAGAAACAATGAAATGGTATGTAAACATATATATATGGTACGGAACAGATTTAATTGAGATGCATGTTTAAAAATATATTTTATGATAATTAAAAACTCTATTTTTAACTTTAATTATTAACTATGATCTTTTTCTATTTCAGGAGATAAACAAGAAATGGTGGGGTAAGCATTTATTATTCAATAACAAAACCAGTATTATGCATACACACAAATACTTGTTAATTGTGATTTAAATTGTGCCTATCAAAACATTTACACAAACTTTATATCTAAGTAAATATTTATACCTAATATATGTCACAGAAGAAACGACTCTTGAAGATATTAGGCAAAAAAATGCATTTTATTATAACATGAGTTGATTCTGTTTTTTTTAAAGCAGTGTCTAAATATTTTACCATAATTAAAACCTATGTAAAAGATATAATTCAAATATTAGAATTTATCATGAATAATGTTTGCAGTTCTGAACGTAACATCGACTGTTAATAATGGCTTGTAAACTTATCGTTAACACAATAATAATAATAATAATAATAATAATAATAATAATAACGCTTTTCCTAACAACAGGTACGGATATTGTCAAAGCAGCAAGACTAATAAAGAAGGATATCTTTGTGATGGACAATTTGTCGACATTCTTAGAAAACGTGTTAAAATTAGCTCCCATACAAGTAAAGCAGATACAAGAAGATTACAAAGACCGATTTGATCAACTAGATGCTGGCATCGTGAGTTGGCAAAATGAGAAAAAAATATCTAGAAATGTTGATTCAGTCGTTGAAAGAAGAAACTAACCGAAATCCCAAATTTGAGATGATTACAAGTAATAGTTCACACATCTGTTTCTTATTTCAGTCTATAATTTCGAACAAATTCATTTGACCCGCGCACGCACGCGCACGCGCACACATACGCATGGACGCACACAAAGAAACACCTACGCACAAGTAGACATTAGCCGAGCCATACGAACGTATAGGACACTAACAAAATCTTATCCGTTTCATGTAGGAACGCTACTAGAATATCCAGACTTCAACGATTCATTTTCCCGGTTTCGCAGCAAAACCGAGGTAATGGAACAGGATTCAAGTTCCAGTGAAGAGGATGATATAGAAGAAATAATAGAACTACCCCATACATCTACAGAACCTGTGCTACTTGTGGCTAGACCGAAAACAGCAGTAAAGAGTATTCCTGGACCGAAAAGGTTGTCCAACGATTTTACTCCACAGGTGAAAAAATAAAACATTTTATTCATAAATCAGAAAATCCCAAACCTTCTAATAATGACATTAACCCAGTATTAAATAACACTGTAAGAATTTTGATTCTAAATATTCTCTCCATTATATTTGAAACTAATTGTTTAGTATTAAGAATGTTTATATTTTGTGCACGTCTCTAATATATTTTCGGACGTAATTAGTTGTGGAACCTAGGTTATTAAATAATTGCATATTCACCGACTAAATCTATTTCAAATTCCAGGTGGTTACCAACTCCGAGTTAGGTGAGCACAGTAGCATCGTAATTTCTAACCAAAACGTTCGGTAATGAGACCAATTAAAACTAAACTATTCAAACAATAATAAATATACCACGATTATCTAAATGTGGTATAAATGTACATCATATAGACTTAGATACGGTTTAGAGAACCATTCTGTGATATTATTATTATAAACCTCTCTCTTCACACACACACACACACACACACACACACACACACACACACACACACACACACACACACACACACACACACACACACACTCACGGCAGGCATCTCCTTGGGTATTAAGCTGCGGACAGAGTTTTTCCCATATTATGAGTAATTAGGTTGCACTGCATTTGTTAAATGTATAGCTATTATAATCCCGACGTGTCATTCGCAGTATCGGAGATCTGCCTGAAATCCGCTGTTCTCGACCATGGGTCAAATAGATCAAGTGGATAGGCGCTTTAATTTAGATCCCACCACACCTAACTGCATATACTTAGGGACGCTAAATTAAGCGTGAATGAACGTTCCCTTAGTGATGAACGGAAACGTATGAGGGTTAGCTGTTAGGTTCGAGTAAATCATAGTATTTACTCAGGTTTGAGACGATATTTCGTTCTAGTCCAGTAATAATCCATTGTCTGGTATTGCTACTCTGTTTATATTTTAGTTAAATCGCTTTAGTGAGTCCATACTGAGTTAGTGTACATTCTCTTTGTTATGAATAAACTGTTAACACGCTGAAGCTATATATAGGGCTTGACTTTTCACTTAGGTTAGAGAAGAACTTCGACGCCAGACCAGTCGGACGTGTATTGATACATGGTTCATATATGTAGGATTTATTCAGTTATTCGAACCCAGAATAAAGCTGAGGTGTCGAAATGCTTTATATACAGGTTTCTTTTGGACCACAGAAAATTACTGTTGAATGTAAACTGTGGTGTCAAAATAGTTTATGATATGTATGTAGCAAGTCACCATTGCACCACACGCACGTGTTGTTTGTTGCGAGCTTTGGTATCAAATGGTATGTTTTTTACGTGCTTCCGCTTTTTGTACGTAGCCTGCATGTAGCCGCTTTCCTGTGGGCGTGACATATTTGTCGCGTACGAAAAGCGAATTAGCTGGTTCCCACAGGCTGATGAGTAGACCAGACACATGCTTAGGTATACGCACACATCTATCAATATGTGGAGGTATGGAACATTTTATTTTTAGATTAATGTATGTATAGTTGTATTTAGATTTATGGAGGTAGGTCTCGAAGGATGTTTAGATATGTTGATGCTCTGTGCCTGTTGCCTCTTAAAACTGATCTTTGAAGACAGTGACAATTGGGTTATATAGTTTATATAGTATTGCTTTGAAGAAAGATATAGCAACTGAAAAATAGCTATAAATAGGGCTGCTTAGATAATTAAGCTAAACATTCTCACTACTGCCGTGATCTGACTTGGGTTTTTACACCCAAACTCCACGGCTGTAGGTGATTCGCATTTTGATTTTGCTTGGCGGCTTAGGGACTGGTGAGACATTACACATGTCTCAGCAAGAAAAGTCGCCACTCTGGATTCAGTCCCCTGAAGAAACGTCCAGAGTTTGAATTCACGGTTCGAGATTCTCTGTGCCTGTGCCTTATTATACACAGCTAAAGCACACACACACGCACGCACGCATACACGCACAGCATACACGCACGCATACACACACGCATACACACACGCATACACAGCACGCATACACACACGCATACAGTCACACAGTCACAGTGTCACAGTGTCATACAGTCACAGTCACAGTGTCACTCACTCTCACACAGTCTCACTCACTCTCACACAGTGTCACTCACTCTCACACAGTGTCACTCACTCTCACACAGTGTCACTCACTCTCACACAGTGTCACTCACTCTCACACAGTGTCACTCACTCTCACACAGTGTCACTCACTCTCACACAGTGTCACTCACTCTCACACAGTGTCACTCACTCACTCACTCACTCACTCACAAATAAAACGCATTCCTACAGATTCATAAACGTTTAAAGGATTCTACTCTCTTATACAGGTTCTTCAAAGAAGATGCAGTTTCTAAAGAAATGTAACTGGCAGGTTTCCAGCGACGATGAGTATTCTGACGATTTTGAATCTGACATAAGTAGTGATAGTTAGATAGATTAATGTTAATCTATCGGCATAAACATGGATTTTTTGAATAGTATTGTTATCATGATTACGTTGGTTAGTTATGTGCAGTGTCTGTTACTATTTCTTTCACTGTCAGGCCACTCTAATCTATCTTACAATATATATATATATATATATATATATATATATATATAGTGTGTGTGTTTTAGCTGTGTATAATAAGGCACAGGCACAGAGAATCTCGAACCGTGAATTCAAACTCTGGACGTTTCTTCAGGGGACTGAATCCAGAGTGGCGACTTTTCTTGCTGAGACATGTGTAATGTCTCACCAGTCCCTTAGCCGCCAAGCAAAATCAAAATGCGAATCACCTACAGCCGTGGAGTTTGGGTGTAAAACACCCAAGTCAGATCACGGCAGTAGTGAAAAAAAAAACAATTATCTAAGCAGCCCTATTTAAAAGCTATTTTTCAATTGCTGTATTTTTTCTTAAAAACAATACTATATAAACTATATCCCCAATTTTCCTCTTCAAAAATTTTTACAACGGGCAGGCGTCCGAAGCGACTACTATTAAAACTTTTTAAACTTAATTCTATTAAAAGACGACATCTGCGCTGAAGCAGACCGTTTTAAACGCGCCCTTTTACGGGTTTGAATTATTTTCAAAACCCCCTTTTTGCTTTTCTAACTATTGTAGTTCTTAAATGTTATTTATGACCAGAAAGATTAGAGCTAACCTTGAATGTCATAGTACAAACTGGACATAACTGGACCTAGGAAAGATAATTCTATTCCCCATCCCAAAAGGGTAAATTTTTATATAAAGTTTGTTATATAAAACACACCAACCGCGCGAGCCGTGTCCAATGCCACCGCTCGAGATGCGATGAAATGTTTCTTTTCCCTTGGGGGTTACTTATAATGTTTTAAAAGGCGTATTTTTGGCCTGCTACAGTCATTTAAATGCTGGAAAACCCAAAACCCAAACACTTAAACGGCGTGCCTCCAAAGACGCAAAAAAGTACATGGATTATACAGCTCTAATCAACTTTTCTTGAATGCAGGGAAAAAATAGTCTCCCGCATAGAAAACGGAACTTTCTCAACCGCAGCATAATATGCCTTGTGATATTTGCTGGAGGGTCAAATACCTCATAAAAATACAAATCCAATAAATACTATGACCTACTCGTCACTATTATAACAATTTATATCGGCGCTTTATCAGACCGTTATGGCGGAATTGCCGTTCTATATATTAACATTTTCAAATCAGACCTAATGTCTGCTATACAAACTATAATTATAATATAGGGTTTTATTAATGACAAGGAGACTAAAGTTAGCCTTGAATGTCATAGCACAGACTGGACATAACTGGACATAGGAAAGATACTTCTATTCCCACAAATAACTAAGGTGAATTATATATACAATTAAACTTGTTATATAAAACACACCAACCACACGAGCCGTGTCCAATGCCACCGCTCGAGATGCGATGCAGTGTTTCTATTCCTGAGTCAGGAGTATATGTTTTAAGAGCGTACTGTGTCTAGTGTGCGCGCATTTATATATATATATATATATTGTGTGTGTGTGTGTGTGTGTGTGTGTGTGTGTGTGTGTGTGTGTGTGTGTGTGTGTGTGTGTGTTTTAGGGTACATAGTAAGAGGCAACAGGCACAGAGCATCAACATATCTAAACCTCCTTCGAAACCTACCTCCATAAATCTAAATACAACTATACATACATTAATATAAAAATAAAATGTTCCATACCTCCACATATTGATAGATGTGTGCGTATACCTAAGCATGTGTCTGGTCTACTCATCAGCCTGTGGGAACCAGCTAATTCGCTTTTCGTACGCGACAAATATGTCACGCCCACAGGAAAGCGGCTACATGCAGGCTACGTACAAAAAGCGGTGTGTGGGTGTGTGTTTGTGGAGAGAGAGAGAGAGAGAGAGAGAGAGAGAGAGCAGGACGAGGCCGCGTTGCACTATATATAAACGAGCATCTACAATATATCGTGATACAGGATATTTTAGTTTTTATTTCACATGTTTATGAATCCCTATTTGTCGAAATCGGAAACGCCCTCATAGGCAACAAACTCATTATTGCCATACTGTATCGTCCCAATACTCCACCACTTGCGGATATAGGTGACTTTACCCGCCACTTATAAACAGCATTAAATAAAATTAACGAAGAACATAAATCAGTATTTATTTTGGGTGATATTAACATCGATCTCCTAAAATTTGAATCTCGTGATAAAACTAACTCTTTCATAGAGAATATATATATTCGTTTAGGCTCCCTCCCCCCCCTTCTCATTACAGGGTGCCTCCGTGGTCTAGCGGTAGCGTGTTGGACCACAGGTCTCATTACCTTTGGAGGTCGCTCGGCCCATTTAGCCATCAATCATCATCATCATCATCACCCTCCTCATTACAAATAATTATTGATCATGTGCATATTAATATACAGAAATGCGCAACGAAATCCGGAATTATCATTACCGACGTGTCTGATCATTTTGGGGTATTTACAGTCATATATAAACATGCTTGAGATCAACCTAAACAATACTCAACTATCAGAACCTACAAATCCCAAAACATCGCTAGATTTAATTATCTATTGTCTAAAGCCGACTTTTCAAATATTACCTCATCCAATTGCGCAAACACGGCATACAATTTATTTCTGGAAACAATAAACCTATTTTACGAGCTATCATTCTCAGCAAGGACTATAACTCGTAGACGAAACCAATTAAAACGTGAACCTTGGATTACACAGGGAATTTTGAAATTTGCCAAAACAAAGGCCAAATTATATCGCCGAAAATTAAATACGCCAACTGATAACATCTCTAAATTTGTAAGATTTTCCTACGAATTAAGCGACAAGCTAAATTTCAACGCTATAGAGATTATCTGAAACTAAATAAAAATAATATTTAAAAACCTGGTCACTTTTGAAGCCTCTTATCTTAAGATAACCTCAATGCCTACTGAATTAATCTCGGACAATGTTGTCATAACGCCAACATAGGGCGCATTACCAACGAGACAGTTCCCCCACATCAGAAAAGATTTTCCCATTATCTCAATCTGGATTCCCGATGCCAAAAAACTTTCTTTATGCAACCTTGTCGCCCATTAAAACTCATTAATACATGCAACTGTCTTAAAGCCAAAACTAGCATGGGACATGATAATAATTCTATTAAACTCCTCAAGGAATCCATTTGAAACACAGCAGACCCCCTTAGACATATATTCAACTTTTCTTTTGAGTCTGGAATTGTCCCTGACAAAATGAAACTAGCTAAAGTGATCCCAATTTTCAAATCAGGAAACAAGAACCTCTTCAATAATAATAGACCTGTTAGCATCCTTCCAGCATATTCTAAATTATTGGAAAAAAATTGTGGCAAAGAAACAAGTTCATTTTCTAGAAACTAATAATGTTCTGTACACTCACCAAGATGGCTTTAGAAGAAAACATTCAACATTATACTCAATCATGCACTTCCTCGTGTATATTTCGGATGCAAATGATAAACCTTCAAAGGAAATAACATTAGGGTTGATTTTGGACTTATCTAAAGCATTTGACACTATTAACCATAAAACTCTTTTAGCAAAATAACATTTTCACGGAATCCGAGGCACACATAATGACTGGTTTAATAGTTATCTCTCCGATCGATATCAATACACAGAATTCAATCAGGTTCGATCTCTAATATTAAAAGTAATCTGCGGTGTTCCACGGGATCTATTTTGGGACCAATTTTCCTTGTCTAGATAAATGACATTACATATTGCACTGATCTATCCGTACTTTCCTTTGCTGATGACAGCACCTTATATATGTCACACGTATATCATGCTGTTCTATACAACACAATCAACAACGAACTGGTTAAATAAAACGACTGGTTTTGTGCAAATAGATTATCACTAAACGTAAAAAAGACCAAATATGCGTTGTTCAGCCCATCTATCAAAATACCCCCCCCCACCCCCAAAAAAAATACGGCGATTACACTGAATAGCATTAACCTAATTCGAATTGGGAATGACCAACCAGAAAAGACAATAAAAGTTCTTAGCATCTACATGGATCAAAATTTAACATGGAAATATCACATAAATACGCTAAAATCTAAAATATCACGATCGCTGTTTGCATTGAACAGAGTCAAACACATATTACTTCCGGATAGCTTCAAATCACTTTATTTCTCTTTGGTACAAAGTCATCTGATGTATGGCATCCAATCATGGGGATCATCAATCCATATTAATAAACTTGAATCTACCCAGAAGAGAGCCATTCGGATAATTAATAACAAAGTCTATAACTCTCATACAGATCCACTTTTTAGACATAACAATATACTAAAAATTCGAGATCTTCATCAATTACAAAATGCACTGTTCGCCCACGACTACAAACACGACACAATTCCCCGCTCTTTTCGAACCTATTTTACTGCGCATAACCAGAACAAAACCGATTTAAAACATCCTAACCATATATTCCGACAAAAACCGCCAACTAAGTTCTCGTCCCTGCTCCCAGTGCATCAAATCCCATCGATGTGGAACTCCCTGACCAACGACATGCTTTGGATTTAGTTCTTAATGAGGTCAATAATGTTGTAGTTATCCAAAGTTTAATACATTCCCTATGAATTTGTTTTTATTTTGCAGAGGAAAGGCTTTTTAAAATGGGCATTTATCAATTTTGATGAATCTTGTGTAGGCATCGTTTTGGCAATTCCAATAAAAGTCATCTATTAAATCAGATTCGTCAAGATAAAACATAAAGAGGTTATCTCTTCTTTTTTTTATTTGAGATGACCGGACGAGTTTATTTATTTTTAAGTAGAAAGTTCCGAACTGATCAGTCAAATATGTTATATTTATTCAAGTAGTTGTATTTTTATTTCAGTATATATATATATATATATATATATATATATATATATATATATATATATATATATATATATATATATATATATATATATATATATAGGTGTGTGTGTGTGTTCAATTAATGTTGCCGTGGAGGAACTGATTTTAGTTGGCTTTCTTATGAGTGTCAAGACCCAATTAGGATATAAATTGTCAACATAAATATTTGTTTTATTATGAGAGTTGTACTTCACCAGGTTAATGTTAAAATAGCCAATTATGGTGATGTGTTTGTATTCATTTGTTGTTATATTCGTTAAGTTATCTAATGTTTTTGTAAATATATCAATGTCAGCTTTGGGTTGAGAATGATATTATTTATTAGCATTTGAAGAGGCTTCAATAAAGATAGAAGTTTAAAGTTTATGTGTTGCTTTATGAATAAGCGAACGGCTCCATGATTTCTATCATCACGACACCTGGTGATGATTTTATGATATCCAGATAAAGCCAGACGCTGATATTTGCCACAATTATATATTTCGCAGAATCCAATAAAATCAAATGTAAAAGTATCATCTTGAAGTTGACTAAGTAAGTCATGAAATGAATCCCAGTTTGTTCATAAACTGGGCCAGTTCAGATAAAAGTAAGAAGATGAGTTATGTAAATCTTTTGTTTCCTCATAGAACTGCTCAGGTTCATAATAGCAACAGTCAATGCAACTGAAAGGGGATTCATAATGATCATCAACATTTATCAGATCTGACTCAAAAAGATATCTTAAATTAAATCTATTGGTTGCTGACCTGGTGCATTGAAATGTTATCTGTCATTAGTTAGCATCACATCTGTGCCTATAATACTAACCTCGAATATGCTGCAGACTGCTGCATAATGGCATTTGTGCAGATTAAAAAAGGAGGGTTGAGCGTGGGGTTAGCACCCACACATCGTAAAACAATACTCGCTACAGAAACGTTGAAAACAGAAAGTACAAAGAACTCTAGCCTGGAAGGGGAAGGGTCTTCATCACGAGGACCTAAACCGCCATGTGATAAAAGCCGTAAGAACAGGGAAACCACGGGGCGGAGCACCCTTCTTTCGACCAAACAAATTAATATGGGAGGCACAGAGGGCATTGATAAGATGGGAAGCGCATGGACCACGAATCATCACAGCATCTTTCAGAACAGAGAAAAAGAAAATTAAGATGAAAGACATCCAGTGCTACACACCAACAAATAACAGAGACCACATCTGATATGATTATGAAGGAAATATAAGGGGGTTCTGTTTGGAAATATTTTCACTTCACGTAATCGGTAAAAGACAAATAATATAAATGTAAATTAATCGGAATTATGTTATGGTTGAAGCTATGCGCGATGGTAATTGGGTTATCAACCGCCATATAAACAAAGAAGTCATCCACACGAACGAATGTTTGTTCTAATATGCAATGATAAGCTACTGCACTAACTTACATATTCTGACAAATAAAAAGTGTTAAAACTTTGTTTGATTTTCGTAAATGGTGTACAGTCTGTAAGCTAGAACTATTTTCAAAATTCTTGCTGCAGAAAAGAAAATCGGATTATGCTGATATAAATGTGGCTGTCTTAATTTCCTTACCTCCATTGATGTAATGGTGTTATATTTCAGTTAAATTACACTTATGTTTATTGTGTCAAGATTATAAATTAAAATACATAATGTATTTTACCTTCCTATGTGTCAGGTTCTCATTTTTATGGATGAATGAACCAGTCTGGCGTGACAGCAATGCAGCTCCGGAGCCACCAATCCGCGACCCTTCAGCTACGAGTCCTACGCTCTAATTAACTGTGCTATCACGACTCGATATATATATATATATATATATATATATATATATATATATATATATATATATATATATATATAATATATTGTTTTCTTTTAAACAAGAAAGAATAACACCTCTCTATATATAAGCTATCTGTTATAGCAAAGTATATTGATTAACAAAAAGGAGTATCATGCCACTTCCATTCCTCCACTAATATACAAAGAATGATTTCATCAAGACAATCATTTTTCTTTGCGTGCCGTCATCTGCGCCTCCCTCCCAGCCACAGCCTCATACCGGATCCAGAATGTAATGATGTAATTGATACGTCACTGAAAATTCGATAATATGCATTTCAGTGCTGAATAAAACAAAACAAAATTATTTAATTAAAAGCTAAACACAGGCCAGAGAGGAAGTCCCTGTGGACCTTTTGAGGATAAGCATTGATCAGTATGAAGGTGACCCAGGAGGCCTCAAACTGTACACAGGCCTTGAAGACTATAAAACATTTGTTGACATTCTTGCCTCTCTGGGTCTAGCAGCATATCAGCTCAATTATTTGTATGGGAAGTCATCCATTAATGTGGAAAGCCAGCTATTTTTAGCATTAGTGAAATGCAGAATGTACAAGACAAATGCATAACTAAGTCGTATGTTTATGATCAGTGAGACAGAAGTCTACAGCATATTTGTAACATGAATTAGATTCATATCCCTGCAGTAGAAAGCAGGGGCTGGCAAGTTTATGACACAATGTAAAAAAAACATGAATTATTTCAAGGTTATGATGTCTTGTCCTAAACAAGATTATGACGGTTTATGACATGATAGCGTCATAAACTGTTAAGAGCATATTTTGTTATATAAATATTGGCATAACCGACAGATTTTTGACATATTTTGTTCAAGATATACCTCACATGTAGTTTTTAGAATGGCTTAAATTATTAATATGTTAGTAATATAAGTAAAATTATAACAACAAATTAGTGCCCCAATAATAGATTATGGGAATCATACACTGATATTGTTTGTAGCCAAAATCAATTTACCTAATTGGTCTGCCATTTGTTTCTAGAGTTTAGGGGTGGTACTAATTTAATAGAACTATTCATTAATTGGATGACAAGCAAGACACTGCCCTCTTGGGTTGGTGCTGGTGTATATCTGTGGCTGACCATGCATACAGTGACAGTGGCTTCGTTTATAATCCTCCATGTGGCAGGAGCTCTAAGATCTCTGATTCTACTGATCCATCTTATAGCTTTCACATTAAATAATTGCTACACATGGTTAGTTTCATGGGTGGCTTCAATACAGCCAAAGGAGGTATAAGGTGGGGGAGAGCCCTTAAATCATCTTCAGCATCCATTGAAAGGATTTATCAAGCTTTGATGGTATCCACACTAAGAAACAAAATCGTCTTGGTAACAAGAAAAAAGTCAAGCTGGTATTTTGTCACAGGATCCTCCAATGACTTTGTGATTTTGGAGTATTGTTGATGGATGTATCAAATTGACTGATTCAGTTGTACATGTATGAAAGATGTGAGAGTGTTATGGTTACTGAATAAAAGATACCTCTAAAATACACCAGCAGCTCAACAAGTCACTTTCTCCACATATAAAAACAGAAACACTGCTAAAATGATTGTTTGTGTAACACCTGAGGCATATGTTCATATCTATCAGAGGCATAATGAGGTGAAAACAGTGATTGAATGCAGTAATGTCGTGACAAAGGTTGATTCTGGTGATTCATTAATGGCATATATGGGCTTAATGTGCAGGATAGTTTTGCTCCGGTAAATGTAACAATCAACATCCCAATATTTAAAAAAAATAAACAGAATTTTAGAGAAAACAGTTTTGCAAAAATTCCTAGTAAAAGAGTCCGTGTGGATAGAATGATTGGTTCTGCAAAGCCTTCAAAATCCTGTGTAATCCTTTGGCAAATTGTATGAATAACATATAAAAGGCTAATATAATCTTGTATACGTCGTCTACTTTACGTGTGGAGAGTGGTTTACCGCAAATTCTGCAGGCCTGGCGCCGCCTGGTGTCGTCTGCCGAATTAAACCAGAAACTGCTGTAAAATGTCTCTCATTGCAATGACATTCGGATTGGGGCGCTCTATAAACATTTCAACAGTAAGGTGGGTAGTGATGATAACTGTGATACGCTGTGTATCACGACTCCGTTTGATGAGAAAATGATAAATATAGAACCTTATGACCACAGAGATATGATACAGTAATAACTAAAACTATGCTGACTAAGTATATTAAGTTCCAGGTTTGGGTGCACTTTCTTGGTGTTGATGGTCTCACGGCTGAACATTTTTACACACGCACTTGGTACGCGTGTTATATATATATATATATATATATATATATATATATATATATATATATATTAGGTAGGATATCACTCATATTATGACAAAAATGGTGTGGGCGGATGTCATTGTCAATTTTAAGTTTCAAGGTCATTTTCAAGGTAATAAAGGTCACCAAGGTTACAAATGCCGTTTTCGCAAGTGTATTTGTTTAAGTAGTTTATAATTGCAACAGAAGCATGATAATTGGCAACAAAACATTTAAAGAAGTTAACTTTTAAAATGAGTTTCCGGAGTTGCTCCAGAGTCATGTAATGATGTAGTATGAACAGATATTTCATTTTGTGTGGACTCCTATTCACCGTGGATTTAAGTTGCCACTCTAGGTCGGAAACCTTTTCCTGGAGTATTCGTACTTCATTAGTGAGTGTCCAAACTATTCCTGTTAGTTCAGTGACACCAGCACGTAACACAATACATGTCTTACTGAGATTCACAGGATCAAGAAGTGGTTCTATCGAATCTTCTCCTGGTGATATATTAACTTCATGGGCCTTTTTCCTCACTTTCCTTAACCTCTTATCGATCGATCTATTTACGATATGAGACGATATTTTATTCAACAACAAGCATGAGCTGTCTATCTGTGATACCTCAGTAAACATATTACGGTTGATAACAGTCATAAGGCTCCCATTACAGTCGGGATATATAACATCATATATGGTGGTTGCTGAGAGTCGTGGCGACGAACACTGTGGTCAGTATGATGGCATCATCAGTATTAATAGGTTTTTAACTTTATTTCTTTAAATGTTTGCCAAAAGATTTATTAGGTTTCACTGAGTTAATTTCTTCAGGAATCGAGTACGAGATTTCAGGACCTTTATGACGTAGACTATTGGATACTACCGATATACGTCATTGTGTTATACGAGGTTTACTTCTGTTTCGGGTGTCATGGGTATGTATAGTGTCATTAAATGTAATGATTTGTGTGATTGGGTCAGGGAGGTTTGTTGGGAGAAATTGTACATGTATTTAGCAATCAGAAGTATATACATTTCATGTAGTTTCAAAATATTTAATTTATTAGGGAATGGGCTGATGTGCGCATTATATGGAGCTTTTGGAACAATTCAGATGGTATTTTTCTGTTTAATAAAACGTTATTTATGTATATGCTACAAGTGGAATCCCAGAGTGAGATTGCTTAATCAACATATAGCTATATTAAATAATATTATCGTGTAATTAGCTGATTGGTAGTCAATATATGCATCACCTTTCTTAAAGCGTATACTGAACTATTGAGTTTATTCTTAATGTAGTTTATGTGATCATGTAGTTTCTCATCAATATAAACACCGAGGAATTTTATAAAACAATTCGTTCAATAGCTTCGTTTCCAATTTTAAAAGTTATCTTTTTCTCTAATGGCTTAGAGCCAGTTTTTAAAATGGCATAGTTA
This sequence comes from Paralvinella palmiformis, assembly GCA_025642065.1. Classification (NCBI taxonomy): domain Eukaryota; kingdom Metazoa; phylum Annelida; class Polychaeta; order Terebellida; family Alvinellidae; genus Paralvinella; species Paralvinella palmiformis. The sequence continues at coordinate 1,563,912 of JAODUP010000032.1, forward strand.
GTTTTCCATAAATTCAATGATAGGTTATTTGCCCGAAATCCCTCTGTCAAGCATTCAAGATCAAAGTTTAGAGATTTAAACATAGTCGGAATATCTTTTGCAGTCAAATAAACAGTTGTATCATTGGCAGATAGAATAGATTTACATTGAATAAGACAATTTGGAAGATCTTTTGTGTATACAATAAAAAGTAATGGGCCTAATACTGAACCCCGTGGAACTCCATATGGAATAGTGTACGTGGATAATTTACTATCTTTATATTGGATACATTGTTTTCTATTACTGGGGTGACTTCTGAACCAGTCCAAGGCCATCCCGCATAATCCATACCATTCAATTTTGTATTAATATATTATGATCAATTGTATCAAAGGCATTGGAGAAGTCCAGAAATACACCAATGGCACTTAGTTTCTTTTCGAATTATGTAATTGTTTCATCTACAAATTGATGTATTACTTGTGTGGTTGAATGTTTTTGTCGGAATCCATATTGGCGTGGGTAGAAAATTGATTGTGTAAGTAAGAAATTGTACAGTCGTTTATGAGTTATTTTTCGAGTATTTTGAAGATGGTGGGTAATAATGATATTAGTCTATAATTTTCTGTCCTTCAATTTGTATATTGCAATGCCTTTTGCTATTTTGAGCTATTCAGGAAATATTCCGGTAGATAGAGATTTTTTATCAGTATTGTGACTGGATATAAAATTTAATATTGTTTGTCTTTAATTAATGCAGGCGTTATTCCATCGCGTCCGGAACTGTTTTACGTTTAATTGATTCAATTAATGTAGCTACTTCATTTGAATATGTTGATGCTAAGAACATGTTTTGTTTAGATTTATTTATCATAAACACATCAAAATTAAATTTGGATGAAGGTATGTCATTTGTATATTGTTTTCCAATATTTGTAAAGAATTAGCAAGTTTCATTTGATGTTGTTTGCGGGTCATTAATTTGCTTGTTATTAATTTTGAAGGTTTCGGAGATACCTGTTTTATCCTTTGTTCTACCTATAAGAGTATTTATAGTTCACCATGTTTTCCTTATATTATATTTTATTTGGTGAATAATTTACCATTATATATATATATATATATATATATATATATATATATATATATATATATATATTTAATTTTCGTTTACGTTTATTGTAGATACAACGATATTGACGGAACTTTATAGAATGCGGACGTGTTTTCTTTTTACCAGGTTGTTTCTTATAGAGTTTATTAAGTTCACGAGATGATGTTATTAAAGCTTTTGTAATCCAAGGATCTCTTAATATTCACGAAGCTGGTATCACAATGGTTTTCTCTCGCCTTTCATGTATTATGTCACTAAGCATTTTGGTGAATGCACCATAAGTCTCATTTGTTCTAAATAGTACCAACTTTTACCGGAGGCGGTTATTATTCTCTAATGAATTATTTTCGGTTTGTTATTAATTATGTACGTATCGCAGCCAACAATTGTTATTATTGGCAGATGGTGATCTATGTCAATTGTAAGAATGGCAGAATGTATGTTTGGCCGACGCTTTGTGGATATGTTTATATTGCCAATCAATGTTGTTGTTGTATGTGCGATACGGGTGGGTTTAGTTATCACAGGAAGGAACCCGCTAGTTAGAAATGTGTCAAAAGGATGTGGCATGTTTTGGTCAGTTTTTATGTAGTCAAGATTCTGGTCAGTGGCGATTATTATGTCCTTTTTAAAGTTATGTGGTCTGTTAATAATACTTTCATACATATTAATTGAATCAATCTCGTTATTATTCGGGACACGATATATTTCGCCTACTACTGCTTTAATATCATCAAATATTCATTCAAAAATGCCTGTTATATTAATTGCTAGATCATCTCTTATTTGAATATATGTTTATCGTTTATATATATTGCCACTGCACCTCTTTTCGAGTTTTGTCGATTTTTATCAACAAAATTACATCCTGGAATGTTGACTTGGTCTCAATTATCTTCAGTATAGAATGTTTCACATAATATTATGAAATATTATGAAAAATTATCAAATATAATGTTTTTCTTGTGTAGCTCTAGAATCAACAGTTTTAGATTATCACTTTTGGCAGGGAGACTTTGAATATTAAGATGGAGGACTGTGTAAGTGTAATTTGTATCCTTTTCATAGGTAGGCTGAGCAATGGTAGAGCATTATATTATCCCTGTCTGAGTATGAAGAAGTGAACTGAATTAATTTTTTCCATATTTTACAAGTAGTTGGCATTATTAATGTATATAATGTTAGATCCTCCGCAATACCACCAAAAAGACCAGGTGTATCAATCACCCACAACAGACAACCAACTGTTTGTAATCTCAAAAGGTTTGTTATAACTATTAATATACTGTCTTAATTCGGCGAAGAGCCTATATATATATATATATATATATATATATATATATATATATATATATATATATATATATGCACACACACACACACATATGCATACACATATGCTTAATTATAAAACATTTATTTGTAAATGTATGGGCTTTTAAGCATACGCATGCACGTATGGACACACATAGACACACACATAAACACACACACACACACACACATACACACATATATATATATATATATATATATATATATATATAATGGGCCATTCCATATAAAATGGAACAAATTCTTTAAAAGTTCCCACGTGAAACAGAAACATGAAACTATCCAAACCTATACAAAACTGCCATGAAATGAAGCAACAGGGTAAACTTGTGGTTGTCAGGTCAAGCCTAAATCTGGATTTTATTAAGTTAAAAAATTTCCTACCAACTTTGCAAGTCAATATTTTCAGAACCATGATAGTTAGCAATGTTGAAACTGTACAATTTCAATCTCTGTTCTCTAAAGTAACAACAACAACAAAATGGAAAGGCAAGCATACGCATATAATATTTTATAATCTGGTCAATTTCGTTATTACTGGCTTATACTGGCTTGTCTCGGTAGTCAGGTTGCTGACTTCCATGAGTATAAGTGATGATGACATCCAACATTGATCCTTACTTTTAGGCCAAGTAAGGGATCTTGCAGGTCCTTTTGACTTCATGAAATCAAGGTGAAAGTGTCCCAAAAACAAGACAACCATATTTGCCAAACAGCACGATGCTAAGTCCAAACGAATCAGCAGTTTGATAGAAAAATCAAACAGAAAACGGGTATGTATGAGCAGTAATAGCGTAATCTTAGAACCAAACTATTGGACATTCGCCTGTTCACACATTTGTGAATAAGTAAACTTTCAATTATTCGCAAAAATAAAATAAAAAATAGATTGGCCTAATCAAAGCTTCATATGGCTGTTATATGTATTGTAAACACTATTAAACTGTTAAAATAGTAGATGTTCTATCGAGGGTGGGATGTTCCTGTATAGGCCACATATGGCACAGCCCCATCCACTAGGCTCCTGTGTACTGACAAATATATATTTATTTTAAATGATGTTAAGTGACAGGAAGAGGGAAATGTCCGCATTCGGGCCCAGTGTGTTGAATTGTCAATTGTACTTAACCAACACAAACAAATATCAGCTGATTCCCTATTTTAGGCCTATTCGTATTTGTGGCAAGTCTCGCCTGTTTCAGATTGTTTGTAAAAACAGACACATGCCAAGAACAATGAATGCGATCTAAAGTAATCAGAAAAAACAAAATTGCCACCTAGTTCCAATGTCATCTTGATGCTAACGCAAACTGCATTAAAATTTGTTGATGAATTTTGCATTGTACCTTGACTATGAGATTGCCCAACCCCTGAGCTCGATTCTTTTCGAGGCTGATATAGAAGTTTGTATTTATTATAATAACCATTTAATTGAAACAAGCGGCTCGTAATACCGACGTAGGGACTATGTTTTATTGCGTTTGCCTAAAATAGGGTGAGGCTTAATTTACGTGTTATGTCATATGATCTTGTTGTGTTGTTATTCAATAATCGATAGATGTTCTTATTTATTGCTTTATGTTCGTTTTCAATGGATATAAAACAAAGTAATGCCACAAAATAAGATAATAATGAACATCCATTTATGCCTTAATAGGCCGAAAATAGGGTACAAAAAGGTACACACTAATCTAACTCTCGTTGTGGCCCGGTGTAAAGGAATATATTAATGCTCCCAGAATAATACTTCCGGGTTTAAAACTGATTTATTGCATTAAAGATAAATTAGATGCATGTTGATAGTGATAAGATGATAAATAATAAGAAAAATGATAAAATATGTATTTATTCTCACTTCATATACATAAATTATACGCAATGCGTCATAAATTTTGCATCACATCCGCGCATAAAGTTCATAACATACATAGTTCATAGCACGGCTGGTTCGTAGTGATGGCTTAGGTTTTGGATCGTGATGACCTCCCCCGAGTGAGTATCATATCACCCGACAAGAGCGGCGTTTAATTGTAAGGCAGCCGCTGCTGTGGTTTTCCACATTAGCTAAACACATACACAGTCGCATTCAAAATCGAGGCTAATGCGAAAATCTCGACCTCTGTGCCCCATATGTTCCAGTGTATATATGTTGTTGGTATTGACATGTTCTGGGATTGGGACAAACACATCTCATAGTGTCTAGATTGTTTAGCATAGAGGATGCTGTCATTGTTCGTAGAAGAGCATGGTTGTCCTGAGACCCTTGTATATATGACTGAACTAAATCTCGGAACGAACAAAGCCAATGTTCGCTGTCTTGCCACACTGTAGATCAGTTTCGCTCGTAATAGATTCTGCCATGTTGATATACTTCGCATGATTTCATTATGATTTTGTCTTGTTGAAGTTTGAAGTAGATACCCCTGGCTGTCGCCTATTGGGCACAGCCACCTGGTGTTGAGTTTTTGTTATTACGGTGATGAGCGAAATGGAAGTTGATTAACGTGGTGGCACCTAAGTTTACTATAGATGTCATGTTCGAGGAAGAAAAACCTTGCCAGTTACCTGGTTGGATTACAACCTCCTCCTACTATAATGTCACGGTCGGGATTCGAACCTCCGGCCTCCCGCACAGCATGAAACATGGGTATGGAAGTCCCACGTTTCTTACCCACTAGTCCATAGAGGGGTTCTGATCTGTTCTCATTGTTGTTGTTGTTGTGTGTAAGGGTCTTTTTGGAGAAGCGGGGTTATGATGACTGGTAAGAATGTTGATTTTCTTATAATCAATGCTGCTAGGTGATGGTCTGGAAGTTTGTAGTTTTCCGGGCGGAGATGACCTTTTAGTATTTTTCGGTGATTCGGGTAGGATGGACAGTTGAGCAGATAATGTACCGGGTCGTACACTTGTTGACAGTGCCGGCATAGTGGTAAGGGTGACAGGCCGGTGAAATTCCTTGTTTAAGTCCAGAAACGTGGTCTTCTGAGTTGGGTGTCGGCCAATCTGTTGTTGAGGAACTACAGTGATCTTCTAGTACCAATCATTGGATGCTGATGTATTGTCTGTGTAGATCGATTCAATTCGATTAGAGAGGAATCTGTCAACAAGATGGTAGAATGTGCCGGGGTATGTTCGTCAGGATTCCTGATTCTCTGTATATCAAGATGGAGCTTGTATCGTTGGGAAGCCCCAAGATATAGTATAGTGGGACTCTTTGTATTCTTTCTAAGGTCTGTAAGACTGAGTTACAGGCCACTAGAAGGACGGGAGCAGCGTATGGTAGAACAGACTGTATCAAGGACTTGTACAGAGTTATGAGCATCTTGGTGTTGACACCAATCTTCCGATTTGTGATGACCTTGATCATGTTGAATCTGGAGTCTACTTTACTTTTTGTATCTGCAACGTGACGAATGAAGATGAGTCTTCTATCTATGGTGATCCCGAGATATTTATAGTCCTTGACCATTTGCAGGTGTTGTAGGCCAAGTTTAAATTTAGGTTATCTAGTTGTGTTGAAAGCCATGGTCTTTGTCTTAGCTGAAGAGAAGTATAAGCCTAAGCTGTTGGCTGCTTTGTCTACTGCGTTTAGGGCTTTCTGGAGTTTAACTGCTGGGCTATTTCCGTGTGAAATCAGAACGAGGTCGACGGCATAAGCCAGGATGTCTACTGATGGTGGTAGAGTGACTGTCAGGAGTTGGGCGATGAAGCCGTTGAAGATGGTGGGGGATATTGTTGAACCATGAGAACATCCAGTGGTAAGATCACTGGGGTCGGAGATGGTTCCTTGAATCTTTACCGTTATCTTTCTGTTTGTTAAAAAGTCCTCTATCCAGGTGATGATTTGATTATGATAGAATATACCTTTCTATTTATATGATTGTCAGTGATGGCTTCAGTAATTAGATTGGTTTATTATTTGCTTGAGAACGGATCAGTGGATCAACAAGCAAAGGCTTCTTATGTAATTGGTTTCAACCATGCATGGCTTCAGCAAGTATATAGATAGCTTTATTATTTGGTTTACATCATCGGATCACCGTATAATAGCTTCTTATGTGGTCAATGGTGTGGGTAGTGTAATGTTGTCAATCTATAACAGTCCACAATTAATTATATCGATGGACTTAATGCTGGTATACAGAATTGTAACGGACCCGAAACAGTTTAGAGAATAAACCAGATGGTCAAGATTGTATCTGTGATTTATTAATAATATACTTGATGACAATCTACAAACATCACAGGTAGTTAATTGGTCGCAATCGAATGATTATGTTAAATACTGATTAAATTGAAAAAATCGGAATAATGTACGGAAGGTAAAAATTAAGACACACACAACAATTGAATAATTGGTTAATTGTGTTTTACATTTAACGTTTTGTTTTTAAACTCGTACCATTTTGATATCTTGTATCTGTGGTTATATTCCTATTAATGTTTATTTGTATTTCCTCTTCGATCAATCAATAAATTATGGATAATAAATTAATTGCATATATGCACGTATTATAGCTATAGATATATCGTATATATGCTTGTGAATGAATGTGGTTGTATTATTCCGCAGGGTGTAGTATTATACGGGTTAATCAGGCAGTAGTATTCTGGTATATTATTATTTTGTCTGTCAACTGGCCATGTAGCTAGCTAGGACGCTTGTAAACAAAGCTATGACACTACGTGACATCTGCTTAGTCTTACCCATCGTTGGATTTACAGAATGGTAAACATTGTTTAAACCTAGTATGAAAGGAATTCATGAGGTCACAGATTGGCCCAAATATATACTTAAAATTAGACCGACAAAGTTAAAACTAAAAATTAAGTTAACCACCATGGCATCTTAGTGAGTTATATTCATTCCATTCAGCTACAGGTTCAAATTTTATGATCTAGGTTTTTACATGATACTTCACTGCAAATAAACATGTCATAATCTAGAGTACGTAATATTAGACAGCAATTGAGAAGTTTTATTGTGATATCATGCATCAATGCAGAAATAATCAATGGAAGACCAAAATAGTATTTGGGATAAAATTGTATTCACAATACTCCATTATATGAAAGTACTTATACATTATAATACAGCTCCGAAGAAAAGAGATTGAAAGATGACCAGAAGACATGAAATCATTTTTGACATTAATATTATCTATAAGAACGGTAAAAAATTAAGTCATTTTAAAAAAAGTCATAATCAGCTAACGCCTGAGAGTTTTGTAGTAGATGTGTAATAAATACTCCACTATCCACTGGTTTAACCAAATAAATGTGAACTTTATAGCAAAATATAATTTTTTTTCAATGTATTAGCATTCATGATAACTGAAATAGCATTGACTAGTAATAAAATCCTCCCCTCTCTACATTATTAAGATACAATGATTTTACATCACATGATCTAAATTAGCATGTATCATAAATATTATACCATATATTATTAGTATTATTTTATCTATTTCTACTTCTCATTCATATACACTATTCCACTGATTATCATTAAAAAATGTGTATTACGATACAAGATCAGTAATCTAAATAATACTTGTTTCCGGTACAATATTTTGTTATACATTTCGCCCATTACACAATGTAAACACATCTCAGACGTGGCGAGTCAATTCTTGGTATGTTTTCTCGCGCTTAACTCGGTTTTAGTGCAAGTTGTCTTGGTTTGTAGTAATAAATTATAAGAAGAAATACAGAATAATGGGAAAACATATATTTAACAGTTATGACATTTCACCCATCTGTGATTTTGAATATTATGTGACCTTTAGATCTAGTAAGCCTGTAACTTCTATTATCTATATCTACACTACTAGTTATTTCTAGTACTACAGTCTACAGTAACACTAACAGTGTAAGACCAGACTTGAGTTGAGACTAAGCAGTAACCGGGTAGGCGGCTTTACAAATTACGTATAATTATATATAATATATGATATCAGTAATAAATCAATTTAAATAAAAAATTATTAGTTATATAAATTTTATTTATTATCATTAATTATATAGGACTACAACATATTGCCTTATTTGTTTAGCGAAGCGGCTACAGCTCCAAATTGCACAGAACACAGTAACAATAAACAAACACTGAGACTCAATGTGTAAGTGATAAGAAGGGTCTTGACAGGAACAAGACTATTCACTTCATAAGACTAATTGTCCCACATTTTTCAAGATGCTTCGCCCCACTATGATTATATATATATATATATATATATATATATATATATACTTTTTTGTAATGTAGACGAGTTTGTCAGAGACTTAATTGCAAAAGTAATATGATTCTTTTGTAACATAGAAGAATTTATCAGAGACTTGATTAATCCCAACATTATTAAAAGCTCTGATTAATTGCAAATAAACAATCTAAATAAAGCATGCAGTCAGATTAAAAACATTAACTTTATGCAATGATCATAAAATACAGATTTAAATATGAACATACACCAGGGTATAAATTGAGCTAACAGTTCTTAGTATTTCTTTTGGAATGGTATCCCAATCTTTGAATGCATCTCAAGCAGTCACGATGCGTCCCTGATCAGACCTTGTCTTTTTGCATTGGTTGTGTCTGATTTTGCTGTCAGCGATGAACTGTGTTTTGATCTCAGTCTTGGTCACTTCTGTGTGCATGATGGTGATCAGTTGGTAGAAGGGCAGGCTGTGGCCACTAACTTTGGCATTGAGCCGACAGTGCCATCCTTCATAACCATTGTTGGTACTGATGGTTCTGTTAAAAAATGAACTGTGCTGTCGGAGGCTAGGTCCTGAATGAGGTTAAGTGTAGGTAGTATGTAAGTAGTTTGCAAAGTAGAGTAGGCATTGGTTTGATGGGTGCATCCATGCTTGTAAACATTGGAGTGATGTGCTCAGCATAAAGGAATGGTAAACACATTAGACAGAGAAACTTTCTAACAGAACGGAAGTCAGAAGACAATCTCATAGATTTGGTGACCGGCAGCGATGCATCTGCATCCAATAACATCTGTCATCTCTTTGTAAAAATATATTTTCATGTCTGGCTAGTGCTAATTGCCTATCACTTACCCATTCAGGCAAGTGCCTTTGTGACACGAAAATTTGTCAAATACCATTTATTTCCAAACAAAATCACTTCCAAAGCCAATTTCAAATTTTTTCCATTAACACTTCTGGTGTGTGCGCATGCCTGATGAGCAAGCCAATTAAAAATCATTTTTTTTGCTGTGTACCTATACTTATAATTCACAATGCAAAGCTGACGGTGAGTGCCACGCTATACCTAAAGCTGAAATTCCATATTTGCTGCATGCACCAGCGATATTGCCGTAGCATATGCGACATTACTGTATCCATGTGTTTCAGACACTTCTGACCTATTTTTCTTGGGAAAGTCTGCCTGGACACTTGAATCCAGAATTGTTTGAACCCATCATACAATTCTGGATTTAACCATCGCTTTTGCACCATTTTTGTCACGTACACAGTCATATGTGAAATCACACTCATACGTTTACATGTTTTCTATTTTTTTGAATTCGGATAGCACATACCATGTATATGGAATCTCAGCTTAAGATAACACACTGCGTATTTAAATGGTTTCGTCGATTAAAAACTGTATTCATTGCAGTTTATTGGCTATGCATCTTGGTAATTTGAAATTTTATTTATATAGTGAGAGTGAAAATGGCTACGGGTAACTTAGCAAATAATAATGGCCAAAATGGCAGTTATTTTATGTGTAATTCTAAATAAATTAAAAATTTACAATAGATCATTAGATGACATATTTGTCCATTTGTTTTGCAAATACATGTTCATATGTAGGTAGGTGAAATATAGCAGTTGTTTTTGAATCAGGTGAAAATTTGTTGGGCATGTGAAAACAATTGTTGGGTAAGTGCATTTCCAATCTACTTGCCCATGGTCAACAGAATCTGGCCTTGTTGTAGACAATGGAGTGTACACACACATTGTAATCACTTAATTCAGACATTAGAGGTCTAGATGTAATACTAATAGATCTAATAAAAATCAAGCATCAGGTGTTAGGTCAGCTAGTAGACATCTATCTGGGTGGAATACTCTACCAATAGAATAATCTTTCTTCTCGATAGTCTTTAAGGGACATGTGGTCATCCCCATGGTAGGCACTTTCATAAACGTCACAAAAACAATGGCAAACTAATTTACCCAGGGGATGCAAAAATGTGGTGTTGATATTTTAGTAATAAATTCCTTGTCTGCTTGTGAGAAGATTAAGAAGTTTTTTTACTTGAAGACAATTCTTTTTATTGATGTTAACTTTTGAATTAATCTCCCATGTGTTATCATTATGACAGTCACTTCATGATTACGGTAATGCTAATAAATGGTAACTGGTGACATAAATTCATGATATTTATCTGATTAAAATGTGTATAACTTTCTTTACATATTATCTATTGACATAATTCAACCTGATTATGGGGGTGCCCCATTGTTTAGTTGTTAGCGCGTTGGACTACAGATCACTACCAACTGAGTTTCAGTCTTGGCCTGGGCATATCTGAAGGGTGTAACTACTTTTACTTGTAACAAAGTAGTTTTATTTGCAGTAATGGTACTTTTTACTTTGTGATATTTTCATTATTTATTTAATCATAACATAGACTATGATTCAGGAGACAATTGATAAAGTTGCTGGAAATTATCATTACGAATTGTCACCAATTTGTGTATATTTGATGAATTTAAGGTAAACAACTATATTTTAGGTTGTGGCTATTGGTCCAAGGTAGCTGAAACTCCGGCACTTCAACTGTGCATGCACTCCTTCCAGAATATTCAATAGAATATATAACACACTGGCAGCTACTGTACACCTTACCAATTTACTAAAGGTCTGGTACTGTATACATAACCCTAAACCAAAGTATTTGTGCAATTCTATCAAGGTAACATGCAAGCAACATGGTATCTTGTGGGTGACCGACCATGTTAAATTCTGCTGCTGTCTCCACTGAATTAATTTTAAAACAGGGACATTAAAAATCTCTTGAGGACATAATGAACTCTGGCAGTGATCACCCTCAGGTATTTTGACTCCATCTTTCCATACTCATAAGTGCAAGAATAATTAAAGTACAAGAATGATTATTTACCCCTCTTTATTTATTATGTAATATTTGTCAATTCAAACATGGCTTAGTTGATACGTTCAAGCTGAATATTGTGACATTTCCTGGGAACAGACACATTACATACTCCACAGAAACCGGAAATGTGCCGGACCAATACCTATAAAATTGGGTTTACAGGTCCCAAATTTTATAAGAATGCTAGCATTTGGTATAGAGTACATGTTTCAGCTGATGGTCACTGATATTCAAGACTCGTCATAATTTTGCCAACCTATATTCGAAGGCTCACTTTGTTATACAATGTTTCAGCAGAAGCCAACTGTTTTCTAAGATTAATCATAATTAAATTTTTTATCGCATTGGGGACACCAAGTTTGAGAATCAGCTTTAGGTGAAGCTGAATAAGGCCTTTGTTCAGTTAAGGTGGCACCCTATGTCTGTGGATGCAGTGAATTTTGTGCACAGTGTATTTGATTCTCATATTTTGTGTTACAATCAATGTTTACTTCAATTACATTTAGAAGGTAGTATTACTTTTTTCTCAAGTAGATTTTTTATAAGTTTACCTTTACCTCCACTCAAGTAGTTTCGAAGAGGCTTACTTTTACTTCTACTGAAGTACAAAATAAAAGTAGTTCAGTAACCCCTGACAGCAGTGCTACAAACACTTTCAGTCATGGCTATGTAGTTGCATTGGTGTTAAATATGTTCCCTTGTACTGTTTTTTTTAATACAAATTCAAAACTGTGAAAACATTTCCTACATTCGTTCCAAATGCACATTTGAGAGAGAAACAATAATTGGAATCAGTTTGTCATTTTTGTTGAATGCAGATGTAGTGCTTAGATCTAGAAGACTGGGTAAAGATGTCTAATGCTAGACTTTGTTATTTATTAAAATAGTGTCAAGTTGGATACACCTCTAAGTTAATCATTTGTATGATAAAGTTAACCATTTTCATGACTATAAACTTACTATTTTGCCATGCCAAAAATTGGATAGCTAAGACTAATTTTAGACACCATCTGTTTTTTTAGTTGTCATGCTATTAATTGGCAATACATATAGACTGTTAAGAAGGCTGAATATAAATTTAGGTCTGAGAAGTAAGACAGACAGGCAGAATGCTATAAATGCACTCTGTCATATAATTTTTATTGATGATATAGTAGCTTCTAAGTATGTCCAGAACTTTCAGTAATTTGGTATTTCTGTAAGGTTTCAATAAATTCTTTTAATGATTACTATAAAAGAAACACAGATTAAATATTTATTTATGTATAAAAGAAGTAATGTGTCAGATAATTATAACATTTTAAAATAGTTGACATATCACAAATATACAACAAGCTCAAGTGCATTTAATAAACTGAGTTGTGGTCAGGTCTGAATGACTAATCTTTGAAACAGTAGCAGTGTGACAAAACATTGAAAATCAGCATTACAAATATAAGAATCCAAAATCTATGGTTTAAAAGTGTGTGATTTCTGGAGCTGGTTAAAATTAGTTGTGGGGACTTCTACTTGCTTACTGTTATCATTTATTTTTATTTTACCCCTGTGGCCAAATTTATGTCAGTTTTGACATGCAAACTTTTTTTAGTTGAATTGAATGATAGCATTAAATGTTCGACCACACCAAAATGTTAGTTTGTGAAAAAGTGATAAAATTTGTTTTATTGTTATTCTTGTTTTTTCTAATGATAATTTAGTAAAAATTTGATGACTACTGGGATGAGGAAATACCAAAACTAACTGAAATGTTTCATTTAAAACAATTCTGAAATATTGTTATATTTTATAAGCATGTTCCCATCTTCATAATTGTAATTACTTAAATATAAATTAACAGATACAGAAATGAAAAATACTGGTTTTCAGGATAGTTAATGTAAAATGTGATTTAATTTTATAATTGTGGTAAATTATTTCTTGATAGGTTTGTATTTCCTGAAATATTATATCAGAGTTTAATTTATACTTGTAAAACCACACAATTGGCACAGTGAAAATCTTGAATGTTATTGCTTAGTTAAAAAAATATGATGTTTTCTCTATACAGCATACTTTTAGGAAGTTAATAGTCTTATATTTTACTTGTAATTTTAGTCTTGTACTTTAGTTTTCAGAACCATACAGTCCACTTTCAATCATTCCAAGCTCAAGCTTTCAATTGTGGAAAGACACAAACATGTAATCCCATATAAAATTGAAGGTCTTAAAGGCATTAATTTTTTATCAAAGACAAAGAAAACAATTATGAGTTACCTATAGCCTAGTATAGGCCACCATCAGTATGGGTATAGAATGATGTCTTCAGAACATATCCACAGAATGGTTATTGGTTCCCTGCTGAGATCCCTATTAGCACAGATTCCTTGGTATCAGTTTTGGGATTAAAACAAAATCACTTCTATCAGTACCTTTGTGGAGTAGTTAAAAACATCATGATCCACTGATGCCAAAAATATCTGATTATGGGGTTAGTCTTAATCTTAAAACTGCACTATTCTGATTTTCAATCCTTCCTCCCCCAAAACAATAATTGAAAGTCTGTGTACATGTTTAAAAAACTTCAAAACCATATTTAAATTTCATGTTTGAATAGATGGATGTTTAGAAAATTCCAGTAGGGGTGAATGAAGATAAAGAGAAACTGGCTTGTAGTTTATAATTAAGACTACTAGAATTTATTTAGGAAACTATCCTCGCAGAAACAGTATTATGCTCCACATAGGGAAGTATGCACACTCATGTACCTTATATTAATTTGTAGTTACAAAATAGTTTTTTAATTTGTTGTTTAGTGAGAAAATTGTACGTTACTGATAAAATAATACATAAGAAAATTATGTGCATTATACAGAATTTAATTTCATGGATGCCTTCATATGTGGTAGAAAGCCAGGTTAACACACATATATATATAAAACAATGTTTTAACCATATTTCAGTGAAAACATCACACACACAGTATATATCTATATTTATTAATTCATTTTTCAGAATATATGACTGAAGATAACATTTCCAATGACGTTTGTGTTCAGTTGACAAGATGTTCAAGGTAGAATCATATATTTCTCCATATATACTTGGCTACATAAACAAATATGTTAAGCTGAAACAAGAAGATTTTCAGCTGTCATTATGGGGTGGAGATGCAGTACTCAGTAAACTTGACCTTCGTCTTGATGTTCTTGAGGGAGCTCTTCATCTACCAATCAGCTTTAAAAGTGGACACATTCATGAGCTCAGACTACATGTTCCTTGGACAAAGCTTGGTTCAGAGCCAGTTGTAATAACAATCAACACAATAGAATGTGTTCTTCGGTTGCGTGACTCTGCTGGTGGCAATGATGATAATGAAAGCACCAGATCTGGATCCTCTGCAAAATCTCAGCAGCCTGTACAGGTGAAGCCAAAGCCAGTAAGATCGCAAGAGGAAGAAGACCTGCCTCCGGGATACCTCCAGAGTCTGATGAATCGCATAATACACAACATAAATATTGTTGTCAACAATTTAATTTTGAAATTTGTCGAAGATGACATTGTTCTTTCAGTCAATGTGAAATCAGCTGAATGTTACAGCGTTAATGGAGACTGGTGCCGTTCATTCATTGAACTTGCTCTACCAGAGTTGGTTCTTCGGCGTGTCATAGACTTCCATGATCTCACTGTCTGCCTTGATAAACGCAATGCCAGTGGTGAGTTTACAAGTTAGAGTTACGTTCTAAGTCTATGTCAATTAATGCTTGTATGCAAGTTATTAATAAACTTTAGACAGTAAAAAGGGAAGTGGTAAAGACTTTTAACAAGTTCTTGAAGTCAGATTCAGAATAAACCTACCAATAGAAATTATGGATGCACACCAATCATCTGGATCAGACATGGGGTCAATTCCATTTGGTCAATTCTGATTACACATCAAATTTATCAATTAATTTCCAAATTTATCAATTTCAATTCTGTTTTTACCAACTCTTTTTTTGCCTAATACTTTTTACCATGAGTAGGCACTCCTAGTACCTACTTAGAATACCTACTCGAGTAGTTTATATTCCAAGTAGGATTGTCGTGGAAGAAATATTTCTGGATTAAAATTGTTAATCATCAAAGATGTGTTTATATTTTACTGTCTAGTAGGGCCTTGAAATTAATGTTTTTGCTTAGTTCCGCCAAGCATGGGTTAGAACCTGTGTTTACTTTCACAACCCTGACGGTTCTAAACCACTTTCATGTAGTAAGTTCACAAAAGATCTCAAAGGATTATTAAATCAGTTAGGTCTGGGGACAGGCTATAGTAGTCACAGAATATATATATATATATATATATATATATATAAGGAACCAAAGTTCTGGGTCAATTTTATAGTAGTCACAGTATATATATATATATATATATATATATAGTCAATTTGGTTCCAGTAAATTGGTAACACCACATGTAAGTGTTAACAAGGTAAAAATAGTTAATTAATTTGTGGATTTAATTTTTTGTAGGAAACTTAAATTCCTAATCAATTCCTAACTAATCAATTTTGGAATTGACCATTGATTCCAATTTTGGAATTGAATTGACCCCATGACTGATCTGGATAAATAGTCTGGATTTTAAACAATATTCTTAGAATCTCATAATATAAGGATAAATATTTTAGCAGACAAATCATGCTGTAAACTAAGTTTCTTGCATCTTCTTAGTGTAGTCTAAAAAATTTCTTCTGATGTGTATTATTTGGTAAAATATATCTACTGCTAATTTTCTGATGTGTTCGATGGTAACAGTGAAAATTATTATGTTTACTTATAGGTAAGATTGAGACATATCAAGATCCACTGCTGTATCGTTGTTCCTTAACATGCCGTCTACATATGACTTATGATAACCTTCACTCCAAGTTACCCAGCATTACAAGGTTTAATATGTTGTGTGAAAAATTGGATCTATCTCTAACAGATACACAGGTAATATGTGGGTGTGTGTGGCATATAATTAGGAAATTGTCTTTAGATCTTGTTTTTCTCTAAAATGTTTATTTGGGGTTAGTGAATTCATTTTAGACTTAAGTTTCATGATACATAATATTATTACACAATTTCATGCTATCACAAGATAATTTTCCAGTTTGACTAAAATTAAGTTTAGTTAACCTCTGTTGATAGGGTTGCACTGGGTGTTACACCCTCCTAGGTATGGTTATGCTCATGAATATAAATTAGTAGAGTGTGAGCACCAATCATGATAAGTGTTGCAATGTGGTGACAACATAAAATATTTTAAATTACAGTATTGTTTTTCCAGATATGTATTTGAATAACTGAAAACAGTATTTGGCTACTCTTTTCATGAAAATATTACTCTAAAATATCTCATTAATTGACTATATATGACCTGTCAACTATCCCCATGCTTATTATTGCAATAATCTGTGGGGAGTAGAGTGAGATGGTATGTAATATGAAACACATCGTAGACCTGAATCTGAGTATCAAACTCGTTGTGTAATAATATTTTATGAGATTTATTCCATGGTCTAGTTATAGATAAGAAGGATTTTGGCAGCTCCCTGGAATACACAAGATTGATTTTTTAGGAGTATATCTTGTGTACTGTAATTCAGGTATGGGGAGATTACAGGACTGTTGTAATTGATTATGATTTCTTCAGAATACAATGATTATGACTATGTGAGACCTGTACGCCCTCCGTATTCTTCCATTATTGTTACGGAATTGAACACTGAATATGGAATTACGGAATTGTTAGTTTTGCTACGGGATTCTCAAAATACGGAACACTTCTCTGCAGCATAAATGGGTTGTAGTTAGGCATGTCAAACAAAACGCCCAAATCTCTTCCATTGGATAGCATTGCGTGATAAAGATATCATTTTGGTCTATAATTTAGGAACTCATTACAATTATCATTGATTATAAAACAATAACTATTCACAAAACAACACGTAAAACATGTAACGATAACAAATTATAAAGCACTTTTACATTTATGGTTAATTTTTCGTTGTATTATTTAACCTCATTTTAACATTAGACATTCGAGAAGTTCATGATCTAAAATAGCCATCGATAATTGTGCAGAATACTATTGATTAACGCCATTTTGACAATAATGATGGACGGAGATGGTACATCGAGTAATTTAGTAATGGAGTATTTAGTGCATTCTAGGCCACTTTTTGCTATTATAGATAAAATGATTTATAATATTATAAGTCACCAATAACTAAATTATGGTTAGCTATTGACATATACTGAGCGTGTAAATGACATTTAAAGAGAAGGCAAGAATGTATGTACTTAGCTTAATCAACCAGAATACAGCTAAAACAACATAATGGATTAAATGTCATTGTAAAATTTATGAATTATATTAATATATTTACTTTTGTTACAGATTTATTGTCTTGAAAGTTGTGATTCTTATCTGTTCATTATTTGAACTTTAGATGATAACATTCTTTAAATAAATTCACCTCACTTCTATGCTAGCTGTGAGTTTCTTGGGCTTTTTTCTCTGTGTCTTCTAGCTTGGAAATGGATGTTGAATATAATTTTAGTGAAGAGACAGAATTATGCATATCTGTAGGAGTAGCAGACATAATTATCTTAATACTGACTAGGTTTTAATAGATGGCATGCTATTGGAGATATTCATGTCATGTGACCACATATTTGTTCAAGGTCTACACCAGGTTAAAATTCTCACACAAAATAAATCATGCTTCTAGTTAATAAATGACTCTCAGCTGTTGGAGAGTCAGAACACACACACATAGAGCCAGTTCCTTTGGTGTCCTCCTACATACACAGTAACAGTTAGATCTTTAGGTTGGTAGTGTTTGAACTTTAATTGTCATTTAGCAAAGACATTCAGTAGTATACGATTTGCAGTGACTGCTAATACCATGTCAGTGACACAACCCTTTGGTTAAGCATCCAAATTTTGCTTGTTATGTAATACTTGAAACAGTGATTTACGAATCTCTTGGACCAATGATCTGTCCACACAATATCAGCCTATATGTATATCACAGCATGATACATGAATAATGTGCATTGTTTACCATACCATGCAAACAGAGGGTGAAATAGATAAAAGTTCTTTAATACAAATATTTTCAGAAGCAAATTTATTTAAATACAGATGCAAATACCTTTAAGAATATTTCAAGCATTTTTCTTTGCTTTATTTATTTTGATGCCCAAAATTTGTCAGTTAGTTATATGCTTATTGTCACATGCTTGAGAAGGAAGCAGTAAGAAACCATTCTTTTCAAGTTAGAGCATGTGATGTTTCAGATATTAAGCTATACAAGTCACAAAGTGTTGAATTTTTTCAGCCATATAAAAAATCAGAAACCAGTTTCTTAGTTCAAACTGTCATTGTTCTAGCCGAGAAATAATTTGTGTTCCAATCAGGGCAATGGTGCCTCCATGGTCTAACAGTAGCATGTTGGATCACAGATCACTACCACCCATATTTGAATCTTGGTGTGGGTATATCTGAAGGGTGTTTCATCTTTGACTTCGCTTCATTACCTTTAGGTTTGCCCATTTAGCCTACCATGTGCAAAAAGTGGCCATAAAACACCAATCATCAGCATCCAATCAGGTAATGTATTTAAAAACAATTCCCATCAGGCCATTGTTGTTTTAATACTTGTTTTATGGAAAATTTCCTTCCAAACATTCCTCAATGCTCAATTGCCCCCACGACAATCTCTCTCAATAGTTTAGCTTTTTTGAGACTATAATTTTATTTTGATTGTGAATTGTCAGCAAAAAAAGTAAACAATAGACATGTCACTGTCAGCTTAATTGAAGATGGTGACAGGTCAGTTCCACTTCAAAATTATTTCAGTTATTTCTGCAGTAAATCGGTCTTCAAGCCTAGAAATCTTGCAAATTTAAACTAATTATAACTTCCCACTCATCAAGTTCAAAAGTTGTGGAGATCTACTTTAAAATGCCATCAAAAATATCACTGTGATAAGGCTACTGTACAAATTCTTTTATCGGCGCTAGCCTTATCTTGGCAATATTTTAGATTGTGATCTACTGAGCTATGATTAATAACTGTTCTGTTAACATTTTCATATCAGCTGTTGATCTATTGTAAATATATTCTTGTATGCAGGTAATAACCATTTACTGGTACTGCTATATCGGTACGAAGTACTCATTTTAAATGAAAATAAACAATTGTTTCAACATGTGCAAACATATTTAAAGGAAACAAATTTTTTTAATGGAATAGATAACTTTATTCATAAGAAAAGTACACATCAATATTATGATACATGTATGTATATTGGATAATTATGCCATGAATAGATTTTATGTATATTGATGTACTATGTAAATCAATACTCTATTGTACAATGTATATTGTGTCTGAAATGTACAAAGCCACTAGATGCATCAGTACTGGCAATACGCTTAAATTATATTAATAAAACAAAACAAATATGCAGGTAATATGGTACTACAGATTATTACAGGTAGACTATTTCTTTTTGTCATAGGTGCCAATGTTTTTTCGGCTCATAGAACTCTGTGTAGCTCTTTATTATGGAACGTTAGATATTCCTACTGCTGATGCTGATCCTGATATTGCAACTGATGCTGTTATGGTACAAGGTATGTTACTGTGATCAATATAGCTCATTAGTTGTTTTATACATGATTTAACAAAAATTGAGCACTATACATTTACTAAAAGTGCACCAGTTAGCCAATGATATCAGATTATATATGTTGATCGAGACCAGAATACTGATGTCACACTCTGTATCAATACATATTTTTAAAGGGATAGTCCACCTTCATTTCATATTTTGAGGACTAATATGGCTGTACTCATAAATATAATAAATAATGTCAAAATGTGTAAATGATCACTCACATATTAAAAAATCCAGTTAAAAGTACTGATTAATCGACTTTTAATGGCCTATGGGTGCCGCCATTTTGACCTGAAGTCTGTAGAGCCCATACAAAAGCATGTAAACAAGTGTGAGCAAAGAATTATTCCAGAACTAAATGGCATTATCTTGTTAAAATTACACCATGAATGATATACAACCATATCAATTTAAGCCAGAATGAACCTTACAAGAGGAAGATGATTCAAAATGACTCAGATATTAATGCTCAAGAGAAACTAAAATCCACGTCAGCCTAGGAGACCATTTCTGTTTTCTCCTCCATGCCTTCGAATCTGGCTTCCAGTGCAGCCATAATAGTGGCCCTCTAGTAATTTAGATTATTTCCCTATATCATGATTATTATTGTGGAATTTTTAGTTACTGTTCTAAGCATTACATATTTAAAAAAATATTTTCTGAGGGTGGACTGTCCTTTTAACTGTAAAGTACAGTTCATTGATATTAAACAATGATCAATAATTAGGAGACTATTTGGTTATTTGGGAATTGACTTCACTTGTTTTCTGTTTCCATGTGAACTATTGTTTAGCATTAATATAGGTAATTGCCTAATGATCTAAAGTAACATTTGGCCTCCAGAAAACGGTACCAAAAAGTCTCTGTCTCAAATGACATTTACTCATATTCCAAACTGATATTTGTTTGTATGATTAAATTAAATTTCAGCTAAAATAGAGAAAGCTATCTTTTATGAATAAAGGTGTTCCTGAACTAACAGGTTGACCATTCATTGTGATAAAGGTTTCACTCGTACAAATGTATTTTCTGTCATCTGTTTGGATGGCTAGAAGGCTGTTTAGTTAAATGTCTAGCTATTGTGGAGATGTACACAGAAGCATCACCTTCAAATATTGCTTCTAGATGTAAATAAATACCCAGAGTTAATATTTAATGACGCAGGAATATTGTAGTTTAGAGACAGATATTCTTAGATGATATAACTGTATAATTTTGTATCAAGTTTTACTGGTTTATCATTCACAGACATACATATAGTGATGAAAGAACTCCACCTGAATGCTTGTTATTTACATTAATTGTCCTGTTTCAGCTCCACCATCTTCAACCCTGGAAGACGACCCCGAACAAGGTTGGGCAGCTTGGGCATGGTCATATGTACCAGCTGTACTACCATCTGGGGAGTATGAAGAAGATGAAGATTCTGTTGATGATCCTTCAAGGATTCAAAAGAAGTCAGAATCAGCTGTGTTGGATATAGGAATATACATCAATAAGGCTTCTGTCACATTTAAGGTAATACTTTAAAACATATATAAACAAGCAGCTCAGATGTGTCAAGTATTATTTAGCAAATTGTTAATCTTTACTTTATTAAATTGTAAATTTTGTTTATTCCAGACATTATATTTTGTTGAGGTATTCTTTCTAAATAAAATCAATTTGGTTATTAAACTTTGTTTGTTTGGTGATATTTTTCAGTATTACAGTTTTATTTATTTACATATTCTTTATGTTTCTGTTATGATGCAGAACCTATTCCCTGACTGTTTAATAATAGTAATAGATCTAAATTTAGCACCTTAACCAAAAGTAAAGACATATACTTACAAATTCCTGCATATGTAAAACTTTATGTTCAAGTTGATTCATTTATAAATATCATTTCCAAAATCTCTTTTCGGTGAATCTTGATCCAAAAGATGTCTTAATTTTTCTTTGGTTTTCAAATATCTGCTTTTTTCTTCAATTCTGTTTATTCCTTTTCACATATATATTTCATAAATTTAAAAACTGCACGTTACTCCAATTTTGCTATCTTATAAGATTTGGATATTATTATTTACAGCTAAGTGAATACGTTAGAGAAAGTCCATATTATAATGTGCAGAAGATTCACTTCCGTCCGTGTTTACTGTGGGAGTGTGAAGCCATTGGCTTGGAGGTGCTACTTTATGGCATCTCATTCTTTAACGTACAGCTCGGAATCTCTGGAACCAAGATCATCGGTCTGTCAGAAGCTATGTGTGGCATACCAGATCTGGATCAAGGGACTAGGGTGAGATTTACATTTTTGTTTCTGCTGTCTTATTAACATTTATAACTAGAAATGAAATGTGATTGCCTGCATTTAACTTCATGTGCTCTGCATTTATAGTTAACTAAAAACGTTCTCATGAATCATGATAATTTCAGGGTTAACAGTTATAGTAATGTGTAAAATTATATCACCACAAAGTAGTTATTGAACGTTAACTGAACATACAAGATCATGCTGAAAATAAAAGGACACATTTGACCTTTTCAAACCTAAAATTTGTTAATAAGGTTTTGTTAATAATAAATTCTTCTGCATGTTAAATTTGATAATGTATCTAATCTATATGAAATGTAATTTGCTATTGCTTTGAAAAAGATGATTATTGGAAAACAGACTGTATTACTCTATTATTTTATTTCTGTGTAAGTTCCTTTGGTATATATTTATTGACGATGGGAAAAATCATTTCCAGATGATAAGCACAGTTGATATGATAACTTAGATATAGTTAAAGATCAAGTTGAAAGAATTTACAGTATAATAGTTTTACAAGTGAGCCCTTCCACCGTCAGACATATAGGCAGGTATTTTATGAATGCTGTAAAATGGTTAGTCAAATAGCACTTCAGTTAATTTGATCAGCTTTAGTTGCTAAGACAATTTTAGTAGGGTTATGGAAAAATAATGATCCACAACAAAGTACAAGTGTTTCCCCTGGGTAAAAACGAGCGCGAGGCAGTGCAGGTGAGCACTGAAAGCCCAAAGTCAGTCTTGGGGGTCCGACCTATTGCTTCTCTACTCAGTACAAATTGCAGCTTTCTCTGTTGGAAATGGAGCAACATAAATTGTTACTGATTGCTACTGCATATAAATTTATGTAATTAAAAAAATGTAATAAGCAAAGAAAACACCACTGGTTGGGTGCATGACATAAACAAGGTGCATACCATAATCTGGTCAAGAAACTACAATTTGATAAGAAATACCTCATGTAACCAAAGAATCTCAAATTCCTCCAAATTGTTCGGGAAACACCTACTCCTGATGTCATATTCTGGATTCCCCCATTGTTGTTTTTTTAAAGAAGTTTCTGTACAAATTGGTACATGAAGTGATTCAGTTTGCTGCATCCACATCAATACACAGCTGCAGGACAAATCATATGGTGGTGTAGTGTGGGGTGTGTGGCATGCACAGGATGACCATTTTGAGAGTTGGGTGGCAATGCTATAATTTTATTAGTTGTAATCTCTGTACCCCCCATAGGTAAATCTTTTATGTGCAATATACATGTGTTTGCTGCTGTCAAAAGTCTGTTATGTGAAGGAAGGTGTCCAATTTGGCTACCACCCAGGGCAATCAAAACACACGCTACTCCACTGAAATCGTATGCCACATCTGGACATATGAAGTGCTCTCGTCTGTTTACATGCTTTTCCATTTTTGCCATATACACATACTGTGTATATGGAATCTTAGCTTAAAATACATCGTTGCTAAATGCGTGATGTTGCAGAAATGTGATTTTGTCGCATTATCTGATACTGCTTGCTGATGATGAAACGCTGTGAAATAAATGCACTGTGTTGCCAAAATAGCAAAAATGCAGCAATTTTGGCATATTTGCAATGAGGCATTGTATATCAGGGGAAACCAGGCACTCTGTAATATATAAGAACAGGATTTGTGTTAATGTCAGCCTTTGAATGACATCAAGAGCACCTCTGTGGTCTAGTTGGTAGTGTGTTGGACCACAGATCATGACCACCTGAGTTTGAATCTCAGTGTGGGCATATCTGAAGGGTGTTTCATCTTTGACTTCGCTTCATTACCTTTGGAGGTCACTTGGCCCACTTAGCCTACCATGTGCACAAAAGTGGCTGTAAAACATAAATCATCAGTTGTCCGAATGACATCGGACTATTTGTAATTTGTAATTATAAACATATTAGCATTATAAACCATTTTAGAATAGATTGTTTTAATGAAGTTTCTCTTATAAATCAATATTTTAGGCAAACTCTTTTCAGATAAAATAGATCTGTAACACTTTTGTGGTTTATTAAAGTTACAGTTCACCCTCATATAATATGTCTTAGTTGTTTACTGCTTATAAAAGTTACCCAAACTCCCCCAGTAATAATCATGAACTCTACCTGATGTCATAGATTTAACGAAATAATCCTAATTACTGGAGGGTTGACATTATGGCTTCCTCGAATGCCAGATTGTATGGCGGGAAGGAAAAAATGTCATATGTTCTGATGTCAGGTGGCACAGACATCAGGTAGCCATCTCGATCCAGATTAGGTCAGGTCACAGTTGTTCTGGCTTAGCCCTCTTGATTATCTTACCTGTGTGCTCAATCTACTACTAGTACTAACTAATGCTATCGTGAGTTCGTTTACATTAATCTGAAAGTTAGGTAGATGTTTCTTATTACAAGAGTACAATGCAGTCTTAAGGGTTTTCACTATGTAGTTTTCTTTAGTGATTTCAGCATGAGTCTGTTTGGACCAAGTGTACTATATTATTCATAAATATGCTTTTGTTCCAAAAATACAGACATATTTACATTGTTTTAACTGGGTATTACAAACAGCTTGTATTAAGGGATGTCAGATTTCAGGTCTGTGTTTGGCTTCAAACTGGTGGAATTTACAGACCATTTATAGTCAATTAATCAGCAATTTGAACTGGATTATTTAATATGTGGTTGATTATGTTCATATTTTGAAATTATTTATAATTTGTGTGAGCAAACTTTCCTTGCAAACATGAATTACATGATGCCACCAAGTATGATGTTTGTAACACAAGACAACTCATGGACAGGTAACTTTAGGCACATGCATTATCACTGTATCAGTGTGTACACGTACCTTTTTCTCTTGATGGCTCATATAACTACAGAATCAATTATTAGTTAAATTACTGATTTATACAGCTCTGGAGCATATTTTAGCATGTTGTTTTATTGTTTTGATGAAACAACAGTAACAGTGTCCTGAAAAAAACATGGGCTTGGTCATTTAATCATATTGTATCATGTGTTTTTATCCATACTAAATTATTTGACAAGTGTCAGTAATAAATATTAGTTAAATATTATATTATTGAATGTCTCATTGTCTGTTTAACAACACTCTTGTGTGTTTGTGTGTGTGTGTGTGTGTGTGTGTGTATGTGTGTGTGATGATTATCTAGAACTAATTTCTCAACCAGAAATCAGTCATTCAGTCTGTATGGATGTGGCTGAAATGTTCCATTTTAGTATTTATCTAACTAAACCATAGTCATGGCCAGTAACTATTTATGTGATAAACATTACATTTCTTTCTTTGTTGGCTCTTTTAGGATCCAAACTTTCTTCGTATTGGCTTGCACCTGGATACTGTCACACCGCATCCTCACTACCATCTTAGCCAGTCTCTGTTTGATCCTGGTGGTCCTGAGAATCAAGGTGAACATCCAAAGTTTGTTTTTGATCCAGAGGAGCACATGCAGCTGTACACAGAACAGTATGCTTTAAAGAAGTATGGTGCCTTCTGGCTGGACTATCTATTCACAATGGAAGATACTGAAGATGAGAGGAAAGATAAACAAAGTAAACATATTGAATATATTTTCTTGTATTTATATGGTGTGATATTTGTTATTATAATGATTTATCCACATGTTTTCCTTAATTGATATCATGTCATTTATGTAAAAAATGCAGTTGAATTTCAGGCATTCATATACAGATGTGTACATATATTAGCACAAAAAGTTTAGACAGACACAGTTTAATTTATTATGTGATCAACAGGTGGCAGCAGGTCTTCACACAGTAATCTGAGTTCATCTAGTGGTGAGCAGAATGTTAAAGAAAATTCCACAATTAGATTTCTTCTTGGCCCGGCTCAACTTAATGTTTGTAGCTCCATGGTACAACGAGTTCACAAGTTCATTTATTGTATGCAACAACATGACTATGAGCCATACAGTAAGCCTAGACAAGGTCAGTAGCATTGTAAAAGAATAATTAGAATGTTGTGATAAAATTTAGCTGGTGTAGAATTTACTGAAGTAGAATGGGTCTTCTTTTTCAAAAGATTGTGTCCATAATTTAAGTAAAGGAATATTTGATTTTAAAGCAATGTACTCTACTTTCTACCTCTTACATAATTCATCTTTCTCTCTCTCTCTCTCTCTCTCTCTCTCTCTCTCTCTCGTGTGTTTGTGTGTGTGTGTGGGGGGGGGGATGTGCATGTGTATTTGTTTCACTTGGTATATTTGTTAATATTCATGGGTTTTTGCTCTCATGAGATTACCAAGAATGTAAAAAAAAACATCTATTTTAATGCTATCTTATTGCAAAATACAACTCATATCATGAATGTTAATGCCAATAAAGTGGTTTTGACTCTGCTAACCATAAAATTAAGCACCCACAAATAAATGTATATCTAAAATTATTGTGTGTGTGTGAGTATGTGTGTGTGTGTGTGTGTTCAACATATAATTCACCTGCAATATATACTTCTTGAATCTAGCTACAATATGTGTTACCTAAACATAATTTATGTACAATATTTAATCCTTGAATGAAATCTGAAATCATTATTATATGGAAAACTGATTTGCTTCAATGCCTGAATTGACCTTGAAACCATTGTTTAAACATTGTTGTTCAATGTCCATACAAATGTCACAAAACCAGCTTTATTTATGACAGAAATGACCAAAAAAAAACTTTAAGCTATTTATTGAATAAATATACTAGTAAAATATTGATTATAAATTGTAGACACATCAATAAATAAATATCAGGAGTTGGAGGGGGGGATTCACCCTGAAAATTTATATTTCCTGATTGGTTTTCTATGATGTGAGTGGAAGAAAATTGGTGAATTATTTTATTTAGTTTGCATGATGTTACCATCTAGTGAAGACTATTTTCTGATGACAGAATGGCAAGATATATGAATGTAGGATGTAGTCATGTTCCCCTTTGGCTAGCTATAAGTATGCCACTCACAGTCTCACTATGACTTTTATAGTATTTTCTAATATTTAAAAATGTATGTACACAGATCCATACATGAATATAAAATTGGCTAATGCCTTTATAGTTCAGACAGATGAGAAGCTACTAAATCTGTGCTAACATCATGGAAAATAATCACCGAGAAATATTTATAAAATATGTTTCTTTTCCAAGCTCTCTTGATTTGTATATTAATATGTCTTGCATCTATAAAAACAGTATTTTTGTAATTGCTTTAATATCAATAAAATACAAGATATTTAAATAGACATAAATGATGCAGATACAGGGAACTGACAGATGATAACAAAGTGGGCAAAGTGATCACTTGTTGGCTAATTAATATTAATTATCTTGAGTGAATATCGCAAATGATAATTAGTGGCTAGTAAACTTGTATTCTTATATGTTGCAGTTAAATCAGTGATCAAATGCATATATATTGGTTTGTATAATTAATTTTTTTAAACAAGTGTACATTCAGCTTTATTGGTTCAAACATTATCAGTATGGTTAATTAATGAGCTAAATGCTGGAATATGAAAATACAGTTAAATCAATACAAATGCACTACAAATGCTGCACATTCTAGTTGCCCAGATGTTAGTGCACTTCACAGCAAACTTTGAAGTGAGTGCTCAAATTCCATTTATGGGATTTTCTTTTCCCTAGGTTTGATCAGTCCTGTGGCTAAAAACAAAGAACTAACATGCACTCACTTACTCAACTACAAATGCTGGATTCTACTTCCAATGCTTCATTTTAATGTTATACACATTGCTCGTAAGACCACTAACTATCCAGATGTGCGATTATAAATATAATATTTGTCTTTGTGGTCCATCTGGCAACTATCCTTTTCGTGTTAGCTCCAAACACTTGCATGCATGTATACATACAACAGACATACAGACAGACAGACAGACAGACAGACAGACAGACAGACAGACAGACACACACACACAATATAATATATATATATATATATATATATATACATACACACACATATATATATATATATATATATATATATTATATACATACACACAATATATATATATATATATATATATATATATATATATATATATGTAGACATACTAGAAGAGAGTGGTCCTCCTAAAGATGAGGATGTCTTAAGGTTAGAGGAGTACACACCTACACGTAGTTATCACTTTACAATGATACAACCAATAGTCTGTATTATGGCAGCTGATCTACCAGAATATGATGTCAGCAAGAAGAATGTCACATCTAGGAGGAGCAAGAAGGTATCATTTATTGTTACTTAGTTATTTATCCTATCTTGTTTTCATTAGAATAAATAAATTTATGTGATTCTTTCATATTTTAAATGTGCATATATGTATTCGTGCTTGGAAATAGGTTTATGTTTTGAAGGTGTACATAGAGGTATATAGTTTTGGAAATTAAAATTATTGTAGGATTTGTATAAAAGTATATAAATGTGCCAATAACAGTGTTTTTGTTATCTTATACTTATTATTTTAAAAACATACTAGTGAACTATATCTATTCAGTTTGTGAAATATTATTTAAATAACCTCTCACTAAGTGATTTAAAAATTAATTACTTATCAGCCTGTTTTTACATTACAAATATTTATACATTATAAATATTTTTGATCATGTGGATTACTAATTGATGTCAGATATGTTTAGTCTTTCACTTTACTTCATTTAGTAATTATTCATAAACATATTTTGTACTTTGCATATTAATAATAGAATATAACAAAACTACGGAAATCATTGTTTACGTGATCCTGCTGAAACATTTATGAATGTATTTGTGTGATTTTATGTTGGTCATTTTGGCTTCACAGCAATTTCTTTTGAATGACTGTTCAGCCATTTAGTCATTCAGGCCATAGATAATCCACAGTGTTGTATATGGGGTTTTTTTCTTCAAATTAATGGTGACACATGAATCCATTATTATTTTTAAAGAGCTTAAAAGCCATGATCTGCACATACATTAAAGCTTTCTTCTGTGTAGGGCTACCTGGGCCTTTGGCCCATATAACTGAGGATTTAAAATAATAAATTTTAAAGAGTAAACAATTTATTGGAGTAAACAATAAAAGTTATAATATATAAATATCACTCACAATCAATTTGAGATAATTGTGAGGCATCAGGGTATACAGCAATCTTGGTTTTTCTATTGGGAGTGAGGATGAATAAATTGACCATGAGAGAAGCATGATTCCATGAGGTGAAGACCATCTGTCTTCAATGACTGATCGTGAGATTTACCTTATTTATGTTAGATGGTTGTGGTTGAGATGATGGACACGGTCAACATGATGGACACTACTGACATGGATGTTGCCAACTTTGTGGTTATCACTAACATCATAGTCCCAATCATATTCTCAACCAATGTCATAACCACCACTGCTTAAGATTCTTTTGGCAAACTATTTTCTGAACACACAAACAAACACGAATCAAATAAACACACACACAGACATAATTGCTTTTATTTATTATAAATGAGTTGACAAAGTGTTATTACTCTATGCCAAACTATAATATGTCTTACAACAGTATTTCATAAACAACAAATATAACATGATATTGTATTCCCTATATATACATATTTGTATATGTAGAAGATTACTTGGGTAATTATATGTCTCTTATCATATCCTTTATCTTTGTATAGTGTAGTCTATTTAAATGTTTTCTAATCTCAATTAAATGAAAATAGCTTCCCAACAAATAGTTCATTTCGAAATAAAATTACTCTGAGATCACTTCCTTTAAAAAAATATCATGTAGATCAACATTCTCCCATAATCTCCGTAAAAGATGCGTACTTTATGGTTGCCCTTCCCCAGACATTCATGGATAATTCCTTTTATTTTAGAAACAATTGTTTTATGTTAAGCCATTGTCTCATCTTTATTTTGTCCGTGTATCTCCCCAGGCCACTATTTTCCAGAAGGCCGACTATAACTTTTATCCCAGTAGCCCAGCTGGCAACCATCCTTTTAATGTAAACTTTTAATCCTGAAATGGTGACGGAATATTTTCGATACAAAAGGCTGTTTACAAGTGAATAATGCTTCAGTAGTCTGACATATCATGTGTATGATGATCAACTGATGCTGAATAACTCTAGCCAATTAAAGCTGCATATTAATGTGCTTTTTAAACTATAGCAAACCATTTAATTCACTACTTTATCCTATTAAAGGGAATTAAATTGATGTTAAGCTTCTGGACTAATTCATAGTAAACTAATTACACATCAAATGTCTCTGTGCAGACTGTGCTATTGCCATTGGTGATTTATAAAATAAAACTTAACACAGTTCTCATAGCAATTTGAACACCTATTTGATGAGTTCTAGTCATTTAAGACTTGTGTCTATACAGACTGATGTTATTTAACCCAGACTGAGATGGGATCTCACTTTAGAAAAGTGTATAGTGTAATTATCAAAAATTCAGCTGTGAATTGAATTTGATAGACAAAACCAAATTATTGTCTGCTACAGAGGGGTCTCGGGTGACATTCTGAGAGCTGGAGTTAAGTAAACAATAATCTTGTTTGCCCTATTTAATATGCTGTTTATAATACTGTCATACCCAGTCAGACCAATTTGGCAGATCCAACATGTTTTTATAATCAACAACAGTGTTTTTCTTATAAAACCAGTATTGTCAAATTATTCAAGTTTGACTGGAATACATATTGATTAATTGCGATATTTCAGAGTTCAAAGCAGACAAATCAGGATATACCACAGTGTTCACAGCTGCATGCATCACCTCTGCCAACCCTAGTGATACAGGCAGATAGGTTTGACTTTCAGTTGACCTCAGTGATGTATCCAAAGCATCTAGTCAAGGTTGTCTCCAAACTACCAGCACCTTCAAGTAATCTCATACACAACTGTCACTCTCATATGTATATTAAGGTAAGCTTTTGTTAAAGCGCCTCCCAGTCCTTTATTATACCTCAAAACATAGAAAAAATGGATTTATTGTCATTCTTCCACATTTTTATTAACCTACTTATTGTATTAGACATTCCCCTAAAAGGAATTTGAAAGCTTTATGTGAAAAGTTAGTAATGAGATAAAAATTCATTTTGGATGTGGACAACTTCCACTTGGTAGATTTATGTTTTCTTTTCACCATATTTTGTTGCACTTGCTATTGATCTTAATATCTTTTGTACATTTTAAATTATAGATAATTCTTTTGACATATTATTAAATATAATAATATTATTATTATTGTTTAATTCTGTAGTTGTAAGTAATATCTGTCTGTCTGTCTGTCTGTCTGTCTGTCTGTCTGTCTGTCTGTCTGTCTGTCTGTCTGTCTGTCTGTCTGTCTGTCTGTCTGTCTGTCTGTCTGTCTGTCTGTCTGTCTGTCACACATATGGGTGAGATAGGTGGACAGTATTAATCTCCTTAGACATTATTCTGTTTAATATAATACTCTAATATTGTATTTCTAGATATTTAGTCTCCAGGCAGGTCTCACAGCTATTGATCCAGGTCATGGAATGTATCCATTACAGTCAGTACTACAACCATGTTGTGGAGTGTATTATAGGAGAAGCTTGTTACTTCCATCATATTGGTTTGTATCAGGGAGAAACATTTTATGTTATAGAGCATTATAGCTTCATGCAGCATACTTATCTCATAGCTGAATAGGTGCACATCAGGAACCAATCTAAATATAGATATAACATCATGTACAAACTGAGTAATTTACCATGACAAGTATTTTTCTCATTTTCTGTAGATAATCTAAAGAAATGTTTTCATCGGGTCTTAATTACATTCTGCTGTTTGTAAAAAATGTAATTGCTGCTATTTATGGCCAATTTTGTGTACATTATAAGATAAATATTCATGCCAGTTCTGCTATTTATGCACATAACATGGTATTAACCTTGCCAGCATCTCACTTATTTCAGGAAAAATCCTCTCCAGCCTCATACAGAACACACCTATGAACTTCCACAAGTTACACTAAGTATCACTAAACCACAGATAATGGTTATTGCCTACATGGTGTTGTCATGGAAACAGAGTCATCCATCCAGTGAATTGATACAGAATTTCAGCTTGTTGGATGATGTATTCAAAGGTAGTGAATGCTGTAGATATTCAGCAGTGTGCTCTAAAAGTCAGTTTATTAAACAGAGACAGGATGAGTTTCCGCAATAGATTAGTACAATAAAATGTCAATTCAAATGTAAGAGTGCCTGTCAGTGAAGTAATTTAAGGAGTCTTTTTGCTGGTTTTTCAAAAAATACATTTGTAATAACAGTTCATAATGACAGTTTTGAAATGGTTATTTTGTATTTGCCGATCCATATGTATTTATCCGTCCACCTGTTTCTAGATGGGACACAGAACCGGCAGTTCAGTTCTGATGTTTTTACCTTTTTGGGGTTATTTGTTACTTGCTTTTGTGTTTTGCCTACCGGTAGTTCTAAAAGTTTGTTTGTGAATTTATTTTATAATTATGTCCAAAAAAATTTGACATCTTTGAAAGATTTGTGTATGCTGTATTTGTATATATATTTTTTATTATCTTAAAATTACAGTAAATTTATGACTTTTGCCAGGATAGTATTAGAATCATCAATACCTAATCTTAAGACATATCCCATCATTCAGTCTTGTGATAATAATTAGTATTTTTTATTTTAATTCAGTGATTATGAGTAGGAACTTATAGTTGTGCAAGTTTATGGATGGAATATGAGTACATTCTTGTACCATGCTCACTTGAATTTTTTTTTTTAACTACAATGAAATATCCTTTATTATTTTTTTAGACTCAAATATACATATTGCTGATGCTTTTGTATAACAACTGTTGCTTGTAAACATTTTCAAGCAATACTGTAAGGATAATTTTGAAACTTCTCTCTCACAGTTTCCCAAAATATATTTTAAAGGTCTAGTTTAAAATTATTGTTTAGTAAATCCTTTCCAACTACTGTATATACTCACGGTTAAGTCAATTTTTTTGGAGGGAAAATAGAGTTCTCAGTAGCACCTCAACTTATATGTGCATCATATATTTCCTACCAACTGAAGGAAAGATGTTTTGGGCCATACTTGACACACAGCATTATAGGATTCAACCCAATAAGAGCTAGAGTTGGAACAAAATTGTCACATCACTACTTACTAATCAATTATTATTCAATAAATAACAATTAATTTTCACCAAACTGTTATTTTGATTTCCCAAACATGCCAGTCTTTATGTAATAATACTTGATAGTTACATGCTGTTACCTACTGGTACCTCCAGAAGTGCAGTGAAACAATTAATTAATAACACTTGCCAATTGAAGTTACATTCAGGCTTGTTTGTGTGAGCCAGAGTTGGAACAAAATCGCCACATTGTTGCCTACTAAACCATTATTATTCAGTAAACAATGATTAACTTTCACCTAACTGTTACTTGGATTCCTAAACGTATGTGGGGTGTATGTCACTACTGGAGCTGGTATGCCTGAACAAGCTATTTAAGGGTGAACTGATTGTAGAATGATTGGATTTCAGAGGGCGATAAATCACTAATATCTGCTAGTAATATAAAGAGACCATCAAATCCTGTGGTCACTGGGTGTTTTAAAATTGCGCAAGCTTATTCCTATAGAAATGGTGTGCAAGTCATACTTAAAGTGTAGTATTTCTAACAAGATGGATGGAACAAAAGATGATGCCCTGTATGAAGATTTTCTTGGTGAAGGTGTTGCTGAAACTGAGGATTTGGCGGTTAACAATGGATATGCTGATTATTATGATGATTCTCTTGCTACACATGAGATTTTGAACTATGGCTGGATGACGAATGATTCCCATTTTTAGGGATTTAAATCATGTTATTAGATAGAATTTTTTTTTAAACTGGAAAGTCAATTCTTCGAAGTTGACCTTGACTTATACAGTGAGCATATACCCGAGGAAAGAATTACAGGTTCAAAAATTGATCTCAACTTATTTGCCGGGTCGACTAATACGCGAGTATATACGATATGCACATGTTGCTTGATGGTCTGTATAATTTATATTTAGTGGTATTAGCAGGTATTCCACTTAGAATATACATCTATTCCTCATATGTTGATAGCCTATACTTACACATTGTTTGAAATTATTATTCAAATACATATTAAAATAAGAGTTGTCTAACATCAGCCATGTAGTAGATATCTCAAATGAAACTTTCAGTACTTGCACAGGTCACTTTGTAAGAGTACATTTCATTTTTGATCAGGTTTTCAGTATTAAAATAAATTCAGATGTTTATCCAACTATTATTTGAATAAGTATTTTTAACATGATTTTCTGTGGCCTCGTGGGTAGAGTATGGCACTACTTACCCATGGTGATGGTCATGCTGTGCGGGAGGTCTGAAGTTTAAATCCCAGCTGTGGCACTACAGCAGGAGGAGTTTTTCATCCAATGTGGCAACCAGCAAGGTTTTCTACACCAAATGTGCCATATATTGCAAATTCTAAATTAATTTATAATTAGTTCTCATGGTGAAGCTGTAAATTATAGACCATATGCGTCTTCCTCATTTGAGGTAGCCAGCCACATAAAATAACTGCCATTTCAGTCATTTTATATATATATTATATATATATATATATATATATAATATTGTATGTATGTATGAATGGTTACAGTGCCTCCGTGATCTAGTGCTAGGGTGTTGGATCACAGATCACTACCACCCATGTTCGAAGCTCACTGTAGGCATGAGTTGAAAGTGCTGCAGCTGGTGACTGATAATAGCAGTTGTGGTAGTGTTGATACTAGTAGTAATTTATTATTATTATTATGCACTAAGTAGAAATAGTAGTAGTACTAGTAGTCTTATGGTTATGATAAAGATGATTATATTTTTATAATGATAATTTATGCCATAGGTAAACATGGACCAGTACATCCAGTATTAGAGATAGGTCTATCTGGGTTTGAATTAAAACACTGTGATACAGAGGCTGTTATGGCAGTGACTGGGACCTTGACATCTATACAAGCCATGGTTTTACATAGTGGTAAGTAGAATAGATGAGTTATCTTTGAACGTTTTATCAGAAGCATCATGTCAGGATTTGTTGTCAGATGAATTATACAGAAACATGTCCTTATAAATAACTAGATAGATGTTAAGTAAGTTACATATTCTAGAACAATTAACAGGTTTACTAAATATGTTAACATTTTATGGAACATTAGCTTATGATAAATTAATACTGAAGTTTCGCCTATGATGTTGTAGTCAAGTGACATTTTGTTCAAGATATTAGGAAATAATGGTCAATAAATGTATGGTTAGTCTAATACTAAGAACTTCAAAAGTCATTGTTAAGCTGTCTTTACCCATGATAAATATAAACACTAAGTGTATTTTTATTAATTCCACTTTCAATATCCATGTGCACATGAAGTAGTTCTATAATTTGTTTGTTATAATGGATCTCACATAACTTAGTCATCAAATACAGCTGTCTAGGTACATAGCTGACTGTTTGAACACAGAGGAGAACCAGTTGTAAATATTGGGACATTCTGATGGCATAGTGGTTAGAGCACTATGCTGTAAACCTTCAGGTTGTGTGTTTGAATCCTGCTCACAACTGCATTTGTGGGATTTGTTTTTCTGGGTAGATGTTCCTTGGCCATGTGTTCCAGGTGTGACCAGTATCCCGACTAAACAATGCAATTCAACAACAACAATGACAACAGCTGTAATGGTCAGAATTTCTGTGCATTTCATTTTTGACTTCAGTTGATTACCTTTGCAGGCCACTCCAGCCATTTAGCCTTCCAAGTGCACAAAAGTGGCAGTAAAACATCAATCATTGTATGATTCAATGATATTTATATATATATTATATATATATATATATATATATATATATATATATATATATATATGAAGTTATTGCTATGGATGGGAAATGTGTAACACTTGTCTTTTGTTAATCTGACTATCTGGTCACATTTCTTCTGTCTTTGTAGTTTTAGTATATCAAATATTATAAATGATACTATTTATCTTTTGCTATTAACAGGTGCTGTGTCACCCGTTACCCCTGTACTCTGTGGGCCTGTTAATAACAATACTGTCTACAACATGGAACTTTTCACATCAACCAAAGAAAACCAACAGGAAGAGGAAGTGAAGCATGATTTGTTGACCTTCACTTTGCAGTTACCAAAAAATCCTAATCAACCACAAGGTAAATTTCATTGTATTTAGAAATTCAGTGACACAGTTTTTGAAATATGGCATTTTGTAATTGATGATATATGTTTTAAATTAGAATGTATATCAACATGGGTCCAAGTATGAATCAGTGTATCATGGTGAAGTATAATTAATTTATTATTCATATGACTGAGATAAATAGTTTTAGGCTTTTTGCTACCTCAGCTATCTTTATTCCATATAAATGTAGATATATAACTCATAGCACTGAATGACAGTCTGTAGATAGAACCATTCACATTCTAACATATCATATTTTAAAAAACATTAATTTCATCATCAGGCCATAGGTCCTTGTGTTGTACAACATAATTATACAAAGGAAAGGTTCTTACATACAATTTAAAAGCCTTAAATACAAATTTTGACAGACTGTACAATGTATTTGTGTCTGATGAATTAATAAGTGCAATATATTTATACATACATGGTCTATTTCTGTAATATGCAGGTATATAACTCAAGTGGATTTCATTATAAACAGGACATTCACATGGTACTCATCTTCTAAAGCATTATATATTTGACACAATCGCTCATTTCTGGGAATAGGGTGTGGTTTATGCCACCTGCCCGTTTCTATCTTCAAATGATATACATATGTATTTACTGAAGAGAATTAGATATGCCAATGTGAATCACAAAAAGGGTTGTTTAGTGCTTAGAAATAAGTACTAAAGATACATCATCACTGATAGCTCAGTATCATAAAGGATTGTATAATAAATAAATATATAAATAATTAATAATGGCTGCTTTGCAAAGGCGTTCACATTGAGTTATTTATTTGAAGTCCTATTTAAAAATATCCAAAAATTCTTAATTGCGAATCCACTTTTGGAACTGATTGTTGACTTCACGTTTTTATTGAATGTATCACTTGTCACATGTCATAGCTTAATAGATACCATTTAGCAAATATCTTATCATAATTGGATAAAGGTTTGTCACACACACACAATTGTAAATCATCAGACACTAGTTTGCTGGGTTTGTGATAAAACATATGTCACTGGAAGTGGTATTGTTTATATCTCAATGAAGTAGAAACTACAAAATCCGGGATTTGTTTTTGTGACCAAATCCTGATTATGGATTTAAAGAAAGACAGTGAATAGTGTCTATTCTTCAGAAACTCAGCATTTATTTTAATTTATATAAATTCATATACAGGAATTTGGTTTAGAAAAGTGATAAAAACATGCTTATAAGTTATAGCTAATGTTTTTTTTAATGTTTATTTTGCCTATGTTAATGTCACAAAACAAATAATTATTATTTCTTGTAATTAGGCCCTGCCACACTTCTAGCTGATGTAGGTGGTGTTGCCTTCTGCTGTGATCCAGTTATTCAGGATTGGCTGAACTACACACCCATTTCCAAGGTAAAGCCAGCTATGCCAGCTGTTGCTAAAGATGCCACTAAAGACATGGTTGTTGACAACAAACTCTCAGAAGCCACTGTTCCACTGACCAAAGCCTCAGGTTTGTTTGACCAACATCACTTATGTTTTAGCTAATATTTAGTGGATTATGGTAAGTTATTGTTTTCATAATTTTCAGTATCTAGTCTGTTTTTATACAATATAATAATTATTTTGTTTACATTTAACATGATTCTTTATGTATTATGGTTGTGGTATGTATGGTCACACACCAACATAGATGGACAGATAGATTGATGGATGGATAAGTATGCACACGCACACACACACTCACAGAGAGAGAGAGAAACACATGTATATATATATATAACAGACACTGTGTGGTTTGAAACTGAGGTCATGACACAGTAATGGTTTATTTTAAGTTATTGGTTCAATTGAAAAGTCACTGGAATCACTCAGGCCCACAATTTGTGCCATTACCTATTGATACACTTTTAATGTGTGCATGTACTTGTGCGTGCACACACACACACACTGACACCTCAACTCTTTTGGCCTTATTCTTCAAGCAATTATTTTAACTGTTATCTTCAAAAGATAATGACATCCTGACCAGAAATTGAGTGTTTAACTGTGAGAGTCAAACACTGACAATGACACACAAGGTACCATTAGATGTCTTCCTTAAATTCCACACGAATGATCATTTCCTACCAATCCAGATCGTTTCTCTATTACTATACATGTGGGATACTTCAGTGTGATTTATTGGATTAACGTATCCCTATCAGACTAGGTATGGGTACCATATACAAACTTGGCCAAAACTATATGCTTGTGCTTTTTTAAATGATATTTGTAAGGAGTAGTACCCAACTTATCTGGCCTGTGTTAAAACTACAGTTATGATTGATAAATATTACTTCTCTACATATACATATAGGTGATTAAAAAGGAATATATATGTATATATATATATATATATATATATATATATATATATATATATATATATTTATATATATGTATATTGACATTTGTAACTGTTATTAAAAATATGCTCACAAATCCATAATCATTCATAAAAACGCTGGTAAATTTGTTAAATATACTCAGTATCCTTGTTAGAAAGTTTGTATGATCTTGTGCCATGTCCTTGGAGTTCAGGAGCATCAATAATAATATGATGTGTTGGAATGGAACCCAGAATTGATCATTTCGTGAAGTCTGGGTCACGTCAGTCCTATTCTGGAGCGTTTCATGAAATTGCAATGCAGCCTACAACAATGCGTTCTACAAACCATTCATATATGCATGCAATATACTGTCCAAGCTGCAGCTGATCATTGTGATATGGCAGTGATATTCGAACCTTTGTCACACCTAAACTAGGTACTTAATGCAGATGAGCATTTTCTAGAAGCTCCTTTTGGCATACATGTCAAATCATATTTCATTTTCTGTCTATGATGAATAGTCAGGTGGTAGTGGTCCCCTGAAATTTCAGGGGGAAAATCGGAGTGACTTCAGGTGTATATATTTCTATAAATATCATAAATAAACATAAAAAGGAGTTCAAATTCACACTGCCCATATGCCAGTTACTTATAATATAAGATTTCAGCTCCATATCTGCAAAATAACAATATATTCACTTACGAAAATGCCCCAAAATGACTTGCCAGTGTAATTAGTGCAAAATTCTTCAATAATAGTAATTTGGAACTGGAATTTTGCATGTAGCCATCATTTATATAGATGTACTGGGTACACATGAGATAATTTTCATACACATCCAAGATGGTCACCCTGGAAGAATTCTGAAATTTTGTGATTTGACACCAAATGACCCTATATCGTATATACTCACGTATAAGTTGCACTTTTTATACTCGAAAATCGACACCAAAATCGAGTGCCTCTTATACGCATGTCACACTAAAATGGAAGTTATAATTGGCATAATTTAGGGGAAAATACAATAGTATTGTTTTTCAACCTTAATAATGAATATATGAACAATAAACAAATTTATTAGGTACACTTTCTCTGTTGTCTTTCAAAGTCAAACTTATTTAATCTGATGCACTAATTAGTGATGTAATTACAAAGACGTGTCATTACTATCAAAATATGTGAGCGTGTGTAATAGAATGGAACAGTAAAGGAGGCCACATAAAGAACGACCATAGAAGCCATATCAAAGGAAAACGATTACAGCAAACATTGTGTTAATTACTTCCAAAGCTGGCACATGGGAACTACTAATAAACTACCGGTATTTCAAACAGCATTACGGAAATGAACGCACAGCAGCAGGCAATCTGAAGCGGCTGTCGTTATATATCGTCACACAGTGGGTGAAGATGGCCTAGGATTCTATCAACCCTGCCATCATTAGGGCCCTACCAAATCATTCAAGAAGTGCTCTATCAGCAATTATTTAGATGTCATGAAAGATGGTGTATTGTGGGATAAGCAGTATGACAAATCCAACACTGACTCTGACGAAGAGGGCAATGAGATTTACGATGACACATGAACGGATACAAAAGATGTTCAATGAAGAGAGTGATGATGAGGAATTTTTGAGTTTTGAATAAATATTGCTGATAATTTGCTAATTTTAGTGCATCTTGTATGCTGTTTCAACTCCAGAGGGCTTAATGGTCCTAGAAACAGGTGTGTCTTATATGCGGGTGTGACTTATACGGTAATCTATGGCAATTACTTGTATATATGTGAACAGTAAGGGTAGCATATATGACATGGTTACATATGTGTGATATATGTCTGCTAGAATAGCACAAACCTTTGAGTTATTTCTCATGAAGGACATGTTGGAGATATTGATCATAATAATGTATAGTTTGATTCAAATAATTAAAAAACATTTAACGTACAGCACAAATATTTATATGCTGAGCTTTCACAGGATGCATATTTCAGCCTGTGAATTCAGGGTTTAGAAATGGCTCACTGTCTATTGATATTTTACTGGATACTACACGAATTATTATTTTTGAAATACACACACATATAAACTGTACTTAATTATACTATAGTTTTTGCCACTCAGGGGTTTAGCTCTTTCCCACAGGTAAAAGCTAAGAGTTAGCAGACTTAAAAATAAATCAAACTTGATGTAAAAGTTCAATCGTCAAATGATTAATGTATATAAATTGTGAATTCTTAGGACTTCATTAAAAGAAATATCCTTTCCATTGAGCATGTTTAATAAAAAACGAAAATGAATAAGTTTAGTATTCATGGTTTCTGGTGTAATAAAATTTGTGGTGTACATACATTATGCTAGGTCACTGATGTAAAATGAAATCCTAGACATTCATGGATCTCTGCATACTTATTGTCTTACATTCACGTATCAAAATGGCATCACGTATCTGTTCCATTAATCAAATTTCAAAATACTCCTGGAAAATATTGATTGGATCCTGGAAAAGTAGTTATTTGGATAAACAAATGTCCTGGAAACTCCTGGAAACCACATATGTGGAAGTGTATGAACCCTGTGATATATATATATATATATATATATATATATATATATAGTAATCTAGCTGTCTCTGATAAAATACCATTGAATTTATGCTTGTAGATGTCACTTAACGTTTTACTGAATCTATCATCATCAAGAGACATACCTGATTCTTGTCAATGATAGCAATTGATAGCTGTCTCTGCTGTGTTCAGGTGAAACATAATCTTTATTATAATTCTGATATGATATCATTAAATAGATTTCTTCTCTACTGCTTAAGATTGAGTAATATGATACAGGAGAGTTTGTTGGTCTTCAGTAATAGTAATCCTATTAGATCTGGATTTTTGTTTGTGTAGACATTTATTTCAAAATGTTTGTTTAAGTTTTTGGCATCTCAAAACCTTGCATTACTGGTGGATAGTGTTCTTGTGTTTTTGTACAGCAGTGTTAAGGAGATTTCTAAATTTGGATTTTGAATACTTAATTACTGAAGTGGAAGAGATGATTTTCGTACAAATTGTAAACACACAGCTAATAATTAGAATATAACAACAATAAAGAACATACCTGTATTTTTTTAAACTCTAATGTACATGTGCTCCATGATTACTAGATTCTGTCTCATTTACAGGTTATTATGTTATTTGTTCTCTTTGCTGTCTGAATAAAGCAGATACACCAGCTAATAACTGTTATCATATTTTCCACAAAAAGGTGACATACTTTTATAAAAAGAGGGAATATATGGCTTAAAAGTACTGAATACTGGGTGGCAATTCTTACTCTGAACCTTTCTGTTGTTTATTAATACTACAACCATGTTTATTATTATTATGGCATATAGTAACACAACACAACTATTTGTC
Source organism: Paralvinella palmiformis (assembly GCA_025642065.1). NCBI lineage: Eukaryota > Metazoa > Annelida > Polychaeta > Terebellida > Alvinellidae > Paralvinella > Paralvinella palmiformis. The sequence goes on from JAODUP010000032.1 coordinate 1,606,540, forward strand.
TGAATGTGCTAATACTGTGTTATGTTTGAACTGAACAGCTCAGATGTTATCAAGGATCAATGGTAAGATGCCACGGAATATGCTATGCTATATCCTATCCACACATATATACTCACCTTCAACAGTTTCCTTGGGCATTGTTTTAACCTTTTGGTATCTTTGACCTTTACCCACTACTGGGGTTTAAATTGCTGTTACTTTTTACACTAGTGAATGTTTCCATGATCATGGACATCATTTATTTAGAAAACATCCTAATGGGTTGGATATGACTTACTCTTTCAAGGCAAATATGAATAAAAATGTAGGTTCACTAAAATTAAGTTAAATACTGATACAACTGTTGCAATTATTATTGATATTATTGTATATGTTATGTTTGTTCTGAAATGTTAAAGTTAAGATAATTATAATAAGTGTCTGTAGTTATCAATGAGGTTATTTTATTACTTTCTAATGCTTATTTGGTTTTTTGTTATGGTATGGCTTGATATATATATATATATATATATATATATATATAAATAATGATTAAGGGTGTTCTTAACCAGAAAATATACATGTGTAAATATTTCAGAGTGAGTATCTCTTTAACTGGAGGGGAGAAAAGGAAACCTTTCTCAGTGTTCTGCATCTTAAACACAACTTTTTATAATGTTATAGAACTTGAGATTGAACAATAATCTTGGCAGAAATTATTTATTTATTTTCTGATTATTACATATATTTATTTGAGGGGGGAGCTGGATGATATACTATTAGTGAAATCATTACTGGTGATACAGCTCTTAATTTCAATTACCTGTTTGGTAGTTATGATCTTTGTTCTCAGTCGTATGCTCCAATAGCACAGTCAGTAGAGCATTGCACTTTTTAGACACTTTTTAGAATTTTACCAACATATGTATTTGTGGGATGTTTCCTTATGCAGTTGCCCCTTGGCCATATGTTCTATTTGTGACAAGCACTGAGAGTAAACAGATCAGTGGCACATCCGGGGTCTAGTTGGTAGTATGTTGGACCACAGATCACTATTACTTTAGTTCAAATCTCGACATAGGCATATCTGAAAGATGTTTCATCTTTGACTTCACTTCATTACCTTTGAAGGTTGCTCAGCCCATTTGTATGCACATGTGCACAAAAGTGGCCATAAAACATCAATCATCATCACATAATCTTCAACCTTTTATCAGTCACAATGTTATAATTTGGATAACTCATAAGCTTATGTCAACTTTTGCTGATGGTTTTATTAAATTTATCATATATTGAATTAAAATTAAAACCAGTCCACTTTTAATATGGTGTACACAGTGCAGTGTAACCAAAAAACTGAAAATCATGGGTGACGTGGTCAGAGTTAAAAATTGATGATGATTGATGTTTTATGGCCACTTTTGTGCACATGGTAGGCTAAATGGGCCGAGCGACCTCCAAAGGTAATGAAGTGAAGTCAAAGATGAAACAACCTTCAGATATGCCCATGCCGTGATTCGAACCCGTGTCATAGTGATCTGTGGTCCAACACGCTACCGCTAGACAACGGAGGCGCCCCAGAGTTACAAATTGGTTTATTGACTGATTACATGTCACAAATTATAATTTATTAAACAGACATCAAGCATGTTCACAGTATCATTCACTCATTCATTCATCAAAACTACTACTCATGTAGGTGATTAGTTAATGGGTCTCTGGCTAAGACAATAATCACAATTGTATGTAATATATTTTATTGATGGCATGAATAAACATCATAGGTCATATTTATAATAGTTAATTTTAACTGCTATTATTCTGGTAAATTTTACACTATGGTACATTGGTAGTTATCAGCTAAAAATTAAAAAGCCTCATTTTGCAATACACAATATTGTATTTATTAAAGACATTTATTATGAATTACATGATTTTTCTGGATGTATTATGGAAGTTAGTTATGTTCTAGTTGTAGATTGGCATTATATATTTCTCATAAATAACTTTTATTAAGCAATCTGATATTTTAATACATTTTTAAATTTAATTAACTCCATTTTTAAACTCCAGCATCACCTTCTGGGAGCACAGTAACCAATCAGACAGGATCCCAGACAACAACGCAATCTGTGACCCACACATCACATGTGCCAACGGCACCTAAGACAATACCTCCATCAGGATCAGCTAGTAATCAGGATACGAGTGAAGAGCATGAACAGATGCAGAACAGTAGCTGGGGAAAAGTGATGAGTCATCTCTATCCATTAATTAAAATGATGCAAATACAGGTACAAAAATGTGTGTGTGTGTGTGTGTGTGTGTGTGTGTGTGCACGTGTGTGTGCATGCAGTGTTGCTTCTAGGATGCATTTTTGTGGGATTGCAGCAATATTTTAAAGTATGGAACAAAATTTAAAAAAAACCTGGGCACCACATGATGCAGAATAAAATCCCATGATTCAATATTATAAGTGTTGTGCACATAAATTGTCTCTCCATTACATTTGCTTTAATAATGCCATACCAGACTGCTGAATGCAAGCATGGGTTTAATTCCCAAAATTCCATCAAGACAAGTTGTTGTAATAAATTAGAAGAAAAGCATCTCAATGTGCTGATGACAAATAAAACATCAAAATGTTTTGTGGCCGACTTTGACTATGAGTTACCAGTAGCTATAAATATGTGGAAGGAGAAGAAAGCCCATAGAATATATAAAAACGTGTCTTAGCAATAGAATTTTGAAGCATTTCTCTTTTTTTCTTCATGTTACAGATATAATTAACTAAGTGATATGCATACATTTAATTATGCTTACACTGTAAAACTATGTGTATAAATTCCCCAAATAGGATGCAAATATCATAATTTTCAGTTCAAATATTCCTGGGTGTATGCGTTCATACCCCTAAATGGTTTTCATGCCAAGCGCCCATGTTACATTAAAATCCCCCACGTTTTTAAAACCTAAGGGGAGCTCCCTCACATTAGCTAGATCCTAGACACAACACTGGTGTGTGTGTGTGTGACTATAATTATATAGATGTATAACATTGATGAGGACTTACTTTCCTAATGGACAAAGTCTCAGCTAGTATGTTGGTATTAATATTAATGTTATAAGGAAGTCAGAAAACATCACTTTTACCAATAATTTGATAAGCCTTTTAATTTAATAGACAATTTCAAGCTAATCATTATTTTTCACGGTAACCACTATGTAAATCAGTATTTGTATGTCTTTGGCCATCTTATATATTGTTGTGAACCTTGTGTTATTGGCACAGATCAGTGTTAAAAGCCATGTCATTGTGAACCTTTTCATGATAATTTAATAGTTATTGGTCACTTTATCAGACTATATGCTTACTTGTTTGATCTGATTCGAGCTTTACAATGTAGTAAGTGACTTCACTATTTTTTTTACTATTTTTTTAGTCTGAATCTACACTGATCACATTGGTAAATCAAAGTATATTAAACTGACATATTATAAACAGGTCATTATGACATAATAGTGTCATCTGTTAATTCACCATAAAACTTGGTTGACTTGTATTAACAGCACATTCTTTCTGCAACATATATATATTTGTAGCATTGCATAAGATGCCAACCCTGTCTATGCTTTTCCCATACTTATTATTAAAATTATTAACATCATCTTGTATATGAGTTCAAGAGAAAAAAGGTGGTTGAGTGAGTAATTTGTTTAGACTCAGCACTGATCACACATTATATTTATGGCTGAGTGATGAAGTCCTAAAGAAACATCCCATACAAAGCAGGTATGATCCAGATTTAAACCCAAGACCTAGAAGTTTGCATCACAATGCTCTAACCACTGTGTTGTTAGACTGCTATCAGTAGGTTTAATCATCAAACAAACCATAGACATGCATACTTGTACATATGGTTTAATTAATGACATTTGAGGAATTACAGATTACATGTTGTGAATACACATCTGTGAAAATACAGGTTTAATGTGCCACTAGTAGAGGTTTTATTTTGCAAAAATACAGATTTCAGATCTAGAATTTACATGTTGTGTTCATTGTGAATGTTATATCTGTATTAGTGTTCATGGTGATCTTGCAACACCAAAATTACAACTATTACTAGCATGTTAAAAACAGTACATCAGTGATACTACATGAAATAGTTATTTATCTCTGTATGATGGTTTAAAAACAATTAAATTTAAAATGAACTAAAATGAACTGGTTTAACATCAAGAACAGGAGAGTTATAAAATAATTTATGAACAGAATATTTTGACAGCTGATAGTGATTCCTGTTAAATAATTTGAGATTTTGTCAATCTTTTCAGATTGATATAAGGAGCTGGGTGATATTCCTCCCAGAGAGGCATGTGCCACTTAATGAGCCTTCTGTTGATATCCCAGTTAACATGAAGGTAGCACTGATTTGTGGTTCCTTACCAGATACCATGGTAGTGAGTTTGCCAACTGTTACTGTATCATGTACAGGACATAAACCAATATCACCTGTACAGGAAATACCAATAAAAGCTTTAGAACAATCTCTAGCAGGTAACCTTTTTATTTTATGTTTTAATTATAGCATTGTTATATATTATCTGTTTTCTGGCTTATTAATCTGTCTAACCATCTTTTGATCTCGTCGTGTTTATCTGATTGTTTTATTTCATAGGAGAGAAGTTACCATGGTCTGTAAAACTACAGCAGTGTTCTGTGTATACAATACACGCATCATCACAGTTACTGTCTGTACTAAGTCCCGGAGTACTTTCAGCAACCATTGCCATAACAACCAAGTACAGTAGTCCATTGTCAGACAGTATTCAGTCACTGGGACTTTGCATACATGCTGATATGGAGAATGTCATTGTGAAATGTTCAAAAAGACAGGTTGGTACCCTCTCCATAATATAAATATTGTGTCAGAAGAATAGTGTTTTTCAGAGTTGACTCATTTGGAGATTTTTAAGATATAAGTACTGATTTATCATAACATTGTTTAATAATTATGAAGCACCTCAAAGGAATGTGTATGGCCATTAATATTTATTCATATGAACTCTGTTGTATTATTGTGACTTTCAACAAATAATTTCTTATTATGCTTTCCATTTATATTAGGTTTGGCTCACCTTTAATTTACTTTCCAACTATACGACATCATTGATGAATGTAAAGAATACTTTTACATTGATGTCGGAGTTGCATCAGAAGGCCAACAAAACCGCAGTTCCTGTGGATGCTAACTTCCCTGTTATCATGACCACGCCACAGATCATCACCAACAGGGGACATGCACGCAATCCTAGTTCATCGGGGTTGTTAGGTCAAGGTGACCTTGGTTTGACCACTATCACCGAGACATCAGACACTGCATCAAGGACAGATGTTACTACATCAAATAGACAGGATGATGAGCAAGTGAAGCTGTCACTATGGTTACAATGGACACTGCTGAGGTTTATCATCAAGGTGTATGTTGAAAAACAAGGCACTGGTAAGAGATCAGTATTTAGTTCGATTCTTTTTTATTAACTGATGGATGTGAAAATTGACAGTAATATAGGTCATTAGTAGGATAATTAATTATAAAACAAGAAAATCCCTTCAGCTGAGTCTGGTGTCATGAGAACTCTTTTGAAATTCTTAAAAGAGAACCTTGGTTTGTGATTTGTTCATCCAGAGGAAGGATAATATAAACACATAAGACATTAAAAGGCAAGCGCAGTATAACATTATTATTATTATCATCATCCAACTTTATTTCTCTAAGCTTTTCATGTTATTAGAGGTAAGAGCAAATGAGTAATTTTTCAAGTATTCCAGGGTTGTTTTTTTTTCTTTAGGCACTAGTCAAATAATAGACTTTTATTGCTGGATAGGTTAGGTATGATTTCTTAACTAACTGATACAAACATCAGAAACCTGGATGCTAGATACCTTGAAGGCAATAGCATTCAGTTTTTCAGGTCACAGCTTTAGATTATGAAAATCATTACCTCACTGGAACAGAACAGGTTTATTATGACTAACTCCATTTTTTTAAATTACTGTAGCTCACCAAATGTTGACGACCATTTTAATTTAGCAGATTTGGCCAATTGCAAAAGATTGCCAAATTAAAACAATCGTCAACATGTGATCCACAGACTTAGACACCATCATAAATATCATTGAAATTCACAGTTCTCATCGAAATTCACATAGTGTGAGCTTATGTAGGAAAATTAATCTACATACAACAATTAAATTGAACATTGGTCAATAAAGTATTTATATTTAGTATTAGAAATGTTTATTTCACAACAAAGGCATTGGAACTTATCAACCATAAAATGTAAATATCAAATTAGTTGAATGCATCGTCAATATTATGCATCATGGGATGTGATTGGCTAGCTCACTTAATATAATCCTCTTTCGAAAGGCGCATTAGAAAAACACAGCTAATTATGATAATCATTTATTGACAGCATTTTCATAATATAAAATCACCAGACAATATCCTATTGATCTGCAGTTTATTTCATCTAGCACAAACCATCGTAAAAACGACGCATAGCAATAAACACTGATCATACATTTACAATCCAATACTCAACATTCACACACAAGCTAATTATATGCCACACTAAACATTTAAAGTTATGGTAACATAATGGTGACACTTTCCAAGAATGTTTATGATGAACTGTTATATTTCAAGTGAATTACTACCACTCACCATTCATGCTCCATATAACTTCCTTTGAAAATGGTGCATGATTGGATAAAAATCAGTAAGCCTGAGTGTGACCATGTGTTTGTTATGGTGTGAATTACAAGAAATTACAAGTGTCTGTGTGTTTTGAAGGTGTGATTTTAAATAATATTCATGAATTTACACAGATAATTCAGACTTTACATCACAGTTAAAAAAATTTATAACCAAGAATTTGCCAACTTAAAACGTCGCCTTGTCCAGATTGTCAATTCGACCATTTAATACATTGCCATCATTTGCCGATTTACAGTATATTTTAATTGAAAACACACACACACACACACACACACACACACACATACATACATACATACACACATGTACAAACAAACACACAGACACTAATGTTTTACTTTTCTCTCAGAGTTGCTACTACAGAGTGATATGGAAGACCTGACAACAGCCATTGATGTACAAGATGTTTTCTCCAAAGTTAGGTGTAAAGTTGGATCCTTTTCTGTTCAACATTTTGTCAAGAGGTATTTTGTTATTTAATTATTATTATTTACTAACTGGACAGAATTATATCAATCTTTATAATAAATCTCTCTGTCCCTTTTTATTAATAGGTGAATCCTTAATGTTACATTTTTCCTAATTTTAGATGAACCTTTCTTATGGCAACAGTATCTCAATTTCCTGAGAAATTGCCAGGATTTAATTTTCTGTCTTCCCGTTGGTTTATTATTGAATGTCATTTACAGGAATGGTGCTTGGAAGACAGGCACATATCAAGGTGTTATCCTCTCATCCAGTGAACTGCTGTCTAGAAACATTCCCATTGCAACAAACAAAGTCTGGACCAGTCAGAATGAGCAGTTGAATCCAATGTTCAGTCATGAAGAACCTAAACCACCAGACAGTAGCCTGGGCTTCCTGACTTTTACCTTAACACATGCCTTACAAACCAATGTTCAGAAACGTCTCCAAAAACCTGAATTGGTAGACACCATGTTAAAACCCGATGCTGAAACTTTCACTGATGGGAAAACCACAAAGAACACACACAGCCCTGTATATCTTAATGAGATTTGTTTGACTGTACAGCCTTGTGACATTGTCTTGAACTGCCCCGTTCTAGCTACAATCATTTCCGTGGTAACTCTGGATGAACTCAGTATTGCAACAAGGAAAATACAAAAATGTAGTGATGTTACAGAGGGAGCCACTGTTTCTAGTCAGCCTTTGTTCACTTCCAACAGTATGCCTCTCATGTATTTCAACTTTGGACATTTCCGTTTGTTGATCCCAAACTGCATTCATTCAAAGGATTATGATCTTGGGTCCAGTTCAAACATTCACTCTGATCAGGTGCAGCTAACACCAGAGAGCTCCATTCGTAACATGAACATTTTGCCGCAAGACATGGACATGTTTGTTATACAGATAGCTACAGTAGCATTGAAGCCTCATGCAGATAATCCACTTTCAAGAAATGTCATAGATAAAGAAGTGTACAGACAGGCTGTTCATTCTGGGATTACATTGATGCTGGGATCAGATGTTGAAGATCGTCAATATCAGATTGATATTCATGGACTCAGCTTGTGTTCTGGTAATTAAATGCAATTTATACGGGTTAGCTTTCCAGAAATTGTTCTTTTAGGATTTAAAAAAATCAGAATTATGAGTCATGTTTTAATATTCCTGAACCTAATTCTGATGAAATTCTTTGTAAGTAATTTTAAATTGGGTTTGCATATGTTCAGAATGTTTGTTTGTGTGTGTGTGTGTGTGTGTGTGTGTGTGTGTGTGTAATATATATATATATATATATATATATATTACATAGCCACTCAAACCTAATCAAAATTTTATCAGTTTTATTTGTGAATGCAATAGTAAAATAATGCACATTGTGTAAAACAGTGACTGGCTCATACCCTTGTGACACATGTCAGACTGAGAGTTAATTGTAACAGTATGGGAGCACATAAATATGTAAAGCAATTATATAAATATTGGTGTATTATATGGGTTTATCATCATTCATTATCATCAGCAAATGCACAAACCATACAAACCTTCAGACTTGTTATTGATAAGCCATGCATTAATCAGATAATTACCAACATTGTGAAGCCCCACAAAACACACTCACAGTAAGAAAGTATGAATGTGTTTGATTGCCTTTTTATATATACAAGTTAACTGAGTACATCAATATTAGAGATGTAATTGGCCAAACATGGCTAAACCAGACTGTTTATATATTAAGATATATTGAGATTATATATATATATATATATATATATATATATATATATATATATTAATTAATTACACAGGTAATTGGAGTGAATTATGTTCCCTCAGTCAATCTGTTGGTCCTAGTACTAAAGATCCAAGTGTGCAGAATCCAGCTTTGGAATGGAACACAATGAGAAACAATACCAGGTATGATATGACAGTAGTAGTATTATAAACTATGATACTCTGTATTGCAGGACTATATATAGAATCTGACTTCTTAAAAGGCATGCATTAGTGCATTGAAAAATATTTTAACTGGCCACTTGCAGATTTTCTGTCAGTGGTCCTCATTAAACACAGATTGGCTTTAAAGTGGTTCAGTTGGTTCTGGATTTTAACCAAAGAAAGATAGTTAAATGCAATGTTATTTGAGTTAAATCATCGATTTAAATCATTCATTTAATAACATGCTTTTATTTTATTCCTTCATTGAATTTTTGTGACTAATTTTATTTTTATGTAAAAATTTAAATGTTACTGTTTTACGGCCACTTTTGTGCACAAGGTAGGCTAAATGGGCCAAGGGACCCCCAAGGGTAATGATTTGAAGTGAAAGATGAAACACCCTACTGACATAGCCCAGGCGGGGTTTAAACCCAGATGCTATAGATCTGGGGCCACCTGTGCTACCAGTTAGGCCATGGGGGCGCTCTAATTTGATTTTTATGATTATTGCATTTATTATTATTGATTAAATACAAAAACTTAAATGTTATTTTAAATGAATTGTTACTTATAGTAGATAATAATTTTTACATATATTTATAATTAAATTGCGATTATATTTCAACACCATGTATTCTAACAAGTCATACGAATCAGTGACAGTTCTCTCAAATTTATGGTTGTGATGATCTCGGGAGATCAATACAGTAGGTGTTAAGTGAAGCCACGCTGCTTCAATATGGTAGATTGGATAAATTTGGGGATGATCTGACATGTGCAGTTACATCATTTCATTGCATTTAGGGGATCATTGAGTATAAGATTAAAATTGTATGGAAAGCAATATGTCTAGCAGTGTGCAAGAAATGTGGCAAAGAAATGCAAGGACTTGTCACCAGAATAAAACATTTATTTTAAATTGAGGGTGGTCTTCTCTTGAGGCACACATTTTTTTTTTCATTCAGGCTTTTTCTCTTCTTTAATGAGTAAGCAATAATCTCAGTTCTTTGTATGTGTGCAGCAAAATGTTGTACTCTGATCTGAAACCTGATGAAACCCAGTGTGGGAATGAGAGTTTTCCATTATTTACCAGATTTAAATTCCAGAGCCAAAAATAACGTTTTTGGAAATGGGGAGTGGGTGGAACAGGTGGTTTGAGAAAGGTTCTTGCAAAAGACACATTTTATCTCCACTCAATTAATCTTAGGTTGCCCGAAAAATGCACAAAACCAAAAATCTTTTAGGTTCTTTTGTTCCTCTTTGGTATGTCAGTCTTTTATCCCACTTCAACTAACAGCCTATTACAGTAATCACTAAGCCACAGTACATAGCCCAATTTTCATTTTGCGGGTCTCCTGAAGAATTCTACTCACGAAGATTTTTAAAATATTTAAAAATATTAATTAAATAACCATAAAAGTAGATCCGAGTAAGTCTTAATTGGGTTAAAGCCTTTTCCTTAACATCAATGGGCAATTCTACACATTGCAGTAGCATTACATGATCTATTTCTCCAAAGGCTGCAGATAAGTCAAATACGATTAATGTAGCCAGAAGTAATAATTTATACACAGATTACTTTTGTACTTTTAATGAAGAAATTGCTGATCTTGTCTGCCAGATGTTCAGTTCAGGTAAACTATCACAGATTCACATTTGTATTACTGCTTTAAGTCAAAACTTTTATCCTTATTTTTTAGATCGGCTTAATGGTCGATTCTAATTCAGTGTCAAGAAATCCACTCATCTGTAGAAGAAAGTTCAGGGTGTTAGCAGCCGTCTTTATATGTCTATAGTCAGTAGGGGTTTTTCTCTTGAATATCGTCATCACTAATGGCATCAAGGGTAGTTTATTGCCATCAGCCATACAAGCCAGTACTTTGGTGAATCGCTATTTCTCGTGACCTGCCGTCCTCACAAATATGTTTTTTGACCTTCTTAATGGTTTTATTGGCTTTGTGGGTCCTTGGAATAGTTTTCAAAGTCGCCTCTTTTTTTCACCATTTTCTCACTTATTTTTCATTTACAACATTAACTCTTGCTGCATTACAGTTGTTGGACTCAGTAGCACATTTCATGACTTTCAATTTGAAGGCAGCATCATATCTCATTCCTTTGGATTTTTGGGGCATAGACATCTTCATTTCGTAGAAGAGTGTGTTTATTGTTGTGGAAATAATACAGCATTATTGGAAACAAAACATTTTAGTTTAAATAATAATATTTATTTCAGTAATTTTATCATCGTTTCACAAAGTCCACTGACCACACTTCCTGGTTCACAAGCACAATGTTTGATGATGTTTCTTTGCTATTTCTTTTGTTCAAAACATTTGATATCACATGAAAATCGTGAGATTTTTAGGTTGGCTTAATCGATGGTATTACTCTAAGTTGTGCTATTTTAGACCTAAAAAACTATCTCAGCTTAATGCCACAATGAGCTTAATGACTGAGACCTATGGTACTGTCCATCAAGTTCTCTGTTAGTTTGAAAACTTTAAAAAAGATGTTTACCTTATGAAATTGAAACTCTTGTTATTCTCAAATAACAGTGTATTTATTTTTTTAATTTACAGTACACTATCAGATATAGATTTGGCACCAGGCCTTCTGCTTTTCTCCAACTTTTCTTAAAGATCTATGCTTATTAAAATATTATGGGGCTTTGGGTCACAGTATACTGATTTTTAAACAATGGTGTATTGGTGATTGATGATAATTTGGACACCATTGTTATAGGTTTCTGCCAGCCCATCAACTGATTTCATATGTTCACTTGGGATGACTATTATCCTCTATAAACTTTGAATTTTTATATCATTTAATGATTATATGTGATGCCTTTTTCATATGTAGTCAGGTGTGTCCATATTTATGATGTACTGAACAGCCAAATGATCACTTAAATTGATTTTTGTATATTACTGTGCAAGTATAATGAAGCCTGAATCTCTAGAGATTACTCAATCTAGTGCTTAGCTTATGTTGTCAGCTGTAATAGTAACATACTTAGTGAATCTAATATACTATTTGAGTTTCCCCATCAGATTAATCACCTACATAGAAATTCAAATCACTAGCTATTATAACCCAATGTGGTACAATGACTACATCATTTAAGTACAGGCATCTTTTTTAACAATAATAAATTAAGCCAATTTCTTTCAAAGAAGGGGGGAGACAAAATATATTATTTAATGGTAATTTTACCTATAATTATGGTTCAGTTCAACTGTTAAAAATATGTGAATATTCCACCTGTCTCTGACTTACTCCCTGTAACTGTCAGTAAGAGTGGTAATGACAACTGTTTAGTTATATGTCATATAACAGTGTTAGAGATTATTATAATTTCAAGGTCTTCCTACATTTCTCTCACATATAGGTCACATTTCATGACAAAAGATATTCACATTTTTCTTGGTTATGATGGAATTACCAGTAACTATAACATAGCCCTTTAGAGAAAGCATTGGGAACTTTCCATCTTTTGACTTTTTGTTGGCCTAATGATGATGATTGATGTTTTACGGCCACTTTTGTGCGCATGCTAGGCTAAATGGGCCAAGCAACCTCCAAAGGTAATGAAGCGAAGTCAAAGATGAAACACTCATCAGATATGCCCATGCCGAGATTCGAACTCAGGTGTTAGTGGTCTGTGGTCCGACACACTACCAACTAGACCACGGAGGCTAATGGACACAAGTACTGTTAAATGTGCATTAATTAGACTTCCTGTTGTTTTATTGTACGTGTCTTTTTTACTTACAGTGGAGGAGTGGATGATGTTAAGTTGATACCAATAGCTTCTAGCTTTGATCTGAGGATTGTAGCTGCTCCAGCCATTCTCTATAGACCAAGAGATGTAAATAATGTATTGGTAAGGACCTAGTTGTCTGCATATGAGTCTGATGACTTTGTTATGGTATGGTGAAGCTGATTATTGGGTGTTCTATCAGTTCTGAATAGTTCACATTCATCTGACAATTATTCTATAACGTGCTGTGTTTATGTTCCAGCCATTATTGGTCTGTGGCTACTCACTGGAAGTAAATGCCACAACTGACATGGATTATTGTCTTTCCATCCATCAAATTGAACTGCTTTATCAGATCTATGCCAACAACATCAGATCCATCATTGATGCTGTTACTATGACAACAACAACGGGACACCATAAACACCAGAGGCCAGACCCGAGAGAAGTGGACTTATCTATGGACAGCGGAGTGGAGAGTGAAGTTTCTACATTGAAATCAGTTCAGATGAGAATGATGGAGCCATCCACCACATCATCTGACCAGAACAAGCCATTTGACTGGACCAGTCTGACCCCATTTGACATCCTTTTGACGGCTGGGAAAATTTCCTTTATGCTGTACATGGTTGAGGAGAGAAAGCCGCAGATAAAGATTGTTGACGTTGGTTCTGGAATGGGCTATCCAAACGTTAAAATGCTCAGTGTGCCAATGATCATAGTGCCAGGCACTAGCAATATTGGAGGTGGATCAAGGTCACCAACACCATCCACTCAGCATGTCATAAAGCCATTCATGTATGCTTACTTCTCACAGCCTCATAGTCTGATTGCCTGTCATCAAGACTCTCAGAAGATGGTGTTGTCATGCTTTGATGTAATCCTGAAGGGATGTAAAGATGGATATCTAATCTCTGATGTAGGAAAGGTGATCCCAGAGCATACTGATTATATGGTACACTGGATAGAAACAAGACCAGGAAAGCCAGATCCAAAGACAGGAGTGCCACCAAGCTTGTACACTCTAACTATTATAAACATGTTTAGAAAGCCAGGTGTGTAAAACTGTTTTGTGTGGAATATGAAATAGGATTTTTAATAATGTGCTTAAGCAATGTAACACACGATACAGCATTCTTCAGTTGTAGTATAGGTTATAACTGTATGGGTTTGGTTACAGTATAATCAAGTTGTGAATATCCAATTTGGATCCATTTAGTTACTGAAGAATTGATCTAACAATATTAATCAATATATTTCTGTATGTAACTTGAATCTGGATTTAAGAAGCAATGACCCCGGAATCTCATGGCTATTTAATATATAATTTAAACAGGATTCCAGACCATACCATGATATTTCAAGATGCTGAAGAATATGTTACGCTATGCTGAAGTGTACTACTCCATAACAAGCTCGAATAATAACACTTTGTGCAATGTGAACATCATAATCATGACGTTCTAATTGTTTTTGTCATCTTTTTCCAATATTTCTATTATATTTCATACTAATCTCAGCTTCTAGAGGAGTATACAACTTGCAACTGTCCAAGGCAAAAAACATTTGGCAGATCATTTACTGGCCACTTGTTCATGTGTACACATATGTGGGCACACACAAACACAAACGCTGTCTATATGCTGAATGCAATTGATTACAGACCTTTTCATCTTTTACTTTTTTAGCCAGACTATTTGGCCCAGGTAGCCAATCATAGTGTATAGCTAACTGGCCATGAAACACATCCACAACAATGATGACAATAACTTCCATATGTAGACTTGTTGAGGAAACATTCTCCCATTATAAACAGAGGAAAGCCATATAGTATGATGGAACCAAAATTATGTGAAGGCAGCCACTAGTTATTACCATCTAAGGGAATCAGCTTAATGTTCCACTTCCATTCAGTGATATAACAGCATCATTTAATGTGATTGATATACCGTACATTTGAAAGGCCCCTTCTTGTTAGGAATATGTATTAAATCTACATTATTATTATTGTTAAAATTAATATTTATTATAAATTTTTATACTTGCATTAGAAATGTGATGATATTTTTATTTGCATAAGTTTCTAATAGAAAATATTAAAGGTAGTTTTTTTTGTGGGCACATTTGTGCGCATGATGGGCTAAATAGACTGGGTGAGGTCTAAAGATTATTGAGGTGAAAGAAAAATGAAATGCCCTTCTGACATAGCTCACCCAGGATTTGCACCGCGATGATATAGTTCCGTGGCCAACCACACTAATATTTAGGCCATGAAGGTGTCCCATTAGTAAGAGGAATGGAACCTGTAGCCCAAGTGTTTAAATACATTACCTGCTGTGTATCTTAACCACTTAGTCATTCAGGAATAATTCATGTCTTGTTTTTCTATTTTATTAGCTGAAGTACATCTGTCTGTTGAACGTCCACTAAAGGTTAATCTTAGTACTACAAAGCTTGACCAAGTCATTGAATTCTGGGATAATTTGTCTACTGGAACGTTTCCAGTGGAAATACCAGGCAAGAAAAATGGTAAACTACTTTGTATTTGCTAAAAGTGCATTGGCTTAACTAAATGCCTTTTGAGTGATAGTTAAGACGTGTGTGTGTATAAATGTGTGTAATTAAGTACATGTTACACTCACACACTTACATGTATTGCTAACTTGCAGTAACTGAATCAGGTCTGCCAGTTCAAGAGCACCAGCCATCCAGCCTATTACACATACTGACATGGGTAGGTGACCTTCACCTTCATATGGATCAATTTGTTGTTGCCATGGAGTTACTATCCACTGAGCTTAGCTGTATACAACTGTCTGTTGCTTGTATAGATAGTGATGTAATACTACTACAGAACAGTAAAGGTAAGTACATGAGTTAGGATGCTATACATATCAGTCATCCCCTTTCCAGTTTTAAATAGTTTTTCAATACCTCATTGATTACTGTAAATTGGCAAATGATGGTGAAGTATTAAGTTGGCGAATTTCATAATCTGGGCAAGATGCTGGCGTTTTAATTTGGTGAATTCTTCATTTGGCAAGATTTATGATTGTGTATTATACTGTAAAATGGAAGATGTTTGGCGTCGTTTTAAATTGACGATTGTTTGCCATTTGCCAAATTCGCCAGCTTAATACAATCATCAACATTTGCTGATCTACAGTATTTGTTTTTATAGTATGGTGTTACAACTGTTGTTTTTACTTCTGTTATGTCCATAAACTGGTAGTTGGTTTCCTTTAAAAAGTTTCATGCTGACTTGTCACTGGCGAGGTTCTTATCCCAATATGAACAATATCATTTGGATTCTGACCCTAGATAAATCTCTCAGATTTTGTAATTTTCAATCATGGTTTACTGATATGATGTATTTTCTCAAGCACATTTGGCTGCTTCTAAATGTGTATAACATAGGTTTGTTGTATTTTCAACTTGAGCTATTAGCCTGGATGATCTACTGAGAACCTGTAAAAGGGCCTAACATTTCACCATGTTCTCATTAATACCTGGGATCTGTCAGACCTCTGTCCGTATGGTTTACATATGTAGAATATTTTGACTAGTCACCATCTGTGGTGTCAAAATGTGGCGATATATATAGTTGGTGTTTTTTAAACCACAGCAAATTGCTGATGCCTGTTGCACATGTGGTTAGTTTATCTTTGAGCCACAGTTACTTGCTGTTTACTGCAAGCTGTGGTGTCAAATCGTGTGTTTCTGCTTTCTATATGTAGCCTGCATACTTTGATTTATCTGTGATCATGATACATTTATGATCTACGAAAAGTGGTAATTAGCTCAGACTTGTTATTATATTTCTGGATTATATATGTGCATATATATGTATGTGTGTGTACGTATATATATATATATATATATATATATATATATATATATATGTGTGTGTGTGTGTGTGTGTGTGTGCAACCTAAAACACATACAGAAATAGGTGTATGCATGCACACTACTAACTATTGTATTCACTAGCTATAACCATTTACTACTTTACAACTTATCTTTCCCTAGACTATGTACAAGAGATATCATGTAACACCAGATTACAGGATATCATGGTAACAACATCATATGACAGTAGAAATCATGCTCTGATTGGTCCATTAACATCCCAGATAACAGTTAGTCTCCAATGGTTACCACACAGTGGACCAGCCAATACACCGCAGACACTGGTGTTTGTAGAGTGTGGCACCGTACTGATTAACCTTGGGCAGGAACATGTTCTTTGTCTCGAGGCACTAGCTAATGTATTGCAGATCATTAAGGTTTGTATTGTAATTGTTTTTATTGTGATGTGTGTGTATGTGTGTGTGCGTGCACACAAGCACATGTATGCCAAACACTTGTACATATGTGCATATGTGTAAGAATAGCTAATCATTCTTTTATTAATTACTATTTGCAGAATCATTTCAGTACAAGTGATTCTTCATCAAATAAAGACAATCCAAATGTTGACCCTAAGGTGGCACCCAGCTATAGGTCAAGTATGGTGTATGGAACTTTTAATGATGTAGAAAAGTCAGTAGATGACTTGCGTACTGGAAACTTTGTCTTTGTCTCTGATGATAGTAAGTTCCTGAATATCTCTGAAATGTTATAAAGATAAAAGATTTTGTGCTCATAAGTGTAATATGTTAATTCCTTAGGCTGCAGCTTATACATTATATTTTTTGGTATTATTAATTGTATTTCAAGGTGGATATGAGCATTGTTTTGTTAAAGAACATTAAATGGTCACTATTTTTACAACTTTGCTATCATTTAATGTGTGCTGAAGCGGCTTTTTTATTGGTTATTTCAGTGGGAATGGATTTGTTACCAGCAGCCAATGAAATTGTGTTTGGTATTGATGCTGAGATTGGCCAAGCCACAATGACATGGTGCTATCCACATCCTAAAATACTTCTATCACTGAAGGTCACACCCATCCCTTTTACATTGCCGACTCAATGGGATTCAAGACTTGTTGATGAAACATTCAGAGTAAGATTAGTCTATTTCACTATCATTTGATTTCATTGTTATATGATTTGGAACAACACTAACATTTCCATGTAATGTTATTTAATTGTTTTAATTGGCCTAATTATCACTGTCTATTATAACAACAGAATAGTTTGTATAAATATTGTAAATCATACATTTTATGAAATATTTATGAAACTATTGTGTATTTTACACATAAAATACATTGACAGTAAAAGACTGATTAACTATTCATGTATTTTATGTGTACAATGTATAACAGTTTCATAACATTTATCAGATGAATTCTTAGAAAATGCTGAAATGTTTAGTTATATGATACAGACACTTGCCCTTGTAGAGTGTTGCACAGTATTTAGAGTTTAGGGAAATTTACAGCAAATCATCTATAAACTTTAACACATAAATTATGAGATTCTGTATATGTACCCTTAAATAATTTGGCTGAATAAAATGTGTGTTTAATCCATTCTTTTTTTTATACATTGCTCATATCAGAATACTTGGTATGGTGACTAATTACTGGCCTCAAAATTGCACTGTATATCAACAGAGCCATGATACTTTTTATTATGTTTGTTCTGTTAAAGTTAATTACAGTACCTTTTCACAATTTTTAGGTGCCTTGTCAGTTGCAGTTCTGGAATGTTCTTGAACGTCGATTTGATAACTATTGTGCATTTTCATTGTCTGAGAATGAGGCAACAGATGTTTGCTTGCCCGAAATCACTGCCGATTTTAATCCTGATCTTGTCATATCAGGCATCTGGAGAATATTGGTTCTGCATCCTGAAGAAAACCAGTCATTACCAGGGTAGGGTATACATCAAAACAGTCTACTAGGGACTATTATAAAGCTTGTTATTTGAAGGAATATATTGTGGTTTGTTATTTAGATATTAGCTATATTGAAGTCATTTGATTTATTTTCCAGAGTGGCAGATATCCACTTGGAGCCACTGATTTCTCCAATGTCTTTGGCAGCTTCTGTCAATGTCGACTCAGCCTTTATACCAGGATACATACCCATGATGCAATGTTCCTTCACATCATCCCTCATCTGTGTTCATCTGACCAATCAATTTACACATCTTGGCCAAAGTATGAATTGTGTGTGTGTGTGTGTGTGCACGCGTGCATGTGTGCACATTCGTGTGTGTGATGTACTTATTTCCATAACCACAAATCTATACAAATATTCTTTAAATGTTGTGGATAACAGTTTTTATCTTGTATATCATTCATAGTTCAGTTTATGTAATTAACAGAATTGGTAGATATTGATCTAGTTTGATTTGCTATTGACCAAATGTTTTATTCCTTTACATATTCCAATATAATCAGCATAGTTTATTGAATAGTTATTGGGGAATTGGGTGTCCACAAAATACTGTGAAACTGCTTATAGGTCAGTCAGTGTTACAAACCAATTTGATAAGAATTATGTATCAAATCAATCACAGTCATAAATAACTAAAGTAAACACTATTTAGGGGTATTGGTTTGTAACTACATAATCTTTTGTATGATCTTAATTTATAAATTTATTTTCTACTTATTTATTATTAGGATGTAGCATTGATTTTACAGATGCACACACACACACACACACACACACACACACACACACACACTAATACAGGTAGTGGTGTTAATTTTGATTTTCAGTGATGATGAAACTTGTGGTACATTACCGATGACAAGTCTTTTTTTAATTTTTTATATATGTATTTTACTCCTGCCTCCTCCCAACATAAAGTGACAGAGATACAGTTATTGGGTAATTTTGTTGTTGTTATTTATTTTTATAATGCATGACTATAGTTTCCTTTATTGTCAGGGACTCCATCAAACCTATATCCATATCATCTTGATCAGCGAGTGTTATCTGATCATGAATTTGGCATCATATCTTTGGATCAACCTAGTGTTGCTGTTAGTTACCTGCAAGGCAAACAGAATCGTTGGTCCCTGACTGTGAGTATAAAGTATCAGATCACGTCATATCAAGTATATTTCAATTTTACCAAGAATAGTAATAATGGATTTCAAATTTAAAAAACACATTTACAGTCGTGTTTCTTTTAACTGTTGACTTCCCTTCTGAGTGGTTTTTGACCTGTTTAGCAAATTGGACTGATATCTGAAACACTGTGTTATAGCCTGGAGGAATGAGCATTTGAGATGGTTATATGTATTTTTGTATCTAGTATGTATTTTGTGTACAGGGAATACATTATATAAATATATAACAGATATTATAATCGAAATCACATATGATTGGCTATGAGTAGCATGCAACTGAATTGAGAATTAAATACTTATTGGCTACAGATAATGAACTTTGGTGTCCAGATACTCAGCTCATACTTGGATATCATCAGTTTTTAGTGTGAGGGATCTGTTGTATAAATATATATATGCATTATTTAGTCCATAATACTTGAACAATAACCATTCTCACATAAATATGACTATCCAGTTATCAAGAAAATCTTCTAATGAGACTTGATTGTTTGTATACATTATTTTGCAGTAGGTACGATTTAAGGAATACTAAAAAGGCTTATGCACATGTAACATACCATTTGATAGCAGAATACTACTACACTAGGCCCTCTTTATAACACAGTCTTTGGGGTACACAACCTATTGACTGCATTATAGGTGGACTGACAGTTGGGGTGCGCTATAATATGGAGTCCATGTATAGTAATGACGGATGATTTTCATTTGTAAAGATAAATCATACAGGGGTTGTTTCGTCTTTCACTTCGTCTCATTACCTTTGAAGGTCGCTCGGCTCGTTTAGCCTACCTTGTGCACAAATGTGGCCGTAAAACACCAATCATCATCTTTAAGACATTATTTATGCTTTAATTACTATGATAAAGAGATTCGCCAAAGCATTATATAAACCTGAAGATTGAAGATCAGCATCCCATATGATCAATGTAGATCATAACACCACCAATCATAAATACAACAATATGCAACAATTATTTAAGGCAAGTTGTGGTAATACTATTTAATAACAAGTTATGTATCTGCATATAAACTAACAAGACAAATGAATGCAAACACAGATAAACACAAATGAAGCATAATAACCTCCAACACGATAAACACACACCAAACTTTGTAAAGTCCCAGCAAATAAATAACAATGTAGACTGTCAAATGAAATGATCCAAAGTACATAAAATTATGGAAACATATATCAAATAATGTAGAAATGCAAAACAGGTAACAATAATGTTTGAACCAACATAAAACTTAAATGACAAAGATATCATTAAACAATCATTGCTACAGTTCAATTAAACAAAATACAAAATTACTATTAGATCTATACAATTATCTCTTGATCGTGAGATTTAGTCTTTGATATGTATAAATTGTATTCCAAAATTAAAAATCAGATTGTAATTATTGAAATAGACATTATTATTGAAATAATATTGAGATACAGGTAATGACATTTGTTTTGTATAAATTTTTCCAATATTTTCTAAACACAAACCACTATTAATTAATGTATGATAAACTTGTATAAATGATTTATTATATTTATAAATAATGATTTATTATATTTATAATCAATATATTTGCGTGTGTATATGACTACACTGTTATAAACTAGAATATGTGAGTAAGCGACAATTTAGGATTTTGAGAACACTGCAATGTTTCTGCAAAAACCATTAGATCAAAACAAGGGATGCGCACAAATGTGCTGGGTGATAATTGCTTCATTTCATGATATATGTATTTAAAAGTGATTAAAGTATTAACTTATAACTTTCTCCAATGGTCAATTTCAATATTTTCACTGATATATCGAACAGATTATCATTATTTGCCAATTTACCCGTGATTGCTATACCCTAAAATAAGCAAAATTTTGAAACATCCACACAAAATTGATATCTATATAGTCAGTGAGACCGTGACATTCTAAAACAACGGGATTTGGCATGATATCTTGCATGAGATGACTGTAACAGGTCCGCACAAAGTGGCATAGTAATGCGATTACAGTGTCTGCTTTTGGCTAATTTTGATTTTTTCATTTGGCAATTGTGGCAACAGAGATTGCGAACTAAAATTTATTTTTCCACATTATTAAAATACAGCTCATAATCTATCCATTGATATGACACAAACGTGTATAAAACACCCTTACTAATCAATGATATTAGGTACTGAATTGAGAGTGTTTATCATGGCAGCAGATAGGCAGAGCAAAAAATGCTAATCATCCGTCATTGTTACCATGTATTCACCTCATTTTCCACCATCCTTCAAGATTTCATACAACTGTTTATTTCATAAATTTTCCCAGTAATTATTTAATCATTTGTTGACTAATCATTTGTTGACATAAATATGACCTCTGTGTTTGTGCAGAAAATAAATTTTTCTGCAAAATTGCACAAAAAGTAACAGCTATATTGGATTGGTGGTATTCATCCACCAGAAATAGTGCATGTTTTTCAGATGAAGGTAGCAACTGATACAATATGACAAAAAAAAAGGTCTTTAATACAAAAAATATGATTCCTAATTGCAATAAATAAAGCATATAAGCAATAGCTGTGAATTAACAGACAGAAACAATCTTATTTAGTCCGTGGAGTCACACAATAAATGAGGGTTGTGGTTGGGCTGTGTGTTTGGCTAATTAAGTTTGTGATCAATAAATCTACTCGTGTAAATTGTAGCCTTTGGCTATGGTTTTTCACATGTGAATTACAAACTGTGAAAACGCTTTCAAATTATTTCGAAAAGTTTTATCGGTCAGTGGCAGATTTTATGCCATTTCACGTAAAAATGCTTTGTTGTGGATTCCATGAATCGGGGCCCAAGTTCTGACCATGTTATATCCGATATTGTGTTATAACAGACTGCAGTATAACAGGGGCCTACTGTACTACTACTACTAAAATAATCTGAATATAAAACAACCTAAAAAGTACTTATGTATACCAATAATCATACAAATCATGAATGAATCTTGAAATGAGATTATATTTATTTAATTTCCAATGTTTTATGGTATTAACCTCTATTGCAATCATTTGTATTTATCTTATTAGTATTTCAAATAGATTGAAACATTTTATCATTCACATGATTTCTCATTTTCTCAGCTTGTGATGAGATATTGAAAAATATCAGATCAACAGTGTTCACTTATCTATCTCAATTTAGATAATAAGTATAATAATCTTAAATACCGTCCTAATCAAGATGAGTTGTTCAGAAGTGTTTTGTATGTCCCCTTAGGAACTAGTCAAGTATCAGTTATGAAGTAATTCCTTTAATGTAGGTAAAGTTGTATAGGATGTTGTGTGCTCAGATTGGTTGTGCATTGATAATCAAATAAACTTATTGCTTGGTTCATTAAAAATGCTTATTCTTGTCAGTTCTGAATGTTGCAGTTAACCCACTTTCAAGTATTTTATGTTTATTAGTGATATTTAAGTGATATTATAGGTTTTAATTATGTCAGAATATTCAAAATATATTAATAAAAGTACTCATATAAGATGCTTAGTTTATGTGATGATTGAAATGTGAACAATTTCTGTCAAAATTGATACAGCTAATCTTAAAACATTATGTTATTTTAACATGGTTATCTTTTGTTGTTGTATTTGTTTAAATATATATGATCCATGTATGATGAATGAGATGGCTGATTTTACATTAAGCTTCACACACACACAAACACACACAGACACACACACACCCTGTATTACACATCTGGTTACCATGGATGTAAAGAAAATATCCGATCGTAGATGTTCTGTGAATGATTAAATTCCGGTAATCATAACCTTCATATTTATAATTTATGCCATAATCAACAGGCAGCAAGTAGCTTCCATTGCCAGTTTCTTGAATATGCCTGTCTCACCATGCAACCACTAATAGAACCAGCTAGGATCAGCATTCAGATGAACTGGGTCCAGGGCAAAGAGGTGAGTCAGTAAAAGAGAAGTTAACTGTTTGTGCCAAGTGCCTGATATTGAAAATATCAGAAAAACATGACTTGTTTACAAAATGTTCATAAACTTGAGCCAAAAAACGTCTATTTTTCAAAATAGTTGACCTCTAATGATCCAGTTTAGTTGAACCTCTGATGAATCATTTTATTTACTTAATAAAACATATAATTAATATTAAAATGTAGATTATGAATCCAGAACTCTGACTACAGTTCTGACTGACTTAATTGTGTATTTCTGGATCTTCTGGTTATGTTTTCAGTGGCAGAAGCTGGTAGGCGATCTGATAATTGATGAGATATTTCTCCAGATAAGTCAAGGAGCTGTACACACAATAAGCACGGCTGTATTGGCATGGAAACAGGTTCGTTTTAATTATTATATCTATTTTTCTTGTTCAAAGTCTGGCTTGTGTATGTCATTATATGGAACTGGATTTTTATTATGAACTTCAGTGTTTTTGATGTTTCAGATTTTTGAATAAAAAGTGGAAATAAATATGTGCTTATAACTGTTATAAAACAGAGTGCTCACCTTTTTTTAGTTTTAGTTATTCAATGTGATTCAATATTTTACAGAATCAATATTTACAAAATCATTTTTTACATAATTTGTAATGATCGATTTTACTGTAACACATGTAGAAACCAGGTTGATTGCATGTGTGTATGTGTGTGTGTGTGTGTATATGCCCACACATGCACGTGCATGCATGCACACACACAAACACACATATCTAATTTTTACAGCTGAAACAGCCTGATGAGGAGAAGATAATTCCTTCCTATTACATTATCTGTAATGATACACAGGAAACCATTCAGTTTGGACAGGTATATTATATATATCATTATAACTATAATATCAATTATATAACTGTTTTATATAAAATGTATCTATAACTCAGTCATTATTTGTAGAAAATACTGATATCTATATATTAGAATGAATTATGCAGAAGATTGTTAAATATCCACTAAATCAATGATTTTAGCATAATATGCATATATAATTATATGATTATGTGGTATGCAATTAAGTATCAGTAATTAAAATCAGTATTAACAGAAACAGTGTAATCAGTTATTTTTTAAATACTTTTATGAATTTTAGAATCGTTTACACTGACAGTATACTGCAGCATGCTGTATGCTTACCGTATGAGTACACATTCACCTGCATTCTGACATCCATAAGTTCTGCTAATTGTTCTGCCCTTTTTTCTCCCAGCATTGCTCTAAAACTAGTATCGTATTCTACTTAAATACCTATCTGAGATATGGGTGACGACATTCTAAATGTTGTTAGGTAGTTGGACTAAGTTCTTGATATGCCGATCTAGACTAACAGTACATTTGTACTAAGGGCCTGATCATGATTGGCAGCTCTACCATTATACTGAAATAAAGTGCAATATTAAAGACCCTTAGGATATGAAATACTCTCAGTGGCCACTACCAAGGAATTTCAAGTTGACTTTTTTTGGTGTCTGGACAGTGATTTATACTTATAGTATGAAACGTTTGTGTTTTCATGTGTTATTTTATTTTCAACCATTATCTTTATTATGAGAAAACCAAATAAATATTTCTGTAACAGAACATTTACCAATCTATCAATTAGTGAGCTTTTAGTTTACAGTTTACCATTTGGTTGAGATTTATTTTTCTTGCTGACATACAAATCCATTGGGCCAGTGATGTAGGCCATTTTAAGGTGTACTATAAAGAAATAGATTCTCCTACACTATTTAATATTGTCTATTTGCTTATACAGATTTAAAAAAAGGTCACTAACTATAATTTATTTAGCTATAAAAAGTCTTTCATTGGTTAAAACTTAATATGAGGATGTAACACATGTAATAAATCTGTTTGGACACAATCTTTGAGTTTAGATTTTATAGTTGACTTGCTTTATCCTGCTCCATATTAATATATCCAACTAAATATAAAAGAGGAGAAATCAAATGCTAATCTTGTGGTAATATATCAGTAACATTAACTCATTTATTCCATGAATAGCTATATTTTCAAACAGACACTTAGATCTATTGTAATACATTGTATCGCTCCTATCTTGAATGTTGTTGCTAAAGACTATCCCAAAAATATTTTCTTTGTGTCAATACTAGCGGACGTCCTTTTATTAAAATTCATAATAATACAGGACTGATATGACATAATAACTTGGTATCAAACTCGTTTTAACAAAATAGTCCATTTCTCTCTAAATGTGACTAGAATAAGATCAACCCTATTTAATTGAAGAAAGTTTTATGAATCTGAATATGAGAATATACAGGTTGGTCCTGGACCAGCTGACACATGTGGATATGTAATGCTTATGTTCAAAGCAGATGATTTTATTACTTATACCAGATAATGTCATAAATGTGGTTAGTTATTGTGCATTCTCTTTACAGTGTAATAACCAAAATTGGCCTCATAGATTTTGATCATTGCTACACACATATATAGATAGATAGATAGATAGATAGATAGACAGATAGATAGATGGATATTTATTTCCATTTCCAAGGGTCATATATTATTTTAAAACAATGGCATGTTGATAACAATGTTGGAAATGGGGGGGAGAATTGGCCTAATAGATTTTGATCATTGCTACACACATAGATAGATAGATAGATAGATAGACAGATAGATAGATGGATATTTATTTCCATTTCCAAGGGTCATATATTATTTTAAAACAATGGCATGTTGATAACAATGTTGGAAATGGGGGGGAGAAATATAACCAATACAGGTTGTCTTCTCACTTCCCCCCCCCCCCCATGTCTTCCCACTTCCCCCACATGGTATTTGAGCTATCTCTATAAAGAAATAGTGGACCATGGAATCATGAGAACATGATGGATCCAAAACGTAATACATATAACCTAAAAGTTGGGGTATTAAAGTTGGATTTGATACTCTCTTGCTTCAGTGTCTAAACCACTTGGAGAAAAGAATAATCTACAATATGTCATTTTGTCTATACAGTATAGATTACTTAAGCTGGAACTTATGTAAAACCAATTTTAGCTTTTAAACTGACAAGAATAACACTGAGTATTATTATAACTGTGAAATTAATTGTGTGTGTTTTTACACAGATTTACACTGAGAAAAATACAATTTTCTTTTCTTGTTTATGTAGGCTAATACGGAGGAGAATATAATTTTACAGAGCTATGA
The DNA here is from genome assembly GCA_025642065.1 of Paralvinella palmiformis. NCBI lineage: Eukaryota > Metazoa > Annelida > Polychaeta > Terebellida > Alvinellidae > Paralvinella > Paralvinella palmiformis. The sequence goes on from JAODUP010000032.1 coordinate 1,633,697, forward strand.
AGCTCATGCTTACAGTTGGAGGTCGCACAAGGACAAACAGGTTAGTGTACATAATACAGTTGAGACCATGACATGTATATAATGTACTCTGAATTATGGTATTAAAGTTGCATCAGGAGCTCCAAATATGCTTATTCTATGATTGAGATATTTCCACAGAATCAGTGAATATTTGTGTGCTGATTGTATTTATTATAATAATATTTTGTATAGCCGCATAATCAATGTGAGTTGGTCTAAGGTACTTTCCACCAAAAACAGCATTAAAACATATCCTGGTTCACATTGCACAAACATTTTTTACAAATAAATACATGAATACAATAATTTATAGGTATTATACATAGACCGATTTAAATAGGTGGGTTTTAAGAATCTTACAAAATGTATCATGATTTGCTACAAGTTTAATATGATTAAGCAACTTATTCCACAGCCTAAGAGTTGATGTTTGGACAGATTTTTCTTAATACATTGATGTGTGGCTGTTTGATACCCTCAGATCACTGCTACCTGACTGGTATATACCATATATAATTGCATATAAGACAAGGTTTTAATCCTTGAAAAAATGACTCTTTTACCTACTTGTCTTATACACGAGTCAGCTGAAAAAAGCTGTTCAATCTGGTGAGCGATAATAGGTAAAACTAGTTTTTATATTCCAGTTAGATCTACTCATGTTTCTACTAAACAGTTCAAGGGCACCTCCATGGTCTATTGATAGTGTGATCACTACCACCCATGCTCAAATCTTTGTGGGGGCATATCTGAAGGTTATTTCATCTTTGACTTCGCTTCATTACCTTTGGAGATCACTCATCCCATTTAGCCTACCATGTGCACAAAAGTGGCCATAAAACACCAATCATCATCAGCATCACTAAACAGTTCAATTTAATTTGACAGCTTTATATTTTAATTTGATTTGTTTTAAACATAAATCTGTGAGCACCAGCAATAATTAACAATTTCAGCTTGATTAGCTGTCTTCGTAGTTAGTTTTATGTATAAACATCACTGATGTCTTTGGCTGTGAAATCGGTTCTACATACATATATCTCTACTACTCTACTACTTCTCTAATATCTATATCTCTAATTTCAACATGCAAGGTGAAAAAGAAAACACAATTTTTCTGAAAATAACATCTTTTAAAAGTTTTAAATTCTGCAGCATCTTATATTCAATTTAGGCAGTTTCTGTGATATTGACTGATATACTGACCTATATTATATATGTGATAAACTTATACACAAGTATATGCGGTACTTTCAGATCAAATTTCTTAGATACAGTTGAAAAATTATAAAAACATGGACTGAAGTCTTGCATGGTTCATCGTTATGATTTTTGTACTTATAAATAAACCCTGTGTCCTTATTTGATAATAACAATACTTGCATATAGATTTTACTTGTTTCTCCATTCCAAGAGTGTTATTTAATATAAAGTATGGATTTCTTACAGACACAGAAGGATTTATATAATTAGATTTTACCTTGTTATGAAAATTCTCAATTTTCTTCACATGTTATACAGATGAATATAGTTTTATCCTTGGTCAACTTCAGTATGTTGCTAGTCATCCAAATATTGATGCCTGGAATATAAACTTCAGCTTAACAGGGAATCATTGGCATCACATTGATATTTAACATAGTGATATTTGATATTTCACCAACTGGTTTAGTGTACATGCAATAATTCTTTGGTCCTAAAACTGAGCCCTGTTGTATGTCTGATTAAGATGTAGTTACACATCTGATGATGTTCTATCACTAACTGAAACATGCTGAGTTATAACTTTGCCCAAGTTTAATAAAGCATAGTTCATACCATCCATAGGTGTAAAGAGAAGAAAACACATTACATTTACTGAATCACCCACTAATGACATATCAAAATCAATGTTTAACAAGTAACTCCATCCACCAGTTGGCGTTTGATTATATTTTAAATTCCCAACCACTGCCATGTGTACAGTTCAGCATACAACATTCATCTGGTACTCTTTGCTGATTTAACTACTGATTGTGTGAGATATGAAGATGATGCTGATTGATGTTTTACGGCCACTTTTGTGCACATGGTAGGCTAAATGGGCCGAGCGACCTCCTATGGTAATGAAGTGAAGTCAAAGATGAAACGACCTTCAGATATGTCCATGTCGAGATTCAAACACGGTGGTAGTAGTTATCTGTGGTCCAACACGCTACCGCTAGACCACGGAGGCGTCCATTGCCAGATATGAGGAGATAATTTAGTGGATTAGAACTGAGTTTATTTCACATTCTAATACCTAACTCTGTCACTAATTGACTGTGTCCCAGTTGTGATTTTCTATACTTCATTCTTGTTTTTTTAATAGAGTTAAAGTCAGTAATATATTATATGTTAATTAGAGATGATTTATGTTAATTATATTGCAGATGTTACAGATAAGCACAGAGAACTTAGGATGGCATTGGTGTAACCCTCTTGCTATAGACAATGAGGGCATTATAACTCGTACCATAGAAACACCGGAGAACAGAGCTACGCTAGTGATAAGAGTCAAACAGATCTCGAACTGCCAAAAACAGGTTCAGTATTATACAAATGATGAAGAAATACTGAAAAAGTATAATAGAATTAATATCTGTTTCAGAAATTTAGTGTTAATAATTTTAATTTGCTAATATATTAAAAACTCTCATATTGGTGGTTGGTCGTTATTATAATTTCAGTAGATCATTGTATTGACCATAATTTAAATTTGGATTACAAAGTAATCATGTTAAATATGTAATGGAACATTACCCATTCATGTATTTACAGTTGATGAATCTGTTTATATCCAACTGTGACTATTAGAAAGTTTGTTTAAATAGCCTAGAAATGCTAAGAAATAATACCTTAGAGTCATTGAAAAATGATATCCTAATTTTTATGGAATTATTGGAAAGTTGTATATTGTATAAGTTTTATATTGTCTAATTTATGTAATTATGGTAATTAATAGTTATTATAATTACATATATTAAACAAAAACCTAGGAATAAATTTTGATAATTACTGTAATAAATTAATTAATGACTTTAAGAATAATGTTCTTAAAGGTTTCATTGTGTAACTTAAATCTTAGGTTGTGATTTCTGGTCAAGTGATAATTGCAAGCCGTCTCACTCGGCAACTAGATGTTCGTCTCCTAGCTACTACATTTACAACAGAAAAGGTGCTAAGTCTGAAGCCAATGGAAGCTTTGCCTAGTTATGTCATGGAAGAGGATAAAGTGAGAGCTATAAAAGTGAAGGTTGATGGTTCTAAGTCACTGTGGTCACAAGAGATCTTAATAACTGGCGATAAGGCAAAGGAAACCAGACTTGTTAAGGTTAGCTCTGATTATGATCTTATTCTTTTATAACTGAATGATATACTAACTGGCTCAGTGAACTACCAGTCCGGCTGACTATCTCATTAATTGGCTATGCCACTGACCATGTAGGCTGCTAGTTGACCATTATCTAAGTAACCTGCTAGCTATTATGGCTGATATTCGGACTAATTTACTGGCTGATTATTTGGTTATAAGTGCATCAGTTATTAATATTTTATGATTCACTGCATTAATTTTTAGATTTCTCATTTAAACAAAGCTGATCTGTACGTGTTCCAACTGTAACTCAGATTTTGTTGTTGTAGGTTCCATTACAAGATAAAAACAGATATTTTCATGTCTGGTGCCATGTCTTCTCCCAGCAACACAAGAGGGTAGCTCAGAATTTGGTTAGTAAATAGATGCTCTTGTTCATTGAACGTTTGTTTAAAAAAAATGTAATTACTGTTTTGTATTTTACTCTTTGTTATTTTCCTTATTAAAATCACATCTTGGAGAAGTGAATCATGTGCTGTCTTCATGATGCTGTCATCTTACCATGATAACATTTCTAACATTTCAGAAATATTGTTTTCATATCAATATTTTTATATATCGTTTACTTATTGTTAACTGACTTTAATTAAGTCTGTAGTTTTAGTATTTCATTTATTTATATTTTGTGTGACCAGTATTTCAGCTCATAACCAAACAATTATCGATTATTATGTCAGCTGTGAATGGCTTTATGTATAAAAGTAGACAGACTGGTTGAGAGACAGATAGACAAATGGGAGAGAGGCTGAGACAGACAGATAGACAGACTGGTTGAGAGACAGATAGACAAATGGGAGAGAGGCTGAGACAGACAGACAAGGTGACTGATAGACTAACAGACAGAGAGATGCACGCCTAAACCAGACTAGCTGTAATTGTTATCACATAAATAATAAATATAGTATTTTTTGCTTAGAATAAACCAAAGCAGTTAATGGTAAGTGACTCTCATTTGTCTTTATCTTGTAAATAAACTACAGTGTGCTGTGGTCCTGGAATATTGTATGTTAGATTATGCACTGGCTGTAAATTAACATAATATCTTTCATCGTGGAATATGGGTGCTGCGGTAGCACATTAGTTAGAGCATAGGTTCTTGGTTCAAATCTGACTCATACCTGTGTTTATAGAATACTTTCCTAAGGAGTCACTCCTTGGCCATATGTTCCCATGTGACCAGCACTATGGCTAAACAAACTACTCACTCACGCACCGCACCTATCATGGATTTTGTCTTATGATTAACAATGATTTAGTAATGTAAATAATTTCTTGTATAGATATTTCACCTTTCTCTCTCTCACATTTTTTTTATATAACAGATAGTGTTACTGTTCTTTTTTCAGTCAGATTTATGTTTCATTGATTAAAATTGGTATCTTTTTCAGCAAGAGGATTCTTATAGGAAAGAGTATTTTTTTTTAGTGTACAAACTGTTTGCTGGGAAAACAACTTACCTACACCTGGTGATAAATGAAGAGGAAAATTATAATAGTTTAAATTAATAGGTACTCTCTTAAAGATGTACACAATATGTACACTGGATAAAGAGATTAATGACTTTAGAAATCCTTAAAGATGTTTCACTCTACATTGTCATAGGGATTTTCAGTGTAAGAACTTCACTTCAAGTTAAAATTTGATATTTTGTCTTTGTTGACTGATAAAGATACCAAATTATTTATGTCGCAATTCAGTCAGAAACACCTAGCAATAAATGATGGTTATCATAAGAAGTGAAACTTTCTGTATCTTGTAACAGTTAAAGGTTAATTATAATAATGGCCAAAATGGCAGTTATTTGAAGTGGCAGGCAACCTCAAATGATAGCCTGTAATTTACAGCTTTACCAAGGAAATTAATATTAATAAATTTAGAATTTACAATAGATGGCATGGTCGGTGGAGAAAACTTTGTCACTTGGCTGATTGGATGAAAAACTCCTCTTACTATAGACATCCCACAGAGCATGACCATAACCATGGGTAAACAGATCCATACTCTACCCGTGAGGCCACAGAGGCAGTAGGTTATATAATGTAAAACCATAATCCATTCATGCCATCCTATTGATTGCTTCTTTTGCTCATTGATTGTCTGAGCTATAATGTTAGTATTTGTTGGGTGAAATGGTGTAGGTAACTTATAATATATCTCACCCTTAAAATAAAGTACACAAGTTTACATTCTGTTGTGTAGCAATAAACAATTACCATTCTGCTAATTATTTTGACAAAGTAGATATAGTTGTGTTTAAGTGTCCTGCCATAAAGCGGAATATATAAGAAGAAATGAGAAACACAGTAACAAAGGATGAACAAATATTTAATTGTAAATAAGAATAAATCATCACAAGGGCTTAATTGAGAGAGAGAAAGAGAGCTATAAGCCTCATGTTTTAACAATTTATATGATCCGTGTACAGTATCTTGATCATATAATTTATTTTTAAACACATTTAAGTTGTGACAGTTTCTATCAACATTATTATACTGTCTAATGTTCTGTGATGTTCTATATTGTCTCAGATAATATTTACACCATTGTTTGTGGTGAGGACTCAGCTGCCCAATGCACTTCTGATGAATATTGATACACCTCGTCTGAGACTGTACCATCAGGTGGTTTTAGAAGGTCGAGGAGTTGAGCAGCAGTTACACACAATGGGAGGAGATATGACACACAATTTGACATTCCAGCTCAGGTATAATGTTTACTTCTATTTACTTGTAAATAGTATTATGATAACAAATGTATATATTTCCTAACAGTTGTTTTTAATTTATCTCAATAAGTCCCTGGTGTGGTGTTCCACTAAATAACATCAACCATTCTTCAGTAAAAAAAAGCAGTCATAAGAGGTACAGCCAGGCTCCGTTATACCATGGTCCGTTATACCACAAAATCAGATTTAACACGGTCAGACCTTGGGCCCCGAATCATGGAATCCACAACAGAGCATTTTTACATGAAATGTCATGAAATCCACAACTGACTGATACAATATTTCAAAATAATTTGAACACGTTTTCACAGTTTGTAATTCACATATAAAAAAACATAGCCAATGGTTACAACATACCCACACATGTATTTATTGAGCACAAACTTAATTACACACCACCTTGGCTCAATCAGCCAAATAAACAGTCCAATTACAACCCTTAATTATTGTGTGACTCCACCCACTAAATTAATGTTCTATGAAATTGTTAAATAAAATATGACGTTTTCATTAGAAAAGAAGGTACACAAACAAATACATTTCCATGGATGTTTCTTTGCACACATGCACCTATAAATGTTCATTTTATTTTCCACACAAATACTGAGGTAACATTTATGTTTGAGTCAACAAATGATTAAACAATTACCAGGAAAATGTATGAAATAAACAGTTGTATGTAATCTTAAAGGATGGTGCAAAATGAGGTGAATACATGGACTCCCTATTATCACCCACCTTGATAGTCTTCACAGTCCACCTATAACATGGTCGACTGGTTGTGGACCCCAATGACCGTGTTATAACAGGGCCCGACTGTATTTTGAAAATATTGCATTGTGTATAATATAATATATTTGTTATTTTGTTTTTCACGTGTTTGTAATTGTTGTTTCTAAAGCCCAACCATGAAGCCATCAAGTCCTGCCATTGCCTTGTCTTCTGGACTTATAGATCAAGTATTATGTGAACCATTGAATCAACCAGATATAGACCACTTGAAATATTCCTGGCATCAAGTACAGGAACCCCAATGGCCGTACAACATGGAGCATTCAGTGCAGTGAGTCCTGTTTGAAGCTATTCCTTCATGAAATTTAAAACTCAGTTTATTTGTGCTGCTAGAGTCAATAAATAAGTCACCTTTAAAATTTATTACCTACTTGTTGATTGCATTTGCAAATGTTCTTCAATATACTAGCACTCGGAATTGAGATCAGTTAATCTCAGTGGTTAAATACAGGGACTTTAGTGTTGTTGTGATAAACATATCATATCCAGTAATGGGTTTAAGGTGATATTTTTGACTGTTAACAGTGTAGTGTATCCAATAAATACTAACAACCAGAAAGTGAGAGGTTTCAGGTAAGAAATGCTGATATCTTGTAGTTATAACCTGGAAGTGTTTTCTGTCATCTATATTATCTTCCTATAAGTTGTATATTTTTATCAAAGTGAGAAATGAATAAATAACAATCATAGGTTTGAATATATTATTTTCACATACATACATTAACAGTCATTCACACCTTTTACATTTAATAGTTTTATTTACATTTGGCTACTTTTATCAAGTATATGTCAATTTCAAATCCTGACTTGACCACTTGACCAGGCTTCATTTCATAGCCAACATATTTAAGTACTGGGTAAACTATGTATAAAATAAAATTTCACTGTCTGGATATACATGTGTAAATAATGATAATATACATTGAACATGACTTCATGTTTAATACTGTTAACATAATTGTTCTTCTAATGTGAACATATTTTACACACAACAACAATAATGTGATAGCTAGAGATGGAGACATTTTAAAATACATGCAATTTTATGAGCAGTTCATGGGCACAAAACATAAAATTCCTCGATGTTCATTATCAACTAGTATAATCACATTGTAATATATATTTTCCTGAGAAAATACTTGCTGCAATGTTGATAAAGATCTAGCATATTTGAGAAATGTTGCAAGTATTTTCTGAAGTTTTACTTAATGAACACATTTTGAGATCAAGTGATCTAATAGACAGGTGACAGGACTTTATTTTAGTAACATTTGGAATGTAAAGCAAATTTCTAGTCATAATACCCACTTAGTTGACTGTATGATAAATTAGGATGTCAAATGAACTTCTGTTTTTTTCTCTCATTTGAATTAGTTTGATACCATGTATATAGTAGACATGTACTGACTTGTGTATTTGTACATTTTAACCATTGTTTACTTTTTTAGTCTTATCACAGGGACTTGTATCACTCTTTGGCATTTTAAACATTATCTTTTGTAATGCTAAGTAGTGATATAAGCCCTTTGTTCATGTTTGTCATTACCTTTTCATCAAAATGTCAGTTTCTGAGAGGGATGCAGAGCTGCCAACCATTACGATTTCTGTGGAATCATTACGACTTTCTGTTCTTCATTACGCCATTATGCCCATACCCTGAAAACTATGATAAATCTGCCTTTTCCCGTAATAGTTCCATATGGTGCGGTTCTGTCACTGTCTTAGCCACACACAGCTAGCATGCTTGTATTTCAGGGAGTATCCCCAGGCTGTTGCTTGTTCAGCACAGCCTCTGTGGTGCTTATCACACGTCAGTTGCTCTAGTCAGCATGGCTTGAAAGCCTTTGCTGCGCCAGCAAATCGGAATGGTGCATTTTTTTCCAGGAGGGTCCTGCATGTTTCCCGATACAGAAATAGTGAAAAATATGGCAGTGGTCCTGGGCTGGAAAAACCGGTAGTCCGGATGCCTAGGACGTGTGGATTTTGTCTTCAGGTTAGTGACTAGTCTAAAACACTAGCCCAACTGGACTACTGGAATTTTGAGGCAAGATATGCGTTAGTCTCTAATTTGTAGAATGATTTTCCGCTGTTTTGGAGCTCTTCCCGGTGAAAAAGGTTCATAGTTTAAAACACCTGCGCAGATACCTCACCAACTGTCACTAAAAGCAATGTTCCCGATTGTAGGCTGGATTTTGGACCAATTTCCAGCAGAAAATGGGTCATGATAAACGACAAATATTTATCATCCACTAGTTTCCTGATCTGAAATAGACTGCTGTAACAGATGTCATATATATAAATATTTACTGAAGATAAGAACCATGCTTGAAGGATGGGAGAGTTTTTGGTGAGCTGCTGATCTTAGCTGGTAAACGTCTATTTTGCATTATGATGGTCACGTGACTCAAATACTCTCTCCTGATTGGCCAGTTATCTTTGTTTACAGTAAATAAAAGCACATGGTCTTGTTTATATGGTATATTTCTCTGTCCCTTTCATGTTTATTTGTTTAATCACTATTTTTTCCTTCATTTTATGTTAATATTATAATAATAGATATTACAGCAATTCTATGAAGATTTTGGTACAGTGTAGAATATGTAGGGTAATCATGTACTGAAAGAGCCGACTTGTGTATGATGACTTATTTGTTATTAAATGTGGGGGAAATCTGATTAAATGAAAAAAAGCAGTTGAACCTTTCACAAAAGAATGCCTATGATGTTAGATTGTTTTGGTATTGATAAATTACATGGTTTTATGATGCATAGTGTCATGTTAGCTGTAGGTAGCATGTCCATCAGAAACTACAACACTCGGGTTCAAGACCAAATTGACTATATTAGATGACATAAATACAGTTAAATTGAGGTTAAAAATATCCTATCCACCTTGTCTTTCTGTTCTGCTCTCACCTAAGTTGGGAAGGAGCTAGTTTCATCATAAAATTGTTACCCTTTAATAATGCACATGCACACATGTAAATGCAAGGTTCTGTTCAAAATTGGGTCAACTAATGGGTCAATTAGGTGAGTGATTGATTTATTGGGCTGTTTAGCTTCTTTGCTGGTCATAGATGGGACATATGGCTCAGAAGTAATACTCTAAGGAAACCTTCTCTGATAGATTTGTTCATTATTGAAATATGGATGAGAATTATGAACTTGTTGATTTCTATCTTTCACTGTCACATTTTGTGGTAAATAGTAATATTATTTCTGTCATTTCTATTGTAACTTTATTTCCATTTTATTTAATAGTAGCAACACTCCGACGGAGACAGCTATCCAGCACAGACATCATCAGGATATTGTGATCTCTGAACATCACCCTGTGGATAAGCAAACAGTTAGTTTACCTAGAGGACAGAACTGTCCGTCACGCCAGCCTAACATAGATCTACAGATAAACCTTAGTCAACTCTGGCTTGGCTGTAACACACTACTCATTGATGTTGTTCCATACTGGATGATCGATAACCAATCAGGAGCAGACTTGATTCTGATTGGTCGTGAGCGAGGCCAGAATGAGGACAGAAGATGGAAAGTCAGTCAAGGACAGATGTTTGCTCCACCTGTAATGGAGGTAATTATCTTCTCGGTTTAATTCTGTGTGAGTAAGTGAATGAGCGAGTGAGTAAGTGAGTAACCTCTTGGCAATATCTTAAGAATTCATATATGCAATTGCAGGTGATTAGATTGTCAAATGTGTATCCATTCATTTAATTAAGTCAGCCACTTGTCATCCTCAGTGGTGGACCAGTTAGAATATTATGCTGAAAAGTACAAATATTAAAATAAAATTTACATGAAAATAATGAACTGTTCATTTATCCTTGAGTTTATTTTCAATTTACCTGTATAAATAAAAATTGCATGCTACTTTTAGGGTTCTTTCAGATTAGGTATCATGTGGGGCTACATGCTGCACCAATCAGAGTTGATAACCTTGTCTTCAGATGATGATCTTATAAGATACTTACCCACTGTACCTGGCCTCTTATATCTGCATGGGAACATCTGCATCACTATACCTATTGTCAAGGATGGAATGGTTAATAAGGTTGGTATCCTATCACTATTATAACCATTGCTTCAAATTACACCACAATATTAATTAGTTGTTTCCTGCAGTCCAAGTTTTATGTTATTTAATGCAGTCATAATTGTTGTAGTTATATTTATAATAATATAATTGTGATGATGATGATGATGATGATGACAATGATGATGATTATGATGATGAGGTTATGCACTAGTTGTAATATCTAGACTATCTAAGCTAGTCCTCAGTTAAGTTCCTAAAAAAGGTGCTTTAATATTAATCTAATGTATTGACTATGATAATCAGTAATTTACATGGATTCTATTCATAACATGTACCACCATTCAGGCTCTGTGTGTATTAGTCTGTGTGTGTGTGTGTCTGTCTGTCTGTCTGAGTGTGTGTATGCATGCACTTTCTTCTTAGTTGCCTTATGGTGTCCAACTGCTGTTACAGGGAATTTAACCTTCATTGTAAATAATAATCTGACGAGATACTATTTAGTTAATTTTTACATTTTTATTTTATCTGCCATCTTAATATTACGATGTATTTATTATGTTTTTATATCTTTTTCTAATCTTTGTCCTTCTTATAGATCTGTTACTTGACACTGCATTCTACATCAGAGCATGGCATGCGTGTACTAACCACTAGGGAACACTACTGTCTAGCCAATATGACCAAATGGCCACTGGATTATATGTCTCTCAGTCTTATGCTCTCCACGCAAAAGGTAGATAGTTATTCAAAAATTACACGAGGTATAATTCCATAAAAATTGGAATTAAATAAAAATTGTAGAATAAATAAAATAATGAATATAATGTTACCGTAATAATTGAAAATATGACCTTATGGCTGTTCGTTGAGAATACAGAAATGTGATTAGGATATGTTTAATAACAGATCAGTTTCCTGACAGATAAAATGGACACAAAATTAAGTTAATGCATTTTGTCCTCTTATTTTCCGACCAAGCCCCTACAACTAAATACTAATTATAAAAAACGAATCTGTGGGCTATTGTCCTATCCAATTTTACTATAATGTAAAGATTGATAAATTAATTTATAGTTTTAATCTAAATATATTTAGTTTTATTATATAATGTCTAATTAACTATATTTTATCCCACCCATGTATATTTCTCTTCATGGAAGAAATCATATAGATCTAAAAAAATCATTCAAACAATTTGAATAAATATCTTTCAGGTTGTTTATTTAAACATTCTGATTTATTGCCTGCACGTTGTTCACTCTGACATTTTTGGTGCTGTTCTTTGATTACTATTTCAGACTAAGAGTGGCATTAGTCTTAAATGTTTAGTTCATAGAGATGCTGCATTAGATAGTAAATTAATTATGTATATATATTTATATTGGCATTATATAATAATTTCCAGCTTGACAGCATTTTAATCCTCTATGTGTGCTGGGGGGGGGTATTTATTTCTCACTCAATTTTATGCGTCTCAATTGAAACAATACAAAATGTAATCAACGGTCTAATTTTGCACAAAGTCCTGCCTGAACAATACTTACACAGTACTCAATATTTATACATGTCTGACATATCCAGTAATTTAGACTACTTACACAAAGTCTCAGTGTGACTATTATAATTTGTATTATGAGATATTCAGCCAGTACTCAAAATAGACATTAGTCATTTTTTCAAAGGTATTTAATATTTATTTAAATGAATGATAGATAGATAGATAGATAGATAGATAGATAGATAGATAGATAGATAGATAGATAAATAGATTTTATTTCAGGTAAAACACCCATAGTGCATACATTCATAAATATACATAACATAAAAAGACTAGATTACAATAGATAATAGCATACTAAATGACTAGATTACAATAGCACAAACACATGTCAATATAATATGACAGATTCAATAGTTATCACAAATATATAAAGAATTATCCCACTTCCACCACATGTAGTTATGTCACAGCCATGTGTTGGTATTAATAAAAGTAACAATATTAGAGGATTTACACACATACTGTCTATGTAACAACCAACTTGTGTATCAGCTAATAGTGTACTGAGGTCGACATTATCAGATATAATATATATATATATATATATATATATATATATATATATATATATATATACAAGTTACAGGTCTTGACAACATTTAACAACTCGTTTTCAAAAATACTACCATCCTTTGCATTGAAATCACCTACCAAAACTATGGAGGATGTATCACTCTCTTAAACCACGGATCCAGTATTCAAGCATGAATTGTATGGTTAATATTTAAAAATGTTGATTCCTAAGAGGATTTTCAAACCATTTACGAGCAATGCAAAGAACGCAATTTGTTGTCAACTTGTGTAAAATTAGTTTATGGCTAATTATGTAAAAATCTTTGTTCAGTTCAAATATTCAGCATCTGATTGATGAGCTTGTGTAACATTATGATTGATGTTTTTCCCAGTGTTTACAATGTAATAAATTATGTTTTGGATTGGCTTAAACAATGATGACACCTAGTTGCCTGTGAATTATTCTACACTTTTAGTGAGGATTGCCATTATATCTTATTTGATGATAACTGTTAAGAAATGATGGCTACATCTTATTCCTGCAATTAGACATTTTGTCTATGTCACACAAATTGGCTAAAAATGAGCATCTAGAAGAGGTAAATGATATTATTTGAAAAGCATGTTTTCAACCATCCACCATTAACTAGTAGTTGACTATATTTGCCCTAATCTCTCTAGGTAGATATCCTTGGAGAAAAATTCAGCTCTTATTCGGTTAAGGGTGGAAATGACCATGAAGTTAAAGATGGTGGATCTTCTCCTTCTGTGAGTAATGAGCAATCCTTATTGTTATGGGATGTGCCGTTGTCACAGGGATCTCTGGATGACTTTCTTCAACCAGCCAATAAAAATGTTGAACATGTACAGTACATGACCTTCAGACTTGGTCAGGAGAAGGATGGCAAGAATTGTGTTGCTAATTGGTGCCACCCGTTGCGAATAAAGGTGAACCAAATTGTGATTATGACTCGTGTTAGTAATAATTTAATTGATTTATTCTCTTAACGATTCCAGAATGATATATGTATGATGATATTCAGTTTCAAATTTTAATTTCAAGGTAAATGACATCGGAAGCAGACAGACTGTAGCACTAGTTTGTCCATCAGATGGCACCTCTGATGCTGTCAGTACTTCAGCATTTACACTGACAACACAGATTAAGAATAACATCATCTATATAGTTATTCTACCTGATCCAGATCCACCAATCCACCTGCATAACAATTGTAATGTGTCATTCTGTGTTGGACAAACACTAATTGCTCCGGGAATACCAGGTACGAGAAGTTATATAAAAGAGTGTATATTACTAGCAGATGAATAAAACAACAAAGTAACATATAAACTAGTACTTTATGGTTGTTGCATACCTCTGACTAGGAAAAAACTATTATTTAGTCTAAAAATCTTAGTTTATTTCTCTAGCAAATTCCAAAATCTAACAACTTTAATGAACAAGAGTTTGTTCTCTACGTGTGATAACATAATTCTTATGATTAGAAAATATAGATAGTTGAAGTGTTGTTTCTTATTGGTGTTCTTTTAGATGCTGAGGTGCAAGAAGAAGCTGAGCTTACGACGTCTTTACACGTTGTTCCGGGATATAGTTCTTATCATTATGCCTTTCCATCTGCTAATGCACAATATCCAGAGATTAACAAATCGGAGAAGGTGCTTAAGATTCACTTTGGCTCGGTGACATCGCCAAATCCTGAGCAATCCATAACTGATCCAGAACAACAGGAAGGAACACGGGTCAAAGTTATGAGGCCAAAAACGAGTAGATGGAGTTCCGGAGTGGATGTTGAATCACAGCATGACACCATTGTTAGCATACCAGATACAGCTGATGTGAAGGTACATGTTGAAAAGGTTGGTTACACGACACATGTATTTGTTGATCCAGTCAGTCGTGTTGAGATATCTGCCAAGGAGATCCGCAGTCGAATTAAAGGGAAAGAAACTCTTATGGTGGAGAGCAGAAGTACAAATCATGACCAATCAGAACAAGCAGTCCATCCAGGTGAAATATCTACAGAAGGTTGTCTCAAAACTCCAATTCCAAGCAGTCCTGTGATGCTTTCACGAAGGGACACAGGAATGAAAAAACATGTTGTGATATTAGAACTAAACACCACTGTTTTTATTGAAAAACTTCACGTGACTTTCATGATACAAAATTCAGCATCCAGAAATATCACTGAACTTCTCTGTGTTACAGCTAATAATCTAGTCATGATATTAACCCCAGAGGACATAACTCAGGCTCTAACTACACAGCACACACATTACATGCAGAGATTGATGATTGGTGTCAGCAATTTACAAATAGATAACCAGGTTTATGGAAGAGGAAGTTATGACTTTCCTGTTGTGTTTGTACGCCAGGACTCATCGTGTGATGGTGAAAGGTGCCTGGCCACCGAGCCGTTTTTGAAGCTCTCAAAACATGACAAGTGGAAGGAAGTGAAGAAACACAGCATGATATATTGCACAATACAATTGTGTGAGGATATCCTAAGATCACGTACAAATGTGGTGAGGTTGAAACTAGCATCTGAGCCATTAGCCATCTACATAGAAGATGTTTTCATCTATGACATCATAAAGTACATTGATGACCTCATACCGACAACTCTGATCAGGAACATCAGTCATGCACAGGTCCGTCTCACTAGGCTTCCTCCGGATATTCGATTGACTGCTTCCAATTTAAATTTACCAATCAGGTTGCAGCATCTGAGCATTGAATCCATATCTCTATTGGTTAGTGTCCATGCTTCTCTGAAGTTGTTTATAGCTTCGGATAATACTCCACTGAACTTTGCTCATTTCGAGAGAAGAAATGTTTTCACCAACAACCACCAATTAATCAAGACAGTGGCCATGCATTATGCATCAGGCGCCCTCTTCAGAGCAGGTAATTAAGCATTGTATAATTGTGTGTGTGTATGTGTGAGTGTGTTGTGTGTGTGTGTGTGTGTATGTGTGTGTAGGTTGTTCAGTAGCTTTCTAAAATACTTTATTAAAGTTTGTCAAAGAAAAAGCATGGTAACCTAAATAAGAAATGCCCAAAAGATAACACATTTGTATTGCATGAAATTCACTTTTATTGTTCAGGAAAGACATGGCTGTTTTTGTTATTGTTGATATATATATATATATATATATATATATATATATATAAAACATCCTACATGAATTATTGGTGTGATTTGATCAAAATAAGCCTTATACCAATGGCTAGTTTGAAATGATATTTCCAGTCATATCTTTTATAGAAGGTGGGAGAGTGAAAAGATGTTGTTCTTCATTTTTAGAACACTTTATTTTATAAAGATGACAGTGCATTGATTTTATGTGTGGAATTGTACAGAGAAAACATGGAATTACCTCACAAATGAGGTGTATGTTTTTCCCCATTTGTCAATTTATCATTAGTAGTTGCACATTAGTTTGCACATGTCTACTAAATTAATAGGTGCTATGGTGCACATAAAAAGTTACACTAACCTGGAAAGGCAGTATCTGCAATTTCTATCACAGTTGTGGTAGAACAAGAAAAGTTTAAACAGAAAATATGATTTATGAGTTCCCTTAATTATCTTGGATATAAATAACAATCTTAATATATTCATTTATTTTGTAGGTTGGGTGGTAGGATCCCTGGAGATTCTTGGCAGTCCTACAGGCCTGGTAAGAAGCATAGGTAATGGAGTGGCAGATTTGTTCCGTTTACCTTATGAAGGTTTCATGCAAGGTCCAGGAGCATTTGTTGGGGGTGTCACTAGAGGAATGGGTTCACTTTTAAAGCATGTCTCCACAGGTAAGTGAGAAATTTATCATCCAGAATGATGTCTGTCTCTGATCACATTTCTCATATTTAATAGAAGTAAAAAGATAAAAATACAAATCGGTTGCATTAAATAAACTTTTATTGAATTATGTTTTCAGGTACCATTATGTCAGTAACTAATTTTGCATCAAGCGTTTCACGTAACATGGAGCATCTATCTTTGGATCCTGAACATTGTGAAAGACAAAAAGAAAGTCGTAGACAGAAACCTGAAGGTTTATCACAGGGTATAATGAAAGGTCTTAGTGGTCTAGGACTTAGTCTGCTTGGTAAGTTTTGCAGAGGGCAAAAGAGAGAGTGAGACACACACACACACATACAGGTGGCTATCACCCTGGGTCTGGTTTTCCCTTTTCTTCTGGTGGAATTAAATCTACCATCACAGACTTCACGTATATTTCTTTGGCTACAGCCAGTTATCATACTAAAGTATGAACTGATTTCTGTAATTCAGGAAAACTACATTATAGAAAAACAATTACAAAGATTACAATTAGAAATCAGCATGACACCAAAAATTGCAAAGCACTTATTTCTACAGTGATCGTTTTAACAAATTTCAGACAAACATAGCACATGTTTAAATTTGAATTATAAAATAACAATTATTTTTAGGTAGAGCAGATTGCATTATGGATTATAAGTAATTTGAAGAAGAAAACAAAACAACCAGTATGTATTTAAAGTTTGATAACTCATGCATTTATGTGTATGATAGAACTACTCAAACTGATACCTACTCTATAAAGTTATCTAGATATTGCATAATTCCAAAAGATATAACTTCCTTTTCAGTTGACCATATGAATGACCATATGCCTACATGAGTTTCTGTGTGGTTTGTTTTCTCCAAAATTCATGAAATCCCTTCTAAAACCACAAATAAATATTTGATATTTTTGTCTAGAATTATAGAAAGAGGAGTTGCTATCCATCTAAACAAATATTTAGTCAACAGTAGATAAAATGAAACACAATAATTTGCATATAAAAGTGGCCACAGTGCTGAAACAACTTTGATATTATGCTGTCAATTGATTACAGTAACCCAATATTTATGGACATGTCTGCTGTATTTGATACAGTTGACCATAATATATTTTGTGTCTGGATGGAAGATACGTTGTTTGGTTTCTGTACTTTTTAGAACAATGCTTCCAGAGCTTTTCTGTTCATGGTATTTTATTTGATGTTCTATCTTTATTATCCAATGTTGCACAGGCTCCAGTTCTTGGCTCTTTTGTCTTAATAACGTGATATGGCATTTAATATCACTTGGATGCCAATGACATGCCGCTATATATGTCACTGGGTCCTAATAATGGGAGTTCTCTTCCTTTGGGAGTTCAGAACATAAACATTGATGACATTTGGTTATGAATGATTCAAAATCTTCTAAATTTAGGTGACAATAAAATGCATATTATTTATTTGTCTTCACTACATTATGACAAATTCCTAATAACATCTACATTACACATTGATGAATTTTTCATTACTTCTAATGAGTTAGTACAAAATTTAGAGGTTATCTTTTACATATTAATAGGATTGAACATGTCACATCATTATACCAAACTGTCATCTCTTGAATGCTTTTAATCTGTTTTAAAAGTTCAATTGTTCAAGGTTACTCACCGTTAAGTAATGTTGATCATTCGAATTTTAGAATAAGCTTTGGATACATTTATATTAGGATATTATTGTATAGTACCTTTGAATGGCTCATACTAGTAAAAATACTTTATTAATTATACTTTATTATTATTTTTAATATTATAACTATGATCCTAACAAAAAGTAAGAATATAAAACATTAATAAAACATAAAAGAATTTGCCTGTCAGATTTTCAGAATGTTAAATAACAAATCTTGACTAGATATTTGACATGTATCTGATTGTTAGTAGGTTTAATGTTGCTGGGAATTTCAATCTAGGGCAGCTAGCATTTATGTGCATTTAATAGAAACTTAAACTTTATTCAGAGCAAGCTGATTACTGTAGCCTGGATTTACATTTTTTAATTATTACAGAACAAACTGTGGAGACTTATCGGTAATCAAAATAAA
The DNA here is from genome assembly GCA_025642065.1 of Paralvinella palmiformis. Taxonomy (NCBI): domain Eukaryota; kingdom Metazoa; phylum Annelida; class Polychaeta; order Terebellida; family Alvinellidae; genus Paralvinella; species Paralvinella palmiformis. The sequence goes on from JAODUP010000032.1 coordinate 1,652,683, forward strand.
ATTGTATAAGAGGTGATGTTTGAAAGTTTATAGTTTCCACATATACATATGTTTTGTCTGCAAATACAGTAAAGTTAGACTGGCATTTCGTTTGGTAATTAACTTTTCAGTCACCTTTTCCAGTATAAGATTGATAACAGTTGATCCCTAGGTAACTGATAATGACATGTGTATGACATGCCATGATGTAGCCAGCATTTTGCACCATAATGGAACTGCTAGTGTGGTGTTTTCTTTAAGAAGCAAACCTTACTGACCCCATCTTCCCCAAATGGAGAGGAAATCAGCCATTCTTTGACTATTTAAGGTGCTGTGGAAAGCCTATGCTATATTCCCTTAGTATTATTGCCTAAGATTATGAGGTCTCAGTCATACGCCACCAAAGTAGTTTGCACCAATGCTTATATCATTAATATATGAAAGAAATATTAATGCTAGAAGACTCAACCCTTGTGGCATCCCACTAGTAGGAGTTGCTAGAATTGAAACTGTGTCAAAAACATTTTGATGTAAATAGTGTTTGTTATCTGAATCTGCTATAACACAGGTGCTGTGGCTGGTATTGCTGATCAACCCCTTCAAACACTGACTCAGTTAGGAGATCCTGATGAACCACCCTCTGCAGCATGGGCAGCCACTAATATTGTGACTGGAGTTGGTAAAGGGCTTGTTGGCATGGTAACCAAGCCAATTGGAGGTGCAGCTGAATTTGTCTCACAGACTGGAATGGGACTATTACAAGGCACAGGACTTTCACAGTTTCCAAAACAACATCATCCAATGGTTGATATGGATTTATCATCTTTTCATAATGGGAAGATTAAGTTTATTCAGTAAGTATGTTTTGTTTGTTTTTGTTTAGTATTTTATTTTGTATGTGGAAGTCTCACAAAATTATGAATTTGGCATTTGCAAGTCTGTTTACGTGTTATTTATTTGATATTTGCAAATTGTATGTACATAATTAGTTGGTGTTTATAGACATTTTATAAACAGGAGTTTATCAGACCTGCTTAATGAGTAGAATGACAAAGGTTTTAAACCCAGTTGTTTGGGTTTGTTTTCTGCAGAAAGATGCTTCAGTCTGGTCCTTGTTATGAGATTCTCATTGTGGTGCATGCCTCCCATTTATCAGCATCAGCCAATAGTCCACAGATATCTGGTTTACCTGATGGACACAGGGTGGCAGCACAGTCAGAACTACAGCAGGTCTCTTTGTTGCTGACGCCAGAAGTACTTTTTATCATCAATGATATTCATGATCAGCAACAAGCAGCATTTACACTCACTGACTTAGAATGTGTTGAAGACCCATGGGATCCTTACATCATCAAGGTTACACTGAAAGATACCAGAAATCCTTCTGACAAATGGGTATGTACACAGAAAACACCAAAGAGGCATTGAAACCAAATCTGTTTGATTCAGAAGATATGCCAGTTCAGTCAATGTACACTTCTTTATTGTTATATACAATATAAAAGAGTAGTGACCTAGAAGTAAGTAGTATGCAGAATTTTAATGTATTTTGCTTAAATAGCATTTCAAGTCAACCTTCAGACATAAGACTTCCATTGTAATGAGGACCAATCATAAAATGTTGACCTGCATGATTTGAATGTTGAGCACTGATATGTTTCATTACGTTTCCAGATGATATGCATGTTTCTTATTAGATTCAATCCCCAGTTATATATTAATCACATTGTTTTCCTAATCAGAGTGGTGACCACACCATCAGCAATGACAGGGTAGCTGAATTCATTGACAAAACTGCCCAGTATACATCAATTACCAGCCAAAATACCACCAACCAATCAGAACAAGCCAAAACCAGAGAAGACCAGTTGATGGCAACAACACAGAAATCAGATCACCAATCAGAGTCAAGGAAACCGAGAAAGTCAGGTGACCAGTATGAGAGCTCAAAGGTTAAAAATAGACACCAAAAAATGTTGGGCGGTCCATTTAGCTTCCACATGGACTGCACACAGAGAGAACTTTTTATGGCCATGTTTAACATTGCCAAAAATAGAACAGCAGGCTATGGCTTTCCGGTGTGAGTATTTAGAATAATTTTCACTCACTAAATTCGATTCAGTTTGCAAGAGATTTGTATGTATGTGCTAAAATGGTAAAGTTTGAATATGTTTAATAATGTTTACAGCTTCAAATCGGGTCAAGGTTATTTAAGTTCATTAATTTGGGTGTTTTTTTTCTTTCAAAGCAGCTAACAAATGAATGAATTTACTCAGATCTGCTGTTTACAAGATGAAGGCCATTAAATGTGTAAAACTACCGGTATATGTTAATGGGGTAATGTGTTTTCATGTTTTCGCCCAATATAAATAGCTTAAGATATAGGTTACTATGAACTAAACTGTTGTTTTGTGTTAAAGACAGACAATGTGTAGAAAGCATATTGATGTATGTTTACTTGATATGCTATAGAATTAGTAGTTTGATATCAAGCTATGGATAATAGAGTTAATTCTGAACCAAACTAGTCATCAGTCTGGCTTGTTTAGTTCTTGATATAAATTTATATACTTGCATGCATGCAATTGCATTAATAACTGCACACACACACACACACACACACATACACAGAGGATTCAAAGCATGAGGTGAATTTGTTAGCATACACCTGTATTATTTTTCATGTAGCCTGTCAGAATTATGCCAGATGTATTTGTGATGGTTTATTCTTATTTATAATATTTGTTCTTCATTTGAAGACTGACAACAGTGAACAATTCTAAGGTGACTCAAACATGTATTCAACTCAGTGTTAATGTGTTTCTCCTTTCTTCTAATATCCGCTTTATGACAGGACACTCGCACACACCCCACACACCACACACACACACACAGGTTTTTTTATTTATGTGTTAAATAAGTTAATTATTCATACTTTTCAACATGATATTCCTACTGATTACTAAAGTGTGGTCATCATTAGAAATATTGTATTTTCTGTGTATCAGTGTGGTACAGTTATTTGGGAATCACTTTATTTGTTAAAACCTGAAGTCTTTCAGTAAATGAAATAAATTATAATAAATAATTAGCATTTGATATTGTCATTGATGGCTTTGTGGTTTAGAGTCGGGTGTAGAAAGATGGTGACTACCCTAGAGTGTTTTAGAAAGTACTTATTTGATTATATACCTTTATACTTAAAACAAAGAAATGTACCAAGACAGATATACATTTTCACGACCACAAGTAGCTAATTAGGAACTAATGGGTCATAGTGCAGAGGTTGTTTCATGGTTTTAGTGGTAATATGGGTTGTAATCATGTTGTAAACATGATTTGTATTTTTCCATGAAGTATCTTTTCACCTACTTATAAAATACAAACAAACACACACACACAGATTAAAGAGATAAAAGGTCTTCCTTTAATTTAATTTCTAGTTCAGAATCATTAAAATATATGTATAAAGCTAAATTGAGATATATAAAACTGACTAAGAAAAAAGAATAAAATTAAACACCAAAATGGCTCAAGAACAAATGCGTTTTCAGCAACTTCATAAAAATGTTCAGTGTTTTGGATTCACAAATGTGAGCTAGGAGTGCATTCCATAGCTTGGGTGCTGAACACTGAAATTTTCTTTCGCCATAGCTAGATGTTCTAACCCTTGGAACCGTCAGTGTCATTGAACTCATTGATCATAGTGTTCTTCTTGGTTGATAAACTGTCAACATATCAGATATGTATCTTGGAGCTAGGTATTCATGTATGGGTTTATACGTGTACATTAGAATTGTAAGTTGCCCTCGATACTAACAGGTAACCAATGGAGCTCCTTCAATATTGGTGTCATGTGACTCCGGCATGATGTCTGGGTTGCAATCCATGCTGCTGTATTCTGTATACGTTATAACTTGTTAATGGAGGTCTGGGACAGTCCATTGAGCAAAGCATTACAGTAGACATTAGTCCCTGACAAATTCCACTGATTCCTTCTGAATGAAATAGTTCACCATATGCACTAAGCTATTATAAAGACGATATCCTGTGGTTAATTCTCACAAGTATAAGATCATTATGGACAATAACTCACACATTTCTTATTTTGCTGGTAAAATAAAATAAAAGATTTGATGCACGTTACAAGTTATGATCTTTAAGTTCAATTTACTGTTGTGTTTTAACTCTTTCAATTTGAACAATTCATAACTGTCTCATTCCAAGATGTCGGCATTGTACCAAATATTTTCACCAGTATGTTACTTCCTGATGTTAAGTATAAAGCTGTGGTGTGGAAAAGAGGAGAAACTAAATTGATGGGAGGCCGAAAATGGAAATGCTGTAAGGAGATATAGAGATGTAGCACTTTATAAATCGATGATACATTACTGATAATATCCAAAATTACTTTTTTATTTCCCAATATGGTTCATATAAATGAGATAATGTTCTGGGCCCATGATGGAACTTGGTAGTCTTTTATTGTTATTAACGTCTCTCAGAAATATAGAACTGATCACCACTTGATTTATATCAAGATAATTACATCAGGTGGGCATAATCAAATACTAAAACAAAACATGTCTAGTTCTATATGCAAGTGTCACGCGAAACAAGCTTTTATAAATATGATTTGACGCCTTTGCTAATATTATCCAACTTTAGGGCTTATTTCTAACTTCAGTTGCTGACAGTCAGGGTGAATGGTCAATGTTTAAAATGTGTCTAATAGAAATCAATTGAAGAATTCAAATCTTTCTTTTTACTAATATCTGTAAGTGCCTAGTAAATAATTTTGGGATATAAACTAATTTTGCAATTTTATCCTTTGAGTGGTACGGTGTAAAACAAAATGTTCACGGCCGACATTGGGGATCAAGCAGTTTTGGATGGTGGTGAGGTTAAGCGAAAGATGCAACATCCTTCAGCCAATATTTAATACTGTTCTACAGTCCTGTTGTCAACTTAGGGCGCCTCCATGGTCTAGCAGTAGCGTGTTGAACCGCAGACCACTACCACCCGTGTTCGAATCCCAGCATGGGTATATCTGAAGGTTCTTTCATCTTTGACTTAGCTTCATTACCTTTGGAGGTCGCTCGGCCCATTTAGTGTGTACAGAAGTGGCTGTAAAACACCAATCATCATCATCATTCTGTTCTCAACTTGTCCATATTCACTCAGTTGTGCGTATCCTGTAGACTATCCGCAAGCTAGACCGAGCTCACTGGGCCAAATTACCAATTAACCAATTAATTATACCATTTAAATAAGGCGTCTCGATAGCCTATCTACCTGGTAGCACAGTTGGCTTTAGTCACATAGACCTCTACCCCCATGGTTCAAGCCCCAGCGAAGCTATGCCTGAGGGATGTGTCATTCTTCACTTTGATTCATTATCTTTTGAGGTAACTCAATACATTTGCCCACGATGTGCACAAAAGTTGCCATAAACAATATTATTAACGTATAGTTGTATTTAATTATATGTAACTATGTCCTAGAAGGCTGATAGCAGAAGATGCAAATAATATAAGCTACGGATAAAAACAAGCTATCTGTTTATATAATATGTGTAATATTATCAATATACAATATCATAGTATGCGTTGATTGATGACAAGTTAATTTGAGATCCAAATTATGGCTATCGGTTACATTTATGCTTCAACTAAACAACATTGTTATGCGTAAATATATTGTATACAACTGGTGAACAATAACAAAATTATAAGATTTATTTATCACCTAGCATGAATATTGCTGAAATTTCCTTCACACACAGAAAGCTTTAGAAAACCTCAAAATAAAAAAGTAAATAACACAATTTATAACAATGACTGCCAAATGAATAATAGTTATATAATATAATAGCCGAAATTGCTTACCCCAGGACATGGCTTTAAAGGTTGTTGGGAAACAAAGATGAAGTAAATATGTATGCATGTATATTTGTCATGGTATCTTATGCATAAGATACCATGACAAATCAAAATTGTTTTGGCATGAAACAAAATTAATATGACTTGATATGTAAATAAAGTATGAGGTAATTTATTAAAGCCCCCAAAGTAGTAAGTTTATAGGTATCGTAGAGATGCCAAAGAAGATGGAAAGGGCTTCACGCGAATATATAACAACAGGAGAATACATACAGGATGAAATGAGTTGGCAATATCCCTAATGTACCGATCAACAAGCGTCCCAGTTATGTTTCATGTTACATTGACATCGTTGGGTCGTTCGAAGTAGGTTAGCGAGTGCTGTTGCCACTGGTGAGTTATCAACTGAGTGAGTTACTTTGTAAGACCGCAATGCATCACTACGCCAGAAATTCACACCCGGCTGCGAAGCTCTCAAGAATATAAGTTGAATGACTTTGTGAATATCAAAGGGACCTCAGAATAGCGTTGAAAGTTTGGGCCAGTTTACCGATTGTTAGTACAAAAAGGTGTTCATCTTTACTTGGCATCATAAGAAGTAAATCTTTCAGTTACGTGGTCGGCTAGACCGATAGCATAGCGATATATGTGCCTGGTGGGGACAGAGTGGGCTGCCTGGAATGTTTGACAGCGGCAAGAGGTGGCGCATCTTCATCCCTTTGTAGAGTCTCCAACCAGCTAATAAGAATTACAAGACCAGGTGAACGTATCATTACATCACCTAGGCACGTGTGCCGACTTGGATCAAATGTTTGTGAAGTCTTTTGTATGTAGAATTCGATTGGTGCAGAAAAGCCGTAAAACTAGAAACGAGAATACTACTTTTAATACACAGACTTATGTTAAGTAAAGTATCACGCACTACAAAGTGTGTGAGCATGAGTATATCTATTGGTATCCGTTGGTTGGGAGCAAACAGTTACGAAAGGACATATATCCTAGCATACAAAAGTCAGTAGATAATATTCAGGAATCTATCAAAGGTATTGAATCCACAACACATGTGCTTAGTGCTCCATCCCAGGAACAGAAATTCTAAATTAAAAGAATGCAGCAAAGACGGCTTCTTAATGTTGAGGCTCGCGTAATAATTTAATATTCACAGGTGTGCTAGAGGCGGATGGCGAAACAAATAGTGAAATACCAAACATGTTGCAGGACTTATTTACTAAGGATCTGAAATTGGAAAATAGTAGTATCCATATCTCGCATTGTCACAGATTGGCTTCTCTATCCAGAGATAAAATCATCATTGATGTTAAAAGATACCCAGTAGATGATATTGGATTACTTCCTGTCAACATATCAAACATATCCACCATAACGACGGATGAATATGTGTTCTTTCATGGGCGTATGTTAGCTTTCAGCAACTTATACCCATCACATTTCGAGATAGACAGCATCCACTACAGTTGTGTTGAACAATACCTTCAGCGTGCCAAGGCCTTCAGCGCCAAGAAAGATGAACGAACTAGCTGCAGAGATAATGCTACTCTCTGATCCAGCTCAGATGAACCATCTTTCCGATACCACCAACAGCAAGACATGGACGTTGGAGATACAATGAGAGGACATGACGCGAGCTTTATCTGCAAAATATGATCAAAATAGTTATTTTTACAAGAGAATTATGGACACAAACCAACGCAAATGTCTCCGTAACCGGACCTCAAAGTTCCTAAACCAGGAAGGGTCAAAATCAATTTGGTCTGTTGTTGAATGGGCTACTTAACAGATACAGCTGTATAGTGAGTGGATATTTAGTTTTACCTTTGGCAAATTGACATCACGTGCGGGACATTCTATCTCATATCAAATATATGCTAGCCCATACTTATAATATGTTGCAATCATATATGGGTCATTCCATATAAAATCAAATTCAGTGGCCAGCAAAACATCGACTCAGACTCAGGTTGACAACAAGTGAGTTATGTCCGCCAGTTTTCACATTTGTTTGTTGAAATGAACATTTATATGAAAATGTACGTCGATTCTCGTACAGAAAGGCGTTGATGGTGCTACTAAATTGTGTAATCGTGGCATTTATTCTTGCGATGACGAGTACGGCTATGGAATTACGTACGAGGAACTATGTCTTTAAAGCGACCTTGGAATGAGAGTTAGGTGTCATATGAAGAAACGGTATAAGATATTTTCTGAGCCGCTTCTAGTTTATCAAAAATTGCAGTAACCTAGCTTACATGTCGTGTATAGGGAAGTTACATTTCAGAAAAGATAAATCTTCTGTTAGACATTAATTTGGTGTTGTCACGTATCATGCCGTCCAGAACATGAATTATGTTTTATATCATTCTTGTCAGAATGGCTTAATATGTATGATGGTCGTCAAACTGGAAGGTTTATCTGTATTTTAAAGTAGAGACGTGTTGGATTGTGATTCCTTATCACTGAAATATGAAGAAGCGATTCTGATATAAACTGCAGTGAAGTGCAGACCAGCTAGAAATAAACCGTGGTCTGGGCCACGAGGGTTCAGGCTTTTACATGTTGTTATTTTAATAATTTAATAAACCTAGTCACTATATTGTCTATTATAATCTTGAATTATGACTAATTACTGTGAATTAAGTTTATTTAAATTTAGTCATCTAATGAAGCCCTGTCGTTAGGCTGGATCAACACAATGTTCACAATTTAGTGTGACATTGAGACATTGATGCTTCCTGAGATTCAAACATTAGCCATACATTGATTGAATAATCATAAGCAAGTACATAATCTAGAACATAGATGCATGTAAAGGCTTGAGATTAATAAAAGAAAGTACAGCGCTGGAAATTTTTTTTGAACAGCTAGTAAATTTCTCTAAATTGTTTTGTTTATTTATGAATAGCAAAAACCTAAATTAAAAGATAGCTTTAAGAAACACCATTGTGTTTTAGGCCATTTGTACATAACTTTGACAGGAATATAGAATATTTAATAAATGTAGCGCAATAACAGAAGTAATAATAATCATAATGGCGGAAATGAGGGAGACCCAGATCGTCTGTAATTTATAGCTTCCCCACGGAGACTAATTCTGAATAAATTTAGAATGGATGGCATGATCGGTGGAGAAAACCTTGCCAGTTGCCTGGCTGGATGAAAAACTCCTCCTACTATAGTGCCACGGCCGAGAGGCGAACCTGCGACTTCCGGCACAGAATGACCAAAGCTATCCGTAAATAGTCACGCTCTACCCATGAGACCAAAGAATTAACGATACCGTAAGAAACATGTAATAAAGACTTGACAAACATGAAAAATAATCAACATGGATGACAAATCACAATGAATATGAATTAAATAATACATGATTAGGATATTTCATAAGTAAAAATTTGGTTGCTAAGCGACGTGCACGCACCAATGCCTAGATTCTCTTTGGCTTGTTTTCAACATGGCCGTTGCACTATTCTGGCGCGATATTATTCCATTCGTCTACCACAAACCTCCTGAGCTCTTGCATATTTCTTGGTTTACGTTCAGAAACTGCTGCCTTGATGATGCACCACAGATTTTCTATTGGACTCATGTCCGGATATTGTGCAGGCCAATCCATAAACTGGACTCCATGTTCGTTCGCCAAAGTCTTCTAGCTCCGGCAGTCTTACGCGTAGCATTGTCCAGTTGGAAAATCCAATGCTTAGTACGTCGGTAATTGAAAAGAGCGCGAGCTTATGGGAGCATGTGATTTCCTAATATTTGACAATACTTGGGCGAATTCATCATCCCCTCACGAACGGTTAGTTGTCCAACACCTCCAGCACTCATGCATCCCCAAATAATTATGCTTCCTAGTCCATGTTTCACCGTTGCAACAATGCAAGCAGGTACATATTCTTCCCCTGGTCTCCTTCAGATTTTGAAACTTTACTCGGGTTGGATATAGCTGGAATCTGAACTCATCTGACCATAGAATCGTTGCCCAGTGTGTTTGTGTCCACTGACCGTGTTCTTCACCCCACAAATGTCTTGCTCTTCTTTGTTTCTCCGTTATCAATGGGTTTTTTCTTGCAATACACGACTTGAAACCATGTTTCAAAAGTCGCCCACGAACAGTTCTGGTTGTAAACTGGTCCCTTGACTGCTCCGACCAATGTCGCTTCAGTTCAGGAACTGATTTATTCCTGTCGGTTCGACACAGGCGAAGCAGGACACCATCGTTTCTTGATGTTCTTCACCTGGGTCGTCCACTCCTAGGTTTGTTTTTCAGGCTACCCGACTGCTGGAATCTTTTGGTGATCATCCTACCTATCGTGTGCCTACATCGGCATCTTGTAGAAATCTGACGATAACTGCATCCCTCTTCATGGAGAACCTGGATCTTCACACGGTTTGAGTACAGTATGTTCCTCGTCTTCGCCATTTGTATGTATAATAGGAATATTCTTTTTATATTATTCCCTTTGTTAATAACATGAAGCCTCAAAATAATGGTGTTTCATAGCCATATTGTCTCTCCCCAAAAATACGTGATTTCACTTTTTTAATTTATTAATTCTTTACACTATTATGATTTATATATCTTATGTAAGCAACTCATTAAAATGGTTTTCTACAACAATACAGGTTGATTTATTAACCACACACTGAAGTATGTGCATTATTTGGAAGAAACACCAAATCTAGTCAGTATTTTTTACATCACTGTACATTGCTTTTCGTAAATGTATTAGCGCCCAGTGCGCTAAATAACCAAGTAAAAATATACATACAGCTTTGAATTGTTCCGATAAACCAAAAGTGAGGATTATTAATTATATAAATCCTAAGACGGTATCCTGAAACTATGTTGTTCCGATCATTACACATAATAATTAATATGTAAATTGATTATATTAAAGAGATTTGTTAACATTTTGAAAAGCTATGTAGTGCTTATATTGATGAAAAACAACTGTCTTGTTTTCACGAGCTTTTGATAACAGAAAATGTTACCTTCGTTGACTTCATTACAATATCAATTCAAATGTGTTTTTCGTAGTTTACAACAATATTAATTTTATGTATTGTTATTTAAAACGTCGATGCCTCAATGGGGTCATTGCTGACCTTTAAACATTACAAGTGATTGATAATCATTATAGGTTGTGTGTGTGTTTGTATGTGTGTTTGTGTGTGTGTGTGTTTGTATGTGTTCAGTCTGAAATTCCACTCTTATGACTCTATAGCATGTAGGAAATGTTACACCCCTAATGAAAGCCATTCAGAGCTTGGCGATGGAATCAATTTGAAGATGGCTCACTTCAGTGTCGTCGTGGGAAATATGTCACCACGGACAGGCTCTTAACAACAAACGTCAATATGTTTTAATGCAATTGTAATAAACATTGTGTGCAGTTAAAGCATACATTTCTCTCTTTTTTGCCTACAAGTTAAACAATGGAAACATCTGACAATGACCTCTATTTGGTCTGTACACATTTTCATTTCTGTTGACAATAGTACAAGTAGGCTGAATAAAATGACTTTATTACCCAACTAGCACATATTACAGCACGCATTCGTGCATAAATCCCATTGAACGGATGCCAATTCTAGCCACCAGACTCACAAACACCTACACAGTGTCGTGTCTCATCATCCATCACCTGAAATATAACAGTATTTCGTAGATCGATGTCAAACAGTCAACGACGAGTTACGGGGACAGGGTATTAGCAAGGTGTCCCAGTTTACAGGATGTCTAATGCCATACGGTATAGCATCGATAGAGCACACTTCCGGTGAAAGCGTTTTAACAGACCGTTAACCGGTGAAAACAACGAGCTAGAAAACGACAAAGGTGCCTCACCTGTGACAATATCACGACAAAGCCAATTTACTACTGGAACAATGCTCTTTTGACACCTTGTAGGACAGTTTCAATTTGGACATTGGAAACAAACTATTTGATGTAACGTTGAAGCTTTATTATACATTAGAAGGCTGTATAAAATGTGGATTACTCTAGTAGTATGTGTACTAAATTACGGTAAGTAACAAATAGGAACCTCTACTTATGACTGTAAGTACTATGTCACTTATGCTGTTACTGGTGTGATTGTTGAAATGTTGCTACTGTTGCTGCTGCTACTACTTCTACCATCACAATCACTACAATTATTACCGCCACTAACAGTGGAAAATGTCTTCAGTACTAGAATAATTACGTCAACCTTCATCATTATTATTATTATATTATATATATATATATATATATATATATATATATATATATATATATATATATATATATATATATATATATATATATATATATATAACCTTTCAGGTAATCTGCATTAAATCTCAGTTAGCAGTAGATGTATTATCTATATACTTCGGGTGATATACATATTAGTTGATTATACAGGTTAACTGTAACATATATAGGTAGATAGGTATGTAGATAGATGGGCAAAGAGGCAGACAGAGAGAGACATATATATAGACACAAACACGCGCGCGTTTGTGGATAGATACGTAGATAGTTTGTTTTTGTATTAGAGTAAATGTTTATATGCATAAAACATACATACAATATTATACAACACGATATCTGATTGATCATGCTTAAATAATGTTATTCTAATATAAACCAGTGAACTATCATCTGTGCCAAGATAATCGAGATAAAACACAGTGTGTAGATCATGCGATTATTTTTGCTATTTATGCAATTAACAATTTGACTTTAAACACTGCAAATACATTTTCTAAATATTTGAAATGATACTTTATCCTGTTATTAGTTATAGTGTTATTGGTTTTACAAAGAGGAACCAGAAATACAGGCATTAGATTCAGACACAAAATGGCTGAAATAACTGAAGTTTAATTTTATGTTAACACAAAGAGAATTAAAATATTTGTATAAAACAATTACTTGATTTCTCTATGAGACAGCATTGCATTTTAAAGTCCAAAACATTCTACGATGACAGTCCTCGAACATTAATATGCCCCCAACCAGTCGTTTCGAGTAGACTACGTATTTAATTGTCTCCATCGTGACCAATCAGTAATCGCGTATTTAAAATCAACAAATAGAGAACAATATACAGTGTATTTCCGTAAGAATAACGTATATTTTGTACTGTTAGTGTTTAGAGAACACGTAACTTACTGTTATAACAAAGCATATTATTCCCTGCTACCGATATTTTCGAAATCCAAACAACAATAATTTATCTTCCGTTAAAATGTTATCATTTACGGTTGAGTCAGCTGATGATCATGTCTCCATGAAACATTTGTTGACAAAGAGTATACTACAGCGGCTACTAGATTGGGGAATGTTTATGTGCTATAAATAGATTGACGGTAGAGCGTAGATATTCGGGTTTATTATTTTGGTCGACAACATTCTCTTATAGAAATATGTGAAAAATCTACAAATTCACTGAAATTAGCTCTCTTTTCCTATCTAGTTGTAATTTCCGATGGCCTTGTCAGTACCTGGGTGGAGTGGGACGGTTCGGGATACGTCGGTCTTAGCGAAGAAGAACTCAGTCACAATGACGCTGCCGTTCAGTGTCAATCAGTCGGAGATGTTCTTCTCGAGTATCAGGATTCGACCAGCCTCAACGAAGTTCTAGTTAATCTGATCCCAATGGGAACACCAGTCTGGACCAAAGGAGATGATAACAAAGGTAAAGCTGTTTGGCTGCAGTAAATTTAAATTAGTTTGTCCCACCTATTTCATAAATCATTTTAGTGTTGTGTACTAGGTATATATATATATATATATATATATATATATATATATATCGATATTTGCAGCAGTCCACTCTTTCATGCTACAATGCGAACGTGATTATTTTCTCTACTGTCTAATGTTATTGAACAGGGAACTGCTATTACATCACAGTCATTCAGGACAGAGTTTATGTGTCGAAGAGTACTTGTGATGATGGAAAAGGCTATTTGTGCCATCGATTGGCAAACTCAGGCAAGTATATATTGAGTTAATATAATGTTCAGTCAGTTTTAACGAAGTTGATTTTTTATTAAATGAATCCATCTAATAGTAACAAAAACATTGCCGCTACATAACAATACAATATTTCGTATAACGCCTATTTATCAGCAAACATTTGATACTTTAAGTACTTTGACACAAAGCATTGTTTGTTGTGATATTCCTTACTGGAATGGACAGTCGTATGACTCATTAACTTCCACTGGATTGGAATGGCGTTCCATACGCATACAATAAAACAGACATCCATAGCTGAGTAGTGTGTATATGTTGTGCTAATTTGTAAATTGCAGTGCCTTGTGTGGTTTAAGCTACTTTCTTACCATCACTGACAGGTAATTATAATGCAAAATGGAGCCAGAATACCACGACAATGGTCACGGACAGGGTTCTTTTTACGTCTTGAGAGGCTATTTAACTTTTCACTTGAGAAAATATACTCCTTCCATATGATAAGTTACAATTCGACATTTTGTTTTGACATCAACGCACAATTTATCCACGTCCAGCAAACTGCGCTTTTATTAGCAAGTGTAATTAGACTATTTAATGTTCTAACCTGTCTCCTTGTCATCGTTCACAGGTTTAAAACTGTAAATATCACCAATTCCTCTTATTAGTATTACATCATGAGAGTACTGATATAATAAATAGTTCATTGTCCTTTCGCAACTGGAAATTTTCGAGTTAGAATTCTAATCCTAGTCATATTTATATTTGTAGTATGTTAATCTAAGGAGATACTACGCGGTCATTTATCCTATGGCTAACAGGAACATTCTTTAGCATATAGAAAATTATGTTGTAATGAATTATTGGCAGAAAGCTTTACCATTTCTTGTTTCAAGCCACAACAATAACACCAACAACAACGGGACAGATCGTAGTAACACCAACGATAACAGAAGATGTAACAACAATAATAACAACAGAATCAGAGACAACAACAGAACTAACTACCATCAGTAATGCAACCACATCTGAGAAGTATGAAGTGACCCCTGACCGACATAGTTTATCATCTAATGAGACCACTACATCCGGATATACAGGAAGCACTGACCTAATAGGGTCATTCTCGGGTTAGTATAACAAATACACGTGGATTCCATGTCTCCGTGTTAATTTTCTTTACAAGTTGTCATTTCACGAATCTTGCTAATAAAATAGAGTAGTATACATATATCGTAGGTTTGGTTTGGAATGTTTGGATTCCATGGACAGAATGTACCGCTTCGTGTGACTCTGGCACGAGATTCAGATTGAAGTTATGTGCTACAGATCAGCTGCATGCAGATAACTGTAGCCATATCCTCGGTGTGATAAATAACGTAACGATATGTAAGTATCACGTATAGAAAATGTTTAGTATCTTCCGATAAAATTAATATGGTTAACGTGGAATATAAAAAAGTTCGATTAACTATGGAAAACCAAACACATATTATTCGCTATAAGGTGTACTGTGGTAAATTATTGAAATACAGGGGGGTGAGGTTGAATACCTAAAAGCGTAGAGGCCCGGCTATGATTTAATATGACCCTGGCTATAAGTACAGTAATTTTCTTTTAATCCAATGTGATAAGACTTTAATAAAAGCTTTAATAAAGCTATAATCTCTGATACAAATGGGGTATCTAAGGTGACGTGTTCTTAGAAGCATGCTAAAGAAGATGGTTATTGTTATTTTTTTATTAAATGAAAGGTCTCTCCAACTGGTGGATTAAAAGGTTTAAAACTCACCCGATTCGTTCATTAGCTCTTAATCGCGATCTATCTCTCAGGTGCCATGGACTACCTCTTCTCGGAAGAAACACTAAATGTATCACCACAGTTCACACACACACACACACACACACACACACACACACACACACACACACACACACACACACACACACACACACACACACACACACACACACACACACAAGCACACATTCAAACGGATTATAGTAGAATGGCTGATGATGATGATGATGATGATGATGATGATGATGATGATGTATTTTTAATAAAGTGCCCTTACTAGCAGGAGCCATTCAAAGGCGCTCTACAAATAATATGTAATAATACCCCAAATAATATGTCTGTAAAACCCTATAAGAGATTTAAAAGATAATTATTTATCTGTGCAAGCGACATTGAACAGGTGTGTTTTTAGAACGGATTTAAAATTTTCTATAGATAATCAAAAAGAATATTTTTAAATGAGTTTATAGGAAAGCCATTATTTAACTACTAATACTACTGCACGAACATTTGTCGTAAACGTCAATTTAGTTGTGATATTATGAACTTGTGTTAAACAGTGTATGCCACAGAATGGGACGTAACGTGTAACAGCCATGCTTGTCCGGAATGGAATGACTGGTCTATGTGGAATGACTGTAGCGCCACGTGTGGAACGGGTACCAGAAGACGATACAGGACGTGTTTAGGCGAAGACGATTTCAAGTGTACTGGCGAATCGCACGAGACGGACTTTTGTAACGCGAATCCCTGTCCAGGTAGTAAAACCATTGTTATATTATGTGGTAAGACTTATGTGTCTGATACCACTAATGGTACATTTCCTGTGTTAGAACACTGCCATAATATGTAGAACTATGTGTCTGCCAACAATTATTGCAAAATACGTTTATTACATCCAATAAACAATTACATAAGGCAGATAGATCGATTTGTCCTATTTTGTGGACACCAAAACCTTTATGCTAAGATTATTTTAAATCATTGCTGCTTAAAACCATTGTTTGCTTCAAACTTGTATCAAAGCACTTAAATAATCTACATCTAGTGGTGAGAGCGAGCAATAAATAACAATTGTAAAACTAAAATAATTACTTTTAATCTAAACTGACGGATTTGGTGACGTAACTATGTATCTTGGACCAAACTGAATCGTAAGCTATTCTCATATGTCAAAGAGGCGTAAGACTACAGCGTATTTGTAGTTTTGTAGCACGTTTCTCCTTGTCAAGATAACAGAGTAACCTAATGGCAAACTGTAAATAGTTGATCAATTAGACAAACATGACATACGTCAGCCTCCAAATCTTCGTATATATTGTGTTCAGTTTGGGAATGAAGGATGTCACTTAGTTTTCGAAGAAGTCACTTACTCATGGGTGTGTCTTATTTTATTTGCCGTTCGATACGGATTTTGTCGTCTCGTTTGTCGATGGTCAATGTGAAGAAGCCATATAAGGTATTTAATTAATATCAGATCGTTGAAATTATCTAGCATGTTGATGAAATCGATAAAATATGTCAAAATATGTGGTAAGTGATGGGGTGACAGTAAAATCATCTAAAAACAGGGAAACCTAGTTGAAATTGTCCAGTTTAATTGATTGTCATATGACGAATTTCCCGATATTTATCCATTTTATTTTCAGTTCGCGTTCCCCAAAAGCCA